>CM060834.1:40115000-40715000 GCA_030762175.1 Metallyticus violacea | reverse complement strand
TCATTTTCATTAATAATGAGTGATATTTCTCTTTGTTTTCACTTATAATAAATTCTTGTTTTAATTATATTACTGCATATTTTCAGTATTTTAAGTGCAATTTTGCCTGCCTATTTTAACGAAAATAATGCCTGAACTCCCGGTGTTGCTAAGAGACTGTGGGAAGAAGTTCAAGTGAGTGTGTAAAGTACTACAATTTAAGGAACATGCAATGCCCTAAATTTTGGAAATGTAGCATTTTCACACAATTCACTCCCCTCCTCCCCAAAGGAATTGGCTTCATCTTAAAGATCAATTATGCTGCTTTCCCTTTTTCGTTCAGTATTCAGTGAATGATTGCTCTTTAAGATTGTTGTAATTTATGGGCCGATGAATATACCTCTCTTGAGCTTCGCATCTGTCATATGAGGAAACATTTCTCAACGGCGATCTGAACCATGAAAAATGTTCACAAGATCAAATTTTATAGGGCATGGAGGCAGTAGGATCTCTGCATGAATGTAACAGTTTTTATGTAAAACGAAAGCATTCACATTATTTAAAAAAAAATATGTTTCCACTACCTGCAGAGAAAAAACAATTGAGAAGAATTAAAACAAACTTGCATGTTGTTACGATTTAGTGAAATTTACAATTCGACTTTTTAGTAGAGTATAAAACAAAATTAATTTTTTCCCCTAGAGGTATGGGTTTGCTTATTGCCTGTATGAGCTGATAGAGAATATAGAGATTACAATATACGCATTTACACAGCACTTATTGCTTATGAAAAGACCTTCGATAAGGTTAAATCAGCCAAACTTCCGTATATGCGAGCCGGTTTTAAACTTGTGTAAAATAACAGGAGAGTGGATGGAGACAGTAGCACACTGTGAACATTTTGTAGTGAGTGATCCCACGCATAGGCTTAAACGGTGTGCGTTATTAATATATCAAAACTCCACATTGCTATGTTCGCGTGTATGACTTTCGTTTTCCTCACCCAGCCGGATTTTTGCATCACGTTCAACTGTTCTTCGTTTATTTTTAAAAGTTGCCATTACCGTCGAATAAGAAGCGAGCGATGGTCGTGAAGCCACCGGGTTCTCCAGACCTAAGTTTAGTGTGTTTTTGAATGTATTATGAATTTCAATTTTTCCATCTCTACCCAATACCTTTTGTGCGCTGCAATCTAGTGCATTTCTTGCTGTTGGTATAGCCGTGATGTCTGCATACTACGCCGCCATTTTTCTCCTCGATCGTATTTCAAATGGAAAAGTCTACTCACTTTTACGTGGTGGTGGGTAGATTACTAGTTTTCGGCGCATTCACACCATCTAATAATGTTTATATTCACTCTCCAGTGATTTTCTACGTAAGTTTAAAAGTTTAACTTGTGGCCTGCAAATGTATCATCAAAATGGGTCATCCGTTCCGTGAAGTGTACGGTGTGCATAATTGTCCCTGCTCGAAAACAATTCGACGTTTGTTAGAAAAACAGGCCCTGTCACAAATCGAACAACACCTGTACGTGAACGACGCAAAAGTTTCAATAAAAATACAATCGCCGTTTTTTTTTATTTGGTTTATTTACAGATGCTCTCAGATCATCAGCGTCCCATTCAATTCAGGGTGTGAAACGGCCGACAAAATTTTCTCAGAGGCCTCTTCTTTCAGGCTTGAGGTTCTTCATCGTGCCGTAAATCTACGACATGGGACCCACGACTTTGCTTCCCTTCCGGAGGAAGCCATACTTTGGATTTTATGCCCGAAAAAACCCATAGATCCTGGCCGGGTTTGAACCCGCGATCTCGGGTTTAGGAGGTAGGTATGGCTACCCTACCCACCAGGACCGACAGTCGCCGTTCGTGACAATGAATGTATGCGAGAATGCACGGAAACAACTTTTTTCAGCGAACACAAGAATTGGGCCTTTCATCGATCACAGCTTGGCGGATCCTTTTGAAATAAACGTGTTAGTTCTGTATATTATCTACTCCTCAAGGTCAGTTATCAGGAAGTCGCTATCGCTTAACAAATCTATTAGGAAAGAACAGAGACCAAACACCTGCTCTTATCCGGTTTGTCGAACCAAGTTTTACAACTAATGCGATTGAGCTACTCAGGAGTGGGCTTTTCTAAAAAAAAATTACTTTAGTTACGCGAATGCAGCTGCCAATTATTAAAATTTGTGCTATTAAAAGTATTAGTTGCCCTGGGGGAGAAAAAAGCAATTTATTCAACGCTTTAGGCCTTTTCTTGCTATTTGTAATGTTTGTTCTTAATATTTGTGTTCTTTAACGGCCCTTTTCCTTTGTTAATTTCTATTGTCCTCCATTTCTCTTTGTGTTCATAATTAACTTAGCATTATTAGCACAAGAATTACAGAGCATTCACAAATTAGAGGCAAATGTTCAGTAAGATAAGATACGCTATAAGTGTTTGTAAGCTGATCCAAAAAGTAATAGTAATAATAATAATAATAATAATAATAATAATAATACTTTTCGACATCGGATAATGAAATGATAAATGCTATTACTATTGATATGTCAGATTTTAAGCGGTTACACTGAACAACAGCTAAACATTTTTTTTTTTGCATGAAATCAGGTGCTTACTATGAAGATTTTAGCGCTCGATGAAATGATTCAATCAGTAGTAATAGCATTTATTCATGTTATAAGTTAAATGTTTTAGCTGGTAATTTGATTATATACTGTAATTTTTCTTCAAAGAAATGGAACAAAGTTAGGAAACTACTATTACAAAAAGTACAGCATGACAAATTCAGCTGGTCTATGTGTGAGGATTTCAAAATTATTGGAATGCTCAAAATATGGCTGCTTTTTGTACGAATGGAGTAGCCATGCTAAATCCAGATATAGCAACACTAGTATATGACCTCCCCAGAAGAGTTTGTATCTGTAGAAAAGAGCGATTGATATATTAAAATTATTTTGCCACCATTTCACACAGGGTGAGTCGGAATAACACCGAACAACTCTAAAGTGTAATCAGGGGATGTATACGTAAATATCTTGTTAGCGAGCTAGAGGGCATTGAAGGTTTTCAAAAGTCGCTTCGGGGTAGATGAAATTCCTCTGAACGGATCCTCCACGGCATTTGTTTTCTCATTTGCGTTTTGGAGCATCGCTTGTGTTCTGTTTTTAAAATTGTTTATATCATCATTAACTTAAAACCTGCGTACATTTAAATGGTAAAGAGATTGCGTCGCATATTATACAGCGACTTTGAGGTTCCTACAAAAGGCGTAGATAGGCGATCTCAGCATACACCAGGACACACTAAAGTACTCCTTTTACTGGAAGGGCTTTCATTTTTACAGGCTATTGTAAAAATGTTAAACTTTACATAGAACTGGTAGACATGCATTATGTTTATGGTGCTACTTGGGGAAATGCGAAAAAGGCACGAGATCTTTATGCTGAGCTTTAACGAAGGAGACATTTGTCTCATTACAGCACCTTTACTACCGTACGTCAACGACTGCAAGAAACAGGAACTTTCCGAAAATAATCGCATCGGCATTTTGAAAATATTTTATAATCACGTAAGCACTTTTTCAATTCTTGTTTTGTTTTTGTATCGTATTAAATTAGTCAGAAGTTGCTAGATCAAATTAAGAATGTTTTGCTTTGTTTAAAATTAAAGTTACGCAGCTATTCTTGTTCCAAAACTCTCCCAATGCCTTGTAACAAAAGATGCGGAATTTCGTCTAACCCGAGACGCATCTTTTGAAAAACTTTAATACCCTCTAGCTCGATAACAAGACGTTTACGAGCATACATTCCCCATAAGAAATTTCTCGTTGATCTCCTGAATGACGTCTTAGAGTTTTTCGGTGTTATTTTGACTCAGACGCTGTTTATGCCCATGTTGCAAACAAGACGTCTATTTTGAGAGGGGATCGAAGTGTTAATTCAAAGATATGAGAAGTGTATTGCAATAAAGGGTAACTATATTGGAAAATGAAATATAGTTTTTGTCTTTATTATACCTAGAAAATGGTTAGGCCGGAAACTTATAGACCTACCCTCGTATCTCTGGTGGAGGTTTCAAATATCTACAAGAAAACTTTCCAAGATTAATTTGAAGGAAGGCATTTTTACTGGTTGCAGATAAGAGAACAAATAAAAGATCAACATTTTGATAGAAAATGAAATAATGTGGAACTAGAAGCATAATTATCATTCAAGAGCACGTGTAAACAGTTTTTAATTAATATTAGAGCAGATAATTACGAACAAACAAAGGAAAAATTACCATAAGTCTATAGCACTGTTGGCTGTAGTAGATCCCTCAAAATTAACTTCCTGCATGCCCATATGGACTTTTCCCCTATTGTACTTGGATAAGTCAGTAACAAGCCTGGATAAAATATTTATGAAATTAAAAGGTATCAGAGAAAACTGAAACTCATATGTTTGCAGATTACTGCCGGAACTTCATAAAGGAAACCACAAGAAGTTACAAAAGAAACAGCAAACGGATGAAATGTAACTGACAGCAGCAACCGATACCCTGAAAAACGAGCTGCAGTGTTTTCAGGTATGAGTTAATTTAATAGTTCAGGTCATTTTATTGTTATTATTAGCGTATTGCTGCATGTTATAATCATTAGCATTAACTTATGGCTCTCGAAAAAGATCAATGTGCAGTTTACTAAAACTGAGGGTGCTAGATAAAAATCAAGGCCATATTTGAACTCAGCATAAAGAAACTTGTTCAAAACATTTTTGGTAGGACTTATTTATTTTTTTTTTTTTTGTTTAAGTGTTATTTTATATTTTAGATCGAGGAACCACTGAACTCGAAAACTTTAAAGAAAATTAGAAATCGATATGGTCATTTAAAAAAATTTGATCAACATAAAGGAACGTAGAAGATTTCTTCATCAACATGACACATATTATGCATTTTTATTTGTACCGTTATCAGAGAATATCAAGCAAACATTATTGCCACGATATTCTCGGTAAGTCAAAGAAGGGCCCAACAATAACACTGTTAAACTCTCGCATAAGCTGCCACTCGATACAACTCCATGTAAAATTTATCTTCTTTTAAATTCTAGACTGCTATTTGACTGAAACTAAAATATTATTGGTGCGGTCAGACAGAGATGCTCTACCGGTAGGCAATTAATCGTTTAACACTTACAGGCTTTTCGGTTGTTAACGAGGAAAACTTGGGGGATTTAACCATACTAGTAATAGAAATACAATTACACATCTTTTTCAAGTAAAATAAAATATTTTAAAGGTCTAAAATGAAAATGAGAGAGAGAGAGAGAGAGAGAGAGAGAGAGAGAGAGAGAGAGAGAGAAGAACTTCCTAGTGTGCCAGAATATCTTTCAAGATATTCTCATTGGGTATTATCGAAAGTGTAACATTAAAGCTGCCCTAGCTCTATTTCACGTGAAATATTTAGCGCAAATTTTCTGGCCCCTCTACTAAATTTATATCCAGAACTGAAATGCTGTATATAAGAGCAATGATGGCTATTTTAATTTCATTCAGAAATTGGCGAGAAGTGCTTTCCTTATTTAAATATTCTGTGGTTGAAAAACTAAAGGTAAACACACAGTTTCCGAATATTTCGTTGACAAGGTTTGTTTTGTTTTTGTTTTTTTCCTTTTTCTTCCCCCCTCCCTTACTTGAAAGCTGGCTGTATTTTCTTAACGATATATCTCGAAATACTTTTAATCATGAGTTTAGATCAGACATTTACATTTTTTATAATCATTATCTTATTATATTTCAGGGCGAAATATCAAGAGAGATATTTGAACTAAAACCTCGTGTTTTTCCACACTGCTGATCACAGCATTAAAATATAATTAAGGATTTCAATACCTCAAAATAATGTCAGTAAACAGTTAGGTTAGTAATGTTGATATTAATGATGCCAAATACTTGGGAGTTCCTATACTACTACTCTCATTTGGCGCTACAGCCCGGGGTGAGCCTTAACTTGCTGCGGCAACTGTTGTTTCCTCTACCTCCAGACTTCATTGATAGTCTGCACCAGGCAACTTCCCAGTTGCTGGGTGGACCCCGTTCCAGACCTCCCTAGCTTATGAAATTCCTAATAGGTACCGGGAACCCGAGCATCCCGGCAAGCAGTCAGCAACGCCAACCACTAGACAGAGGAGGTCACATAATCTCCAAAAACAAAAGAATGACGAATTCTCTTATGCCATAACAAATACAAACGGTTGTGAAACTTGTGGAACCTCCAAAAATACTTTAAAAACGTCTAATTACGTTAGAAATACAAAATGGGGTATTCACACTTATAAACAGAAGAAATACTAATGCAAGATGGTACAAAATCTGCATCTCCATTTCGGAAAATGAAAATGGTAAAAATCTAAGAACTTCTGAATTCTTGTGAGCCTAAATACTTCAAGAAACTGTTAAAAACTCATTGAAAGAGTAAGTAGAAAATGGAAATCCACTACCCAAAAGTGATGTTTGTATTGTTGAGAATTCCAAACGAAAGTTAGTGAAAATCAGCCCTAGAAACACAGTTTATTGAGAAGGCTAACTGCTTTATCTATTGCATATAATCTAAATGTATATACGTCATGTGTTTCTTTGCTCCTAAATCAGCGTCGGCAGAACGTCAAGCAAGATGACGTCACATAAGGCGCAACCCGCCATACATTAAGAGGGGAGATGGTTACTGCCGTAGGTTAGGACCTAGACTGGAGTTAGCGTATTCTCGTCTCTGTTGTCCTTGACATTTGATGCACAGTTTGCCAGTTGTTGACCTAAATAAAGGAAATTATATTAATTTTTACATTCTTCATTCTGAAGCGGAAAATATCCGAATTAAGGCCCTAAACACTCATTGGTATATCAATTTAATAAGTTCATTTTTATATGTTTTTATATTAGGTAAAGGCTAAGATGTTCAATATAAAGCCCCAAACACTTAATGGTAATAGTTATTTAGCTATGTTAATTTAAGTTCATTTGCATATGTTATTACGTTAGATAAAGGCTAATATTCTATTTAAAGCTCCAAACATTCATTGATAATATAGTTTTATTCATATAAATTTAATAAGTTCATTTTCCACGTTTTATGTTAGGTAAAGGATCTTAATTTTCAATTCAAATAACAAACATTCATTGATTTTAAATCGTATAAAATTTATATGATTAAAATCATATTATCAATGAATGTTTGGAGCTTTAAATCGGATATTATAGCCTTTATCTAACGTAATAATATACGCAAATGAACCTCTTAAATAACTATTTCATAGCCAAATAACTATTACCATTAAATGTTTAAAGCTTTATATTGAACATTATAGATTTTATATATCAGATAAGAGCTATTACAATGTATGTCTTAATGTTTGTTTGTCTTTATGACAATACTTAATAATATAAATTTAACGTGTCAAAGGACCGCACATATAGCTAAGAATGTATAAACATTTATTACAGATAAAGAAAATTGACATTAGGAGAATCAACCAATGGCAAACGTAACAACAGTAATGTGTACCAAGACAGCTTTGTTGAGACTAAATAGAAATTAAAGAATTTCATTCGTTAGTATATTTATAATTCATTGTAATGAATAGTATTAATGCAATCCATTGTAATAAGTGACGGTTTTAATGTCAAAATATTTAGTTAGTTGTGTTCTGTATTCCGTGGGGAGAGAATGTGCTTTATATTCCATGAGGTAAAGTCGTAGATAGTTTTCCGTAGAGAGAAGTTGCGGTGAATAATAAGAATCACCAGTTCGAATTAGTATCCGTATAGGAATACATTATGTGATTTATACCAGGACAAAGACAAAATGAGGTGTGTGTAATATCTATTAGTAATAAAAAGAGAATTTGCGTGGAGTATCGAATAAAATCAATCAGATTATTATCGGTATTACCAACCACGAAAAGAACATTGACACTAAAGCACATTTGTTGGAAGAGAAATATAAATTCCGCCACATCTGTCTCGTATTCATTCTACATCAAATAATATTCTCAGAGCTCATTTTATCAGAAAAGTGAACAGTTGTGTGTTAATGACAAGACAGTAATAAACTTCGTAGATTACTATCCAATGTGATTTTGACATACATTCACACCCCTTTCACCCCAGAAGTATCAAACTGAAACATCTAGCTATAATAACGAATTGTGAACTAGCCGTGTATATCTTGGTGGTGGTTGGGAACGACGCCTACGATGACATACCGTTGGAAATTTACCACCAAACAACATCGGCGTTGCACACCATTTAAATTCCTCCTCAATTCCTATCAAAAACATTCTTCAAATTTTGATTTCTTATCGTTTTCCACAATTCGTTAATTTTCTTACTGATGTTAGACTGGGTAAACGTGACAGTAGAGCTATGGAATGAAAGTGTTGTGTCAAATGACAGCGCGGATTTGAGAAGTAGCATCTGAAAATAGACAGCCGTCTCTCATTGATGTGCTTAGTCATATTTATGCAGAGGCGTATTTACATTTAATATCTGGAGGGTATACAGAAGAAATAAAATTTTTGGACGTTACTTTCTGTTAAATGTATTTTGTGTGAATACTAAACCAAATTTGTTAAAGCTGTGTGCAAGACATGAGTAAAAATGTCATGTTTCAAAATAGACAACACTTTGCTAATTCAGGCTGTCTACTTTCAGCAGTGTTCCGCTTCCCTGGTTGATGTATGCATCGCTAATAGAGTTTCACACCTTTTCCGCCAAACGGTAAACGTTATTTCATGGAAACAATAGCGCAGCGTTGTTTGTGTAGTACCATTCCTTCTACCATCCGCGAACTATTTTTCATAACCGCTCTGTTCACTTAGGAAATTCTGCGACTTCATCTTAAAAGAGTGGCATTTCATGTGTATTATTTTATGTTTAATAACCTCTGCTTTCAATTAGCATTTAATCCTAAACTTGCAAAGGAATTGTTTTTATAGGTGCTCTAGTACACGAAAGTCATTTTGTTGAAATTAACAAATCACTTTTAATATAAAAAAACATTTCCCACAGAGAATATGCTAATTGTGAGCTATAATTTTTAAAAACAAGATTCTTTGCTAAGAATGAATTGCATTAAAACCAGTACAAGCAGACATATTAAACTTCGCTACAATAACAAGAGAGTGGCTATAAATAACATTAGAAGATGAAAGGAATGCGTGGAAAGCAATAAAAAACCCACAACCCCCAAAGGTGCGTCGATTTTAATAGCTGAAATCCAATCAAGAAAGAGAAAATGGCGACGTAATGTAATGACGTCATGGTTGTACCCACAGCAAGAAATGGGTTAAATACTATCATGCATGTACCCAAAGTGGAAACGCAAGCCCAACGATGTCGTAGTCAGCAAATATTCTGGGTTCAGAAAAGGAAGAAATACATTTGAAGATGGTTGTAAAATTTGTGCTTTCAAACCTAATATATATTTATTTATTAGTGTTAGCGCCCGTTTTAACTGCCGAGGCATCACGGGCGTTCGACACTGATAATACATGAAATGAGATGATGAATTGGGAAATGATTTTTTTTTCAGAAAGGAAACGTTCCAGGCCTAAGTTTAAGGTACTTCCCCGGCATTTGCCATTTATGAGGACAGGAAAACCTCAATGAGGGAGGACCGTCCTTATGGGAGTTGTACTCAGACCTCCCACTGACGAGTCCGCGCCGTAACGACCTTGGCCACCCATGGCGGTCAATATATCTGAAACACACTCATGAGTAATGTTAATTTCACATTTAGTGCGGTCTTATTAGCAAATTCCGAAGGAATGTTGTACCCATGAAAATATTTTTGAAAAATATCTTTAAATCTCCTATGATCCTACTTAGTAGGCACCAAAAATAACGATGAAAAAATTATGTGTACGTATATATCTGTTAACGCTCTAGCAATTTTTTATTTTCTGAACGAAACTCGACATATAACGATCAATTAACAAACGATTTATAGATGTGGTTAACAGCTAAATTGAACCATTGGGAGATAGAGTTAATTTGAAGCGAAAATTTAAAAATTGCACTAGTGGTCGCAATTTTTGTTTTTTCGTAACTAGCCTCCGTCATTGAAATAAAATAAGAAATATGGTTTCTTAAAATCAGCGAAATTGGACCATTAGGAGTGGGGGTTTATGTGAAACCCAAAATTTAAAAATCGCTCTAGCGGCTCCAATATTTGTTTTTTCGCAACAAAAATATCCATTGAAATATAATAAGAACATTTGTTTCTGAAAGTCAGGGAAATCGGACCATTAGGAGTGGGGATATACCTGAAAACTGAAGTTTAAAAAACGCTCTAGTGGCACCAATTTCTCTGCTCTAGCGCACAAATTCGACTTGCTGAGGAATTCTTTTAGCTTACGCCGCTCCTGTGTGACTGACTTTTGTCTGTAAAATCATTGACTCACGCTCGGGACCGACCACCTTTGGCAAATGCTGGGACGGACATTTACATTTCACGAATTTTCCGCTCTCTCATTTCATTGCACAGCATCAGTTGCAGGCGATGGCTTGAGTTCAAGAAAAATCCTGTCCTAACATCTCGTGGGTTCTATTTGGAGTGAGACCTTGATAGAACTGGGGCGGTTCTTGCCACCCCGCCGTCGCGTGGTGGCATTTATTTGTGAAAGCGTTAGGAACCTGTCTACGCCCAAGCATAGCCTCCTCGGAATCCTGATCATCCTATGTATCCCCCATCTCACCCTTTCTCCCTGGGCGTTGCATTAGTGGCCGCGGTGCGAACTCCTCCTTTGTAGAGCAGAAGTTTTATTATAAATATTTGGTACGAAATAGATATAGACATGCTTTTAAGTATAATATAATATAAATGTATATTTTAAGTATTATATATATATATATATATATATATATATATATATATAAATTAACACCAATAATAAAAGTAGATAAAGATAAAACACTGAGAAAGAGTCACACTTGAAATTGCTATATTTCGAACTACTGCGAGTTCTTCAATGGCAAGAAGCTAGACTTATATATATACTATTAATGGAGTAATAAAAACTTCTAAAAAGCATAAAAACTCATAAAAACACTCAGAGTGCAATATAAAAAGGTTCACATAAAATTTCACACTAAAAACCGTAAAATTGAACACTAAAATCACACTATTATATTTCGAGCTTGGCTCTTGGTCACGTGATGAAAATGAACTGATCAACTGATCTTGGTCAGTTCATTTTCATCACGTGACCAAGAGCCAAGCTCGAAATATAATAGTGTGATTTTAGTGTTCAATTTTACGGTTTTTAGTGTGAAATTTTATGTGAACCTTTTTATATTGCTCTCTGAGTGTTTTTATGAGTATATATATATATATATATATATATATATATATATATATAAGTGCATTTCCCAGTGATAACCTATACAATAAGTAATATAATAATAGACTGAAAATGCAACCACAGCCGATACAAAACAATTCAAGAAAAGAGACACGTCTCCAGAAATGCTTAAAACATTATGCATACAGACAATGCATATCAAATTGCCAAAATCTCCTGGATATATATTTTTACCGATGACTCTAAAATGAAACGTTTTTTCCCCCACTATCTACTAGTGTGCTAAAATACCAGGTACCAATTTTGATGCCGAAATTGAAGTCACAGAGTATACAATGAAAAATGTAATGTTCAGATCAAATAAATTTCAAAAAGCAGCACTGTTGATATATTCAAAATATGCTATTATAATAATAGCATAAAAATATTAAAAATAACTTGGGAAGCACGGGAACCAATCAGAGAACCCAAAAAAATTGGTAAAAGCAATAGCTCTTCAATATATATAATCCATTTGAGTTTCGTAGGAAATTAGATAGATGAACTGGCAAAGAAAAAACAGTCATACAGTAAGGAAGGAAAGAGAGGGGCAAACTGTCATTCTATAGACTCAGATAACTCTTACATAAGAAAGTTGTTGATTTGTTTTATTTACCAACGCTGTTTAACATCATCTTAAAGCATGTCTATACATTTTCGAACAATGTTCTCGTTTTAAAGCTGTTTTTCCTCTTTTTTATCGATGTGGTGAGTCTGGTTACCGAATTCTTTGCGACTTCTCTCGCTCTATAAGCGTCTACAGCTGCCGATATTCCGTTGAATTCGTTAACTAACTCCAGGGTCTTTATTACGCAAGTGTGTCTGGTTCAGCTTGTTCTAGTACTGAAATTAAAAGTGAGAGTTAAATTACTGTGTATCTGCATGCTTCTTTGACGATGATTTGTAATGGACAAGGGAATTGAGAACCTTAAGAGGCCCGCATAGTTTTGAGAATTGGCTGACAAGACAAATGTCTTAATGGGATAAAGATACCTTACAAATGTTGTTGGGTGTTTAAGTTGGAGAATAGGCATCTCTATAAAATAGCTTTGAGATAAAACATCCTGCGAGGGATCAGGAAGTTCGTGTTGGGAATTCCCTCATCTCAGGTCAACTCTGCATGACGTCACAAAGGAGGAGCGCGCTCTCTCTCTGTCTGACATGCAAGGTAATTTGCCTTTCTCTCTGCCTGGAATGTGACGTCAATGCGCAATATGCCTTCGGGATTTAGCAAAAGAGGCGATAGCAATTTTCGCGCTTTCTTAAGGGCTTTGGAAGTGTGCAGAAGAAATTAAACGCTGACCATACATGTTTGTTTACATAGGCTATTTCTTATATGTACCTGCAACTTTTTCTATCTAAGCATTTATGATTCAAGCGCATGACTCTTGTGTTCAGTTGTTTATCTGCGATAGATATAATGTGTGGTTTTTCCTTAGCGGGACAGCTCCACTCTTAACGGCCGGTCGATAGGTTCAAGCTGGTACCGCGGTGAACGGGAATCAAAAAGTACGCATACTAACAAAATGCTGGAATTGTCTCCTTTCATTTTCCATACGTTTCTGACGTCCGCGTACGAAATGAAATATTCCCTTTTGCAGTTCCCTCTGGGAAATGGAAGAAACTTCTTCACGAATGTTATTTTACAGTCCATCTAGTGTATGTGTTTGTTTGTCTATAGCCCTTTTTTCCTTATATGTCTCCCAGAGATACAAATCGCAGGCCATATGTTAGTGGTGACTGTTGTTGAATCGTTGCGGGGAGACATGGCATGATGGCCTTTGCAGAATCCTGTTGCTATTATTGTCTCACTGTCAATTGCGCACCACACTCCTATATTTTGATCATGCAGGGGTTCCTCATGAAGCAGGTTAGGTTTTTCTTTCCACTTTTTGTTTATTAATATACCCACTTTGATGAAATCAAAATTCGTCCTAAAGAAAATTAAGTTAAGGTCAATTTCTTTGCCATGCATACTATTCAAATAGCATTCACAAAATCTACTCCAGGATGCAGGGTCGCCCGGTTTAAATTCTTGCACTGCAGTCATAGCTTTGGAATATTACGCTATCGGTATCTCCTAATGGTTTCAAGGTTCACCTGATTTAATTTTGTCTGTTCGATCTCTCTGACGACAATAGAATAAACATCGCCATGACTTTCGACCACAGTAATAATCGGCCCTTCTGGTTTAGATTTCGTCTTAATGCCCTCATTAACTTTCTTCTAATTGTTACCCAACTCTCTCTTCGATTCAACTTTTGGGCAGGTATCGTCCCAATGCAAAACTCCTTTCGACTCCAGGCGGGTCCCCGGATTGGAAGTGGACGGGAGCCCTGATTATCCACTTCCGCTTAATAAACGTAATCCCAACCTCAATTTCCTACTGATATGCACTAGCATGGTGCGATCGGCTTATCTTCTTCGGTGTCATTAACTAGCCATTGTTTACATTAACTTGCAAGACACTATTTTAATGTATATAATCAGGGCACAGCTCATTTCCGTATCATTTATTAAAATGCTGCAGAAACCTAGCAAATACCTATTTGTCACCTCGTAAAGTATGCAATTTTGCCGCGGCAGTAGATCTTATAAACAACAGACAGCCATTCTTATGATAGAAGAAATCAGAAATATAATGGGGAAAAAGTGTGGAATCTAACACAGCCATTTTTAGTACATTAAAATACTCTACCAAGTTTAATGTATTTATTCTATTGTTATATATGTTAAAACACTTACATGACTGTATCAGATTAGACAGTATTCATATAAAACTAGGAACAGATGTAATTCAGTGCTCCTACCCATCAGGTTAAGTAAATTAAACAAAAATTTAAAACACTTAGATATTACATTCTTTAATCGTTTGCCATTAACAGTAATAATAATAACAACAATAATATTATTGGCTATATATGCATTAGACTTTGACTTACTGAAAAATGCATTAAAACACCAGTAAAATAAAATTTTAGACATTAAATTTTTTTCTATGCTATAAAACTGTAATTTAATTGCTCTTTTCACACAAGCATTAAAACTGTTACTTTTTTAATAGATACAGATAATTTGTTGCACAAACTGATGCAAATATTTTGAGCTTTTGATAGTATGCAGGTGGGAGGACAATCAGTATAAGGTTGTGAACATAAGATATTGTCTTTAAATATGATTTATTTTCATGAACATACCTTAAATAGGCACGAATCATGTTAATAGAAGTGAGTGTAAAAATAGAAATAAAATAAAAGTTCTACAGCATTCTCTGTTAGAGGTAATTGATGTTATACAAATATTTCTCTTTTGTAACGGCATGGTAAATGTCTAATAAGATGTTCAAATATTTCATTAAAGTAATTTTTAGAGTATAATAATGTTGTATGTAATTGATATACAGGGTATCCTCGCCGTCTTTATTCGAATAGGCAACCCAAATGACAAATAAGGAAGGGATGAACAATACTTCTACTGTAGTAGGACACCACCACGGGTGTCCGAGGTCTTTAAGACGCGAACCGAAGAGCAGGAAGTCTGGACTTCGATTCCCACCACGATCGTAAAAGTAGGCCTGGAATGCTTCTTTTATTAAAAAAATCCTTTCCCAATTTATCATTTCATCTCTTGTATCATCAGTGTCCACCGCCTGTGGTGCCTCAGTAGTTAAACGGACGTTAAACACTATTAAAATATTAATTGGGACTACTTGCTTCAGTCAGTTATTTTATTTAAAACTGGCTTAACACTGGCACCGCTTACGAGGAAGTGTTTTAGTATATTAACATTGAGCTTTCATTGTGATCGACCTAACCGATATATGTTTATTATTGTTGCTTGTTATAGTGCTATAATACTAATTAAATATTTAATAATAATAATAATAATAATAATAATAATAATACGTCTCGTCTGTTATAAGTCAAAAATCACAAAATTAACTGTTAGGTAGCGACCTTGACCTACATATCAGCAGCTGTGCTTTGTGACGCGCGGTTAGGGCGGCCAGTTTCTAACGGAGAGGTTTCGAGTTTGAATCTCGTTTTCCCTATGACTTTTTAAAGCTGAATATACTTATTTCTAGGTAATTATGTCAATATGCAGGGGTTTCTAGAAACATTGTCTTATTGCGATAGTCTGAAGAGGGCTTTGCCAGAATATTCGTATCGGGTATAAAAGCGATGGTTTTCCAGTACGAGAGCGTCTTACAACAGTAACGTAACGCAGATGTGCGCAGACAATGGTGCAAATAGATGGTGAGACTGGGACAAACCTTTCTGCTGCTCAACAACGGTTTCCGCGACGTAGTTTGCCCTCGCGTGTGGCTGCTAATCAAGAAGACTCGAATGGGCACTGGTGAGGTGTAGCACTCTGATCACAAACTCCTCGAAAGTCCTTTGGTGCGACAGCCAGTTCGAGCGGCCTTGACTTTCAGAGCTGCTGTGTCTAGGATTATTACGTAATAATAAAATGATATTTTGTATGTATATCCCATTTGACAATAATTGTTCTTTTCACACCTTAATACATCTAATTTGACACTAGAACTAATAGTAGTACTGTTGTGGTTTTGTTTATACTTTTCTAAATTTTACGTGTATTTTGTAAATGATGGGTTATAATATTATTATTACTGTTTTCGTTACTCTTGCTGGGAAATCGAATTACATTCTCGCCAATTTAATGAACACTGTCAAGTACTGATGACGAAAGCTGTGTAGTATCAGTATTAGTAAGTTAATAAAAGTAGTGAAAATATATGCACTTATATTCAGAAAAATGTACTTTAGACCGTCTACTACTCAAACACCTGGCACCTGCCTAAAAACTACTACTCCTGTTACTGATAGATTATGTTCTCAAACATTGTGTGGATTATTTATTTATTTATTTGACAGTAACGTGGACAATACTCCTACACATATAAACTAATGTAAAACATGATGTACATAAATAAATGTATGTTAAATCATAATTATGGATAATGAAAAATATTAACTTAAGAAGAAGAGGAAAAATAAATAAAATGAAAGAACAATAATATACAAGAAGCATCAACAAGACAATTTATACGCATATCAACCTACGTAAATCCTGAAAGTGGAAATATATATACTAGCAACACATAAAATTAAAAACCCTAACAATACTATGAAGGAGATAGGAACATTTATAATAGTAATAAATACAATAGAATGAATAATTCTACAGCAGGATAAAACAAATAAATACCTGTATTGTAACATAAGGAATTTAAATGTGGGGTAATTGATTATTTCTAATAATATTAAACAATTTCTTATGAAATATTTCTAAAGTTTGACAGCCTCTGACATCCCATAGCAATGAGACGGGCAGTGGTTATGATGAATGATAATGAGTAATTATGTTCATGAATAAAGGCTGTAAAATCTGGAAAATATTTTTATGGAATAAAATACTTAAAATATGTCATAAAACGCAAAAATATGTAATTAATTTTGAATTATTTAATGTCAATATGGGCAGTATGCAGTTCCCGGAAATATAATTTATATTATGCCTCCACAATTGCTGCTGAAGAATTGCAGTTCGCAATGGGACCCATCTACAATGGCCGACGGTTATCGCGAAACATTGACTTATGCTGGGAAAAAGAACACTGCACGTCACAAGAAGTCAGTCCGGCAAACTTATATCTGGGCATGCCACTCACAATATCCATTTCTTGCTGACCGTCCAATTTTACAATTTTCTGTATTTTTTGTGTAACATTTGTGCTGTATATTTTTTTTTCTCCACATCACAAACATGCTACCCTGCGTCCGACAGAAGCATTCCTCCCTTTTTTTTAATCTTTTCAACTAACAACCAAATTAGTGAAGATATAGCCAAATCGTTTTTAACATTTCCTAAAGAACTAAAAAAATCTTTAAATTCTGCAACATATTGCTACAAACTGCTGCTTTTGCCGTGACTATCGATAAACACACTAAAGATAACTGTAAAAACTACAACTGCACAACACCAACTGTTGGTAGTAAAACAGGCTCTCTTTCATGCCACATTGCATCACAACTTTGATATGCTTCAGATACTGCAATGATCTGATACCTAATTGGTGTTCTCTTTAACGGAGGACTAGCACCAGGTTCATAGATATTTTCTATTATTGGAGACATGAAGTAATAATCGTGAATCCGAACATCAGTTGTGAATTCGCATAAAGCCAAGTTACGGAAAAAACAAAACTTTTCAAACTGCACGCTCATATGTTCACGTCATCACTTTTTGGAGTCTGCACCCTATATTTATCGTCTGTCAAGGAGAAAAAGAAGCAGGGGAAGAGAAACAGAAGAAAAATGATAGCGTCTTGAAAGTATGAACAGAGCAGTCCATGATATGTATAGCATAATTTTAATAATCAAAATAGCATGCACCAGGATGTTCATATTAACGTTGCTGTTCTGTTTTAAGCAATACTTCTGAACCAGCAACATGATAAGAAACACAATGCAAAGAGTAATCATGTTATTGCAACAAGTCTGAAATTGAGTTTTTGTTAAAATTATGTAATTAAATCTAAATGTTATTCGTTTTGTACAAATATTTGAAAATACTTATTTACACACATTTTTAAAGAAATGTTTATTTTTATGTGGTATAAAATTTAAAATATAAGCTGAGTTTGCCACACCCAAAGTTTTAAACGTGCGAGTTTTGGCATTGCAATTAAAATATATACTTACCTAAGAATCCGAGCCCTTCATGAAAGAGCTGTGTGTGCTGTTGCACTACCTTGCTGGAAAACGCAGAAGCAAGTTCCTTCTTTCAGCTATTAAAAAGCAAGCCCAGATGCCTTTGGTCAGAATTTAACATGCGCAAATGTACTGTGTTTATCTGGGTGTCATTTTCTAAACCATTACAGAAATATATGGGGGGATTACAAAAGCAATTGTGCACCACTAGCGAAGAACCTTTATGTTTATGCACTTACGTTTTCGTTAACCTTTATGAAAATATTAATTTTGTACTTAAAACTCCAATAGTGGTACAACTAGCCTTTGAAGTAAATATCTACTGTCGCAAGATAATATATCCCATTAGATTTTTTTATTTAACATCTCAGGTCATCAGCGTATCCCATTAGAGTAAAGCCGTTAGAGTATAGGTATCGTAATATCAGCTGGCACTAAATTGCAGCGTGAATGCGGTAAGGCGAATGACGTCCTGAATCAAACAGCTACATTGGTGAATCAGAGCATCCTGGGTGTTATGAAATGAATGAAGGTAAATCACCGAGACTGACTGGTGCTTACGAAAGCTTGAAGGTCGTTCTCAAGTTGTCATGCATGACGGGCACTGTTTTTCAATTTTTCACTGTCCAACATTACTTTTACATGTCATAATATTGAAGCAGACATCTGAGCGTCAGTGTTAACCGACTACAAGCAGAGGGTACCATTCGTTTTAGCTATTGCGGTTGTATCCATGAAACGATTTTAAAAGAATTAGCCACTGCTCTAAAAAAAAAAAAAAAAAAAAAATTAATGAAGTAGCAGCTTGCATACTTTATGCTAATAGAGTAGGTAAAGATTGCTATATCTGTTTGTTTTCTCGGAAGGGTTTCACAGCAGGGGATTCAGCTGATGAATCGTTAATTTTTGTCTATATGTCGCCGTACAACTGTCAGTCAGGCATATATCGCTGATAGTAAATCAGCATCACTAAGACTACCTTACCTCGACTTTTTTGTCCCAGTTCTTGGGAAAACTCGTTTCTTTTTCCTTGAGATTTTAAAAATAATGCAAATTATGAAGCCTGGCATATGCTTCACATAATTGAATAGAAAGCTATATGCCGCTTCACATCACTACATTGTGCACGACTGTAGGAAAATCCCATTTTATTTTATTTTATTTGGTTTATTTACGGACTCTTTTTCACATCTCAGATCATCAGCGTCCCATTCAATTCAGGGCGTGAACCAGCCGATAAACTTTGCTCAGAAGCATCTTCTTTCAGGCTTTAGGCGCTTTTGCGTGCCGTAAATCTAAGACACGAGGCCCAGGGCTTTACTTCCCTTCCGAAGGATGTCATACTTAGGATTTTTACGACTGAAAAATCCATCGACCCTGACCGGGATTAAGCCCCCGCTATCTTGGGTCTATGAGGCAAGTATGGTTACTACTAGACCATCAGGACAGGCATCCCGTTAAATGTTACGGTACGCTTGTTGCATTCATTATCATCACATATCATACCATAGCCCTTTAACTAGTGTTCTACCTCGTTATTGCTCTTATTTGTGTTGCAATGTCTGTGTCGATTGGTATAAGTAACTGCGCATGTTCCTTGCAAATATTCCTCGTTAAATGAGTTGCAAATTAACCATATAGCAATGCCCTTTTGTGTTACGAGGAGTATTCAAAAAGTTTTGCAACCAGCCGGTCTATTGTTGGATAATGTTCACAAAAATGTAACTAACGCACCTGGTAACAGTGGACCTTATGCTATCCAAGTATGCATAAGTACAAGTTAAAGCTTGCATAATTACTATCATATAATCTGTTGAGTTCAGTCCTGTCTCAATAGCTGGTGAAAAATCAAGAATATTTCTTAACTAGGTGAAAGAGCGGGGGGGGGGGGGGAGGATTCACAAGGACTTGGTAGATGTTCGTGGTAATCAAGTTTGTTCATTTGATATTACTGTAAGATGAATTCGATCCATTTGAAGAAGACGGGAGACTTTGAAAGATAATGTTCGCTCTGGCCTGCCTGGGGAACCTGTGAACGATAGAACAAGAGGAACTTGGTGGAGGAAAATGATTACTGTTTGATAGTAAGTATGGATAGTAGTGTTATCGGTATTTACAGAACAAGAGAAACATGGTGCAGGAAAATCGACGTACTACTGTTTAATAGCAAATATGGAAGTGGGTATCAGTGTTGGCAGCATTGAGAGTACACTCTATGAACATTTAAAGTTGCGAAAAATCTGTGCAAAATGGTCTCCATATTCCCGAACCAATGAAGAAAAGAAGAGACTGGAATGTGCAAGGAAACTGGTGGGCATGTTTCCACCAAATGGTCCTAAACGTTTGACAGATACATGCACTGATTGTAGAACTTGGTTTTATAACTGTATCAGCCCAAATAAAGCTCAGAACTGCGTGTGAGTAAATGAGAATGACACAAGACCAGTTCTTCAACAACATTTTTGTTCTCTAAAGCGAATGTTCACTGTTGTCTTCAACTGTGAACGAATATTACAGGTTGACGTATGCCAGAAGGAATGACAATGAATGGAGAATAGTATGGCATTTATATTTTGGAACCTTTATTTGAAGAGCCGAGGCTGTGGCGCCCAAAGACAGGAACTAATGCTGTTGCTTTTGCACAACAACGCGTCTCCTCACATAACAGCTGCACATTGAGGAAATTGGAAGTCGTCAAATTTCAGTTGCTTGACTATCCACCCTACAGACCTGAACTTGCACCATGCGACTTCTGGTCGTTTCCTTATGTGAAATCTTTCATTGCTGTAAAACGACTGCGAGACCTTGCTAAAGCTATAAATTCAGTTCTGTTGACAATATCTCTGCCCGAAACTTTTGGAACGTCCCTTGTACAATTTTGGTGTAAAATAGACAGTACCGATGGCACATTTTAACACAAATTTCTTGGTGTTCAGTCGCTTCAAGAAATCTGAAATTTAAACAAAGAAATCTCTCATGGACGTGCCACGAAGCGGTCGACAGAACGGAAGAAAATGTCATCTTGTTGCTCAAAGTTGTATCAGTCCATGAAAATACTTCAGAAAAATATTTCTCCAAATGTAATAATTAACGGGATTAACCAATATACTTGAAGAAGCCTGTTAAACTATCTGAAACTAAACCTAAATTGACAAACACGTGCAAGTATTACATGAAGATTATCTGGACATCGTTTGGAGTTCTGCGAACTTCCTCGTGTTGACCTTGGCAGCATCAACATACCTGGCGTGACTTTATTTCGAACACACTAGAAAGAAAGCTTGTTCTCTGTTAGTTTTTCGAAGAACTTGACTGCTATCTCATCCGGTATTTCACAAAGTAAATTTTACCTGTACCTGTCGCATCCACCCTGCCCGACACAGCAAAATCAACTGCGATATTTAAGCGTTTCGCATAGGCCCTTTATATGGTCTCCAAATAAAGAGAAATGTACTAAGCACATGCTCTACTGCTTAATCGAGGCTGTAGATCATTGCATGTAGCCCTCTTAACCCTGGAATACCTAACATGAGTTACACTGACACCCAAGATGAATGTGAAAGACTCATTTAAAGATTTATTTGTGTACTGTTTGTAGGCTGCACAATTGCTATTGGGGTCTGTTGTTTGTAAAAGCCTCGCTCAGATGCTACTGTATGCTGTTTTTGTTAATCCTTCAATATAAAAGAAAGTTGACTGGAGAAGAAATTGTTGAGTTACTGCTGGAAGGTGATTCTGGTGAGTTATTGTTTTAGTGAATTCGATTCAGATTACATGCCTGATGATGGAAGAGAACCATGTAACTAGGAAAGTAAATGAAATGCATTAAATTTAACCTTCACACAATCTCAGGGAAGTTGATACTGCAATATTGCCAAGTTACCTCCAAGATACAAAGGCACAACATCATAAAATCTCAAAATCAATTTATTTCCAAAGAGTTCTTGCCAAGAAGAGACAGAGAAGAAAACATTTCAGACTTTGGTTTCACTTGGGACCATAGTGTTCTATGTACGCAAGAGAGATAAGGTCGTGGTGCTACAATGCATCACACATCAATTGTTAATGTTGAAAATGAAAATAAGTGCGAAAGTATTGGGTATTACAATAAAACTAAAATGAATTCCTTGGTTCAGACAATTTTTTTTTGAATGGTGTTCAACTCCCGTGTTTACTACTGAGGCACCACAGGCGGTGGACACTGATGATACGAGTACATGAAATAAAATTATATTTTGGGAAATTATTATTTTAAAGAAGGAAACGTTGCAGGCCTAAGTTTAGAGTGCCTCCCGGAATTTGCCATTTATCAGGACTGATGAAACCCTGGAAAAACCTCAGTCAAGCAGGACGATCCTGGCGGGATTCGAACCCCAAACCTCCCGCTCACGAGTCCGCGCCATAACGACCTCATCCACCCGTGGCAGTGGATCAGACAATTCATACCTTCTCCTGCAAAAGGAAGAAAAGAAGATGGCCAGCCACTAGTTTATTTATGGATTGAATTGACATATGTGTAATTGAATATAATATGTAATATTTTTGGTGAAAATTCAACCTGAATATAACTAAGATAAAGTGTAGATGCCATGTATTCTTTGCGGAATTGGTTGAACTTTGATATAGCCTCACATAAGATAAAGGGCAAAATTAGAACTTTACAAGTCAACAGTTCAGTGAATGGAAAATACTATTAGTACAACAAGGGTTCACATTCTATATTATTTCAAATTCTAAAGGAAAAGCGACACATTTTGTGTGATTATAAACTGCTTCTTGGTGACATTCAGCGACCATGTAAAACGCAAAAACCGCTTACAATGAAAGTATGCAGTAGGATTCGGATGCAGGACACCTTTATTGAAATGGTATCAATATGTTTGACATTAAAAGTATAGATAAGTGCAAAACATATGGGCTGTTTATACAATGTGTACGCTTCTGTAAATTATAAGTATGACTGATAATATAATTTTTCGTAAGCTTGTATGGCAGGGAGAGAAGAAAAAACAAATATAGATCTGACCTAGAGTTTGTGTAAAATATGATCCCAATAACTTAGGCAATGTAAAATTATCCGTATGTTAAATGCGCTTTATGTTTAAATAAATAAACAATTTAAATAAACATTTCTTAAAGAGAAAGATTTTTCAGAATTCCAGTATTAATTATCCCAGAATTCCACATAAATTCAGTAAGTTTGGGAGACACATCTTAGGTGTTTATAGTAACAAAAGAAAGGTATTCCAGGTGTAACTTCGCAGCTGTGAGGTACTGTATTCTTTTCTTGTTTTATCTTCTCCCACCTGGTCTCGAAGATGTCTCCGTCAAAAGAGATTTCATTCTAAGAGTTAACTCCAACATTCAAATACTTTTAGCACAGACTTTAACCTCACTACCCAAGAGAGGATACAACCAAATTTAAATCAATCGTTTTAGTAAAGCTAAAGAAGAACTCATGTCAAAAGTATTGGGGTGTTCGGATCGCCCCTTAGATTCAAATTTCTTTTTATAGAGATGGCCTTCGAAGTTAACAATATATAGATCAACTGTGCATTGAATACTTCTTGACTATCTTTCAGTAATTATTTTTAATATATTGTGTGTTTGGAATGTAGAATCTAAAGGTATTTTGTTTAATTGATATACTTAGAGTATATTACTTGTTGCATCACTTTGTACTTTTCGACAATACACTTGTCGCACGTTATTAAATCGTGTCCCTTGTCTATCAAACATAGCGCACAGCCTGTTCAGCGGTTTTGCTCTTAGAATGCTTTCGACGCATTTGTAGTCCCTTGCGATGCTGCGAGCTCAACCGGCACATCTCCATTCGACAAAACAAGCTTAATGCCCACTAAATCGAGAGGTTGTGTCTTTATGAAGACGAACTGCTAGTTTTATAGACGTAAACAAGTTCCTGTACAGCCCACATGCCAGGATACCGTTTTGACCCACACAAGACACTGGTTACTTGGCAAACTTTCCGTGTATTTCTGGCGATGCCGTAATCTGCACGTGTTCTGACAAGATTGGTATGTCAAGGATTTGATGTTGATGGTAGGAGTTCTTCCTCATCTATTGAGCGGCGTGGCTCAGGCACGCTTAGGACTCGCTTTCGGGAGGTTTCGGGTTCAAATTCACTGGGGTTGGTCGCTGAGGATGGTTAGTGCTTTCCACCCCACATACTTTCATTCCGTTGGTTCTGTGCGAGGTATGGTGGACTTGCGGTTTGGAAGCAGACCTTCGCGTCGGGGAAACAATGTTAGGGACCCCGTTCATGTCCTTTCCCCACCCCCATGGGCCCTGACCGTCCGGTGTCTTCCTTACCGTACCTCACCTCATTCCTTCCTCCCGGAGGTACCCCCACTATGGGTAGAGGTACAAACGGCCAACCCGTTAGCAAGGCTGGCAGTACCGAAATACTCTCTTCCTTCCCTAATAATTCAATCCAATCCTCATCATCATCAGTTCGTTCCATTATTATCGATAGATATTCTGTTTGAGGTAATGTATCACATCTAAGCCAGTGATTCTCAACGCCAGGAGATCAGTAGACCCTCAATCATGCAACATCTTTCACGCCATCTATACCGTGCATCCCATTCAGCCATCTGCTAGAGGATCATTTACTGCTGGATTTGTTATGTGGCGAACCGATTGTTGCGTGTGCAACTAACAGATGATTGACTTAAACGTTTGTACTTACTGTAATTAAGCTATGAGTAATTTAGATAAATGTTTATTTAATGTTAAGTTAGGCAGGTTCCTTGAACGAGCGACAGTAAGGCACAAGACGGAGGCAGTATGGCTAGCACTAAGCTCAGACCACTCTAATTCTCCAGGAAGAGAGAGAGAAATCTTCCGTAATTGGGGAGTGAACTCCGGATGGTCCATTCGATATTCAGGGGCCATAACAACTTAACTTCCTCAGCAACTATGTTTAATGTCCCACCCATAAGCCAATTTTAGTACAACTAGGGAGTAAACAGAGGGTCGTACATTTAGACAACAAGTAGCTTTTGTCAGAACCACCAGAAATGTTCCAATAAACATTTATATGCAATTAAATTCATTTCAAATTTTGCTCAGAGGCCTCTTCTTTCAGGCTTGAGGTTCTTTTTCGTGCCGTAAATGCACGACACTGAACCCAACTCACTCCTGAAATCGAAGATCGGCGGCTCAAAGTTACAGAAATAGCAGCAACGTTGGGCCTTTCTAAAACAATAGTCCTTATAATTATTCACGAATATTTAAACATGAATAAGGTTAGTCCAAGATGAGTGCCTAGACTTCTTTCCGCAGTCCAGAAGCAGTAACGAGTCATCTGTTGTCAGGCATTTTCGGAGCTCTGCCGTGGCAACGAGAGAAAAGTTCTGCAAATTTTTTTTACAGGAAATAAAATTATAGTCCTCTACAATGATCCTTCGCTCAATGGAGTGGCGTAAACCTGGCGAAGTACCGCCTCTAAGGGCAAAGGTCACTCAGTCAACCAAGAAGATCATGGCCACTATCTTTTGAGACTGTGAAAGAATACTCTTCATTGACTTCAAGGAGAGGAACACGATAGTAAATGGGGAGTACTGTGCTGACCTACTGCAAAGATTACCTGCTTCCATCAAAGAGAAAAGGCCAGCAAAGCTGCGTGGTGGTGTGCCAATTCTTCATCTGTGTACACAGCTCTGTTGCAAAGGAAGCTGTGAAGAAACGTGGCTTCAAGGAGATTGATCATTCACCCTACAACCCAGATCTAGCCCCCAGTGACTATTTCCTTTCTCATAACTCAAGAAGGACCTTCGAGGAAGGAAATTTAAGTTTGACGGAGAAGTGATGGATGCTTTTATGCCCATTGTGCAGACAAGACTTCTATTAGGGGGGGGGGAGTTGAAATGTTAATTAAAAGATGTGAGAAGTGTATTGCAATAAAGGGTAACTATATTGAAAAGTGCGTGCGTGTGTGTGTGTACTGAAGGGAAAATCCAACTTTAATGTGGTTTCTTATCTGTGTTTTCCCCCTTGAGGTATTTCAATCTTTTGGCTAAAGGAATTTTACTAATCCATTATATCCAGGAGGGTAAACCATAACCTAAGAGAGCTTTAAATAAACTAAATTAAACATATTGTGAGAAAAGTTCCGATTTTTAGATGACAAAAAACATTTCATAAAGATAGTCACTTGATCACAAAAGTATTTTGGAAATGGAAAAATTGAAAGATATGAAGTGTAAATTATGGTGCATCCACCCTACTGCCCATATTTGGTTCTCTCTTCCATCTGCCTTCAAAGCTCAAACCCTTAGCCCCTGCGATTTCATAGCAAATAAGGGGCGATTGAAACCGTAGAGCAGTAATTTGCAGGCTTTTCGGAAAACCACTTTAAAACCAGGATGATGCTTTTAAATAAATGCGTTAATCTTATGGGAGATTATTTTTAAAATTAAAAATTGTGTTCAGTTGAAAACTAGCTCTTTCGTCTTAGTCCGGGAACTTTTGAGCCAGTCCTCATAGTTAGCACATCGCATATTCTAGCTTATTAAATCATGCCTGTAGCTATTTGCTAACATCATTACACACTTGAAAATATACTATTCTGGAAGTTCCATGCGATTTCAGAGTGCATGTTTGTGGGCGTTATGGTAGCAAGCCAATCGCATAGTTCTTTCTCACGATTTATTGTAGACAGTCATCTTTAAATTGCGCCCGCTTGCTGTTCCAGCTCTTGCTAAGTAGCGACTTTAATGCCATTTTAATGACTATACTGTCATTGCAGCTATTATTCTATTCTGGTCTTGTTTCACGGAACATGTACAGCGCTGGTCTTTAAGGGGATGCATCTGAACCGTAAGGTTTTATACAAATTATTTGAAATTTTGAGGTTATTTGAGTTATTTAGATTCTAGTGTACCTACCAAATTTAATTCTTCTATTTTTAATAGATTTTGCAAATAAATAAACAAATAACATCAAAATATAGCTCTCTTTGTTGTAGTTTTACTGTATTATAAGAATTACACCACGCATTACAGTTTTTACTATAAATGGGATAAATGTTGATCTTTTATTCCATTAGAATATAACTTAAAACATGACATGTTTCATTTGTCTATGACAGTTTTGGAGAAATGAATTTTTATGCAAAAATTTATATTATTCATTAATTGACAAATTGAAAATTATGTAATAATTCATGTATTTCATCTACAAGCTCAAATTAAGCTGTTTTAATTACGCATTTATCTAAGAATCTGTGTAAAATTTTTCGAAGAAATCTTTAGAAAATTATATTGCGTGAAGCCTTTGAACATTCAGAAAAATGGAAGAATTAAAAATGGGGAAAATATCAAATTAAAGATTTAGCTGTAGGAAATACATTTTTCTTTTGTGTAGAATTCCCCTAACTCATATGAAAGTCCTTCAGCTACCTTTTTGGCTTCTTCTCTATAAGTTTTCTTATCTTTCATTTCCCGCATTACTATTTTATTTGTAATTTTAGAATTTAATGCGCTTTGTTTCAGTCATCGACTATCCCTAACATCAAGAGTTTTTTTAACACTTGCTGGGCATGTTTTGTCAGCAGTGATTTTCTCCCTAGCATTTAATGTGGCAAATCACTATAGGACATCTGTTCCAAATTATGATATGTAATCTTTCATTGGCGTTCTGTGTTAGGCTACCTCTCTAGTAAATCATTATTAGCCAATCTTTGTTTTAACAGGCACTGTTCACACAACACTAGATAACAGAAAAAAATTCCTCTTCCCTTAATGTTTGGGGGTTTCTTAAACTTGGCAATGGCTCGATTAAAAAAAAAAAAAAAAGCCATGAAATCTCAGCCATGAAATCTCGCCCCTAGAACTTTGATTGAAGTGTACTCTTCTGGAGTCTACAAATTTTCTGAAAATCCTAGAAGATGCCTCTGTCCTACTCACCCCTAATTTAAAACCTACAATCAAACAGCACAGTTTGAATGAGAAAGTTTTTGCAGTAGGAAGATATTGAAATAATTTAAAGAGTCACGCCCATTTAAATTACTCGTAGGCATAACTATCGATGGATTATGAAAGTTAAGTATATAAATATTATAATAAAATTAAAAATTTCATATTTTTTGCCGAAATTTAACACATGCATTCCCTTAATAAAGGACGTTTTGAGAGCTCTCTTGTTCTAATAATTGTTTGTTATTAGTTTATGGTATCAACGTAATTTATTTTTCTTGTATTACATTAGCATTATAAGCACTCTACTACAGCCGATATATTATTTTACACTCTTAACCATATAAACGGTACTGTCAGTCAACTGTGATATGTAACCGAAAATTTTGTAATTGTACACTAAGATGTGTGAAAATTGAACAAGTCCGCGCGTCGCCATTGTGAGGGCACGAGACGCACACGTGATTTGGTCTCAGTAAATATATTATCATCACAAAGGACAATGTTAGAAGTAATTGTGCGTTAATTTTATCTTGTATGTTTTATAATGTTTCTGCATTATACTTTTGATAACACTCTCTTGTGTAATAAAATAAAAATAGCATACTGTAGTATTTTGCTGCGTATAGCCTGTATTTACAAATTACCAAAAGAGAGATTCCGGAGATTCTTTTAATAACACGCTATATGAGGTAACTATACTGTAAAAGTTTAACAATATAAACCTATAATACATTTTTATCCTATTAGTAGAAGTAGTATTTTATAAAAATAAAGCAACCCCTTTTTAGATTTCCATTATTCGGTTCTAAGCTACTAAGTTAAGTGTCTTTTCTCAGTTTATTCCGCATAATCTGTTTCTTGAAACCTAACGGTACGTAATAAGATACATTCTATTTGGATGTGTATACATTTTATTGAGATACTGAAAATTATTTATAACTTTATTATTACAAATTATTTTTACTACTTTTATATACTAAACCAATACCCAAACTCGGTTTTTAAATTATTTCTAAAGCTACGAGAGACGTTCAATAATTTTTTTCCTGAGCAGGACAGAAAAGATATGGAAAATTATATTAGTTTTATTTTTCATTGTAGTTCCCTGACGAGTCAATGCACTTCATCTACTTTTCCTGTAATAACTCTTAACCTTGGAAAATTTCTTCTGTTTGCATGTGTATATTCACTCTGCAATTATGCTTTCATCTGGTAGTAATATTTACAAACATGCACTAACAATTTTTTTTTCAAATCTAATGTAAATTTGGTTCTAAGTATCTAGCTAAAAAAATATATGGAAACCTAAAAATAAAATGTGTGAAAAATTTAGAATACATTCAGTTTACTTAATTTCATGCATTTCATATTAGTTTAATAAATGCCAATTATTTTAAATAACAAAATACACAATTTGCTTCATATCCATTAAGTTAAATGCATTGCAATGTAACTAAATATGTTTTAACACAATTAAATACATGTAAACCTAATGAAATACACATCAGATCAATTATATTTATGTCAACACGATTTAGTACATGTCAACGTAATTAAATACACGCCAAACCAATTAAATGCATGTTAACTCATAAAAGACATTTCAACCTAATTAAATACATGTCACACAATTAAGCGAATTTCGAACTAATTAAATCCACTTCAACCTAATTAAATACATTTAGGAGTGATAAAACACATGTCAAGCTAATTTAATAAATTTCAACCTAATTAAATACATTTATTACTCATTGTGTACATGCCAACCTAATTATGTACATATAACCCTGAATAAATGTGTGTCAACCTTAATAAATATGCTTCAACATAACTGGTTGGACCGAAAACTAGGAATTTGCAGCTACCTTGATATTTTCGTGACTTGAAAATCGCTGTGCACGAACAAATTTCTTAGCGGAAATAATCTGAAGGACCAAGTCAGGACTATAAGGTTCATAATACAGCTGCTGAAACGCACATTCTTGTATGATTGTGCGTTGTTGTGGAGAAACAGCAACCTGTACCCACATCTTCTACTATTCTAGAAACCTTACTTCTTCTGTCTTATCAGATTTACATAGACTGCAGATAAAGTAGTGCAATATAGTCATTACAGACACGCTATTGAGCTTACAGCGACGATTACATTACAGGCCGTCGATATGTTCTCATGCGTTGTGCTGCTCTGTTTCCCAAAGCCGCGGAAGGTGACGATTGCCGTTGTCGAGGTTGTTATTGTTGATGTCGTGATGGACCGCCCTATGGCACGAAGCAGGGAGGGAATATCTGGAAATCTGGGGTTCTTTAAACCCAGGATAGAGTTCGAAATCATGCGGGCTCATATCCGGCTAATATGGTGGATGTTCCAAGACCTTTCTTTGCCATTTGACCAACAACTGGGTCACTGTATCTGCCATGTGACAACAAGTGTTGTCATGCAAGATACCTTATAAAGTGCGGACGTATACAGTAACGTATAGTTGCCACGCACTTCCTGCAATCCGTCATGGCATCGCGGGCCTCTTTAATTTTTATCCAAGAATGCAGTTCCAGTTTCGCATACATGCTCTAGAGCACCTCACACAACACCGGTCAGTTCAAACACTTATAACAGCACAACCATTCGCATTACTGACTGCTTTCGGCACTGCACATTTAGACACTGGTTTTCGACCCTTCCTGCCTCCCAAAAGCATTGCCATTACTTTATTTACAGCCCACGTAAGACCTTAACTATCTTGCACGTTTCTCTGAAAATTGTTTCCGCGGGCGGTCCAATGCGAGTGTCATCTCCAGCAGACTCTCCACTGCTTGCTCCAAAATTTGACTTTATGTTGGTGCACACTCACCATTAACTGCATTCTCCAATGTTCAGTTGCACTGAACTGAGATTGTACATTCGTAATCTTGAAACATGTCAAAACATACACACACTTTTTGCAACAGCTTTCTTTCATACTTAGATAGATAATTTATTATTGGACACTCTTTATAATATTTCAGAATGAACAACCTCGCTATTTTTAAAGAGAAAAGTGGAATCAGACATTCTGCAACTAGTTCATAAAATGATCAAACCATGTAATTATTTATTGGAATATTTTAGGAAGTCAAAATAAATAATAAAATACGAATTTGACTAATTTAAATAATTCAAATATGACAAACATTATTGACTAGTAATAAGAGCATAAGACTTGGTAATCATTGCTGTTACAGAGGGCAATACGTGTGATGATGATCTTTATTCTCATATTTAATTTAATATTCTCTTAGACTCAAGTTGGTCATTGAACGTACTAAAATTGTGTCATAAATATCGGCGTATTAAATAAAAAATGACGCATTTGTGTAATTACGTGTATTGTAATGTTTTGTTTGCATATACATTAATTCTACGTTATCACATTCATAATGGCCAGTTTCCTTCTTATGGAGAAATTTCTGCAAGGACACATTATCTATCCCTGATACATCGCTTGGGTGGATAATTGGCGTCCATGTTGCACGAAATTGGCTTGCTATCAGAGACCAAACGAATGCTGCCTTGATAAAGTTCTTTGTTCTGAGAAAACCTGTGAGTCAAGGACTATGAAGGGAAATATATAAGGAACATGTAAATCAAGCGTGAGTTTAACTTAAAAATAACTACTTTAAAGATTTTTGTATAATATCTAGTCTGTGAAACTAAATGTCGAATTTCTGTAATTCATTCAATAAAGGTCTAGATATTAAATACTTATGATCCCATGACCTTATCCAGATGTCAGCACACACCTTTTATTATAATGTTTATATTTAATAGTTTCTTGCATTGTCGTTTAGAAATAACGTTTCTAGCACATACTTTCGAAAATATAAAGCAGTCTAAATTGAGATGCAGAATTAATTAATGTTGCACACTTTTCAATAATTTTATCAAGTTTGAATAAAGAAAGACTTAAGAACTGGGTTCTATCCATAAAGTATCAGGTCAAACAATCTTTTAAAAATCATTTTTCATAGCATAGTTTGAGAATTCCTATTTTCAAATCATTATGAGCTTCTTTGCAGGGTTCACCTGAACTACAGACCGCCAACGTGGTCAGGGCCCTATTCCAGAAAATAGTGGGTCTAATACATACAAGTCTATTAGTACGAGTCCTCATTTATCGATGGTCATATAACTTTCTGTTCCATGAAAGAAGAACAAGCTTCTAAAATATTAGTAACATTTACAAGTGACATCATATAAGAGCAAGATGGGGGAACAGCTGTTTGTCACAAGTCACCATACCTTAAATTAGGTTATGTTCACTCCTTAGTAATAAATTAGTAATTTTAACGTACAGAGTGGACTATTGTCATTCCTGCTAAATGGGCCGTGTTGTTGAATCATGTAACTCACGCTATGCACAGTTAAAGTCGGGGTTTGGTGCGTAACATTCGCATAGAGAATAGTGCGACTAATTTCTTTTGACTAGACTGTGGATACTGCAGAGTACCGCTGGATTTTCATGGATTTTGTTCAGCAACCGGATGATGTAGAGCTGGGCCATGGATATTTTCAACAACATATATCAAACCAATCCATGGCATTAATTGAAAGTTTCCTTGACGACTGGATAATCTCCAAGAACCTGTGGGCGCCGAGATCTCCTGATTTGACAACATAGGACTTCTTCCTGTGGGGTTTTCTTAAAAAAAACAGAGCTTACGTCATACACCCCAGACATTGGACGATCTGAAGCACAACGTTACACAGGAGAGTAATGGTATTGACATAAACAACACGGTCCTCCAACATGGAACGATGTGTTGAGTTATGCAGGAAGGAGGACATGCTCAACATTTTCTGTAGAGGTTAATAATATCCCAAATATACTTTACATTTGAGGTTTAATAAGTTGTAGCTAGCATAATTCTTTTATAAATAAGTAAAGAAATGTCTTAATTCTAAATAAATAGTTTTGTATTGAGCTAATCGTTCTTTACAATCTAAATTATTAGTATATTAATTGTATACCTATATAAATGACCCTATGAGCTTTATAATATAAATATAATAATTTCTGTGTTCTAAACTCTTAACATATCGTACAAGCTAATGAAATGCTAATAAATATTATGCAACTTTCCTAGCTAAGATTGGGTACTGAAATTGTGCATTGGAATCTAATTGAATATCAGTTCTCATTTGATTTTAACATTCTTTTTCAGAATTCTATTTGATCTGTAATGTTCCAATATCTTTTTGATGTTCGAACTCTGAAATAAGATTTCCTAAATATAGAAAATCTCTTACCTCTTCTGTCGTTTAATTCTCGTTATTGATATTTTAACATTAACGGTTCCTTTTTCCGATACGATCATTGATTTAATTTGTTTTCGAGATTTTCGAAACAATGTCTGAAAAAAACATTGCAGTTTAAAGTAAATCATAAGAAAATTGTTCATCATTATCTTATGTGGTTACTGAATAATAAAGTGTCTATTGAATTTTAAAAAATGCAAATAAATCCTAAGACGGGTGTTTCATTATGTTCTGGCAGAATCCTACGCAGAAAGTAAACGTCTCTCAGCGGAAAAAGATGGCGAATTAGACGATGATACCATCACCACAACATGAATACAGTAAAATAAATAAAACTCCATATTGTGGTATTTTTAATGAAATTGTGTTTAACAATCTTCAAAACGGATATGTGTAGAAGAAATAATTGCACTTTCCGCACCTCATGTACAATCGGAAAGTCTCGAAGAACCGCCTGCCAAATTGTGTTGACCACAACTGAAACTGTTCGGATTGAACATCCAGATATCGTTGTCACAGTCTCGCCAAGAGATAATAAAAGTAAATCTTGCAGATGTGACCGGTTTTATTTTCTGACGTAAATACCTATAAATGCTTAGGGGGTTTTCGTACTTGACACAGTTCTAATTTGCGAAGAGAGAAGCGTGAGTAGTTTCTAGATTGTTGAACTTCGGTCTTTGCAGAGGCTGAATCAGAGAGTAATGAATGAGTCACTACGAGGCATCCTTCGTTTCTCAATGAAGGTTAACTTTTGCACCTCTTGATTGCTTTGGAACAAGTGGCCAGCATCAAGAGACAGGAAGAGTCCGCATATACTGCAGCATTCTGAACGAAACTTTAGATATGTCTTATATATTTCTGTATCTTTGAGTGGGAAGGTCCAAGTTTTGCTAAATTTACAGGGCAAAGTAATCACAGTTAAGTCCCAACGTAGTCACATTCGAGGGCAATCTGAAAATTTCTGGGTTTCGATCATAGATGGCATTTTTTTACGTTGGTACATGTTTTAACCGTTCTTTAACTCTTTGTTTCAAATAGTTTGTTTAATACAACTTTCTAAAACAAGAAGTTGTGGGTATTGCATAAAATGAATAATATTTGAAAACCCTGCAGTGAAAATGTTCCTATAAACGGTGATTTAACACCAAAAATTCCATTCATTTTCAACAATTAAAAATAGACAGCTGAATTTAAACGTTGTCATACCAGCTTTGAATATTGTCACGCTCTATTTTAGAACTACTCGCCTCATTAACATTCTTTACTCATTTCGTCATCATTAGGCCGGACAAGGGGCTAGTCTACTCAATGAAATGAAAACAAGGAAATAATGGACAGAGGTAGTCTCCGAAAATACAAACAATTCTAAATTAAACTATCTCATTTTAATAACAGAAAATTTATTCTAACCTCCAGTTGTCTTTCATAAAAATTGCCATCCCGGAGCAGATGTTGCAACATCCACTCACTTCAACATTCCAAGCTCGTCCGCCTAGAAACCGTTGAGGTATTACGCATTCCTCTTCTGCGCATGCGCAAAGCCAATCTCTTCTCAAATTCAAACCTTCAGCCTTCACTTGGAACACCAACCGCGTATACCATGTGACACATTATGACCCAAATGAACGAGAGCCAAAAATTGCAACAACAGCAGAGTTCCTTAAACTAATACACATGTTATTTTATGACTGGCAACTTGAAGTGCGTGAACTTGCTGATGCTATAAGCATTTCAAAGGAAATTGTAGTTATATTTTGCATGAACAATTGCAGATGAAAAGGCTGTCCACAAGATGAGTGACTCGTTTGCTAACAGCAGATCAAAAACAGATTCCCTTGAAAATACTGGAACAGCCTTAGAAGCGTTTTAACAGTTAAATAACCAATTTTTATAAGTCCGTATAACCGTGGATGAGATTTGGACACCAGAAGTGAAGCAGTATCAAAAACGGGAATAGAAGTTGGTTGTTCAGCGCCAAAGAAGACAAAGATTATGGCGTCAGTCTTTTGGAATGCTAAAGGATTTTACTAATTGACTATCTTTAGGAAGGTAAATCCATATCCAGAGAGGAATATTTTAATGATTTAAACCACTTATATGAAAAAAAAAATGTAACTAGAAATATGGTTTTCAAAAAAGGGAAAAAATCATCACGACAATGCACCTGCTCAAAAAATGTTTTAGGAATAGGAAAACTGAGAAATTTGAAGTAAGAATGGTTGGACTTGTGGCTTGCATCTGTTTTCAAACCTCACACTATTCTTCACTGGTCAGCATTTTTCATCAAATCAAAAGCGATTGCAGCCATGTTTTGCAGACCTTCCCCACAAAGACAGTGAGACGGGGTTATGACATTGAAACATCGCTGGAATGAATGTATTTACCTTAAGGAAGATTATGTTGAAAAATAAACTCGTTCTTTCATTGTTAAGCCAAAAGGCTTTCAGACCACCCACATATAACAGCCATTCAAATGAAAATGAGCCGAAAGCGTATCCTTGATTATCCTAAGAAATTGACGAGCGCTTTCCAATGGATATAGAAGCCATGCGTGATATGATTAAATTATTAATAAAATAAAAATGACATACTCTGTTGTTGTTGACATTTATAACCCTTACATCCTTAAAGAAGCATATTAAATATTTATTTACAAACTTAATCAAAGTCATCTAAATAAACCAACTACAGATGATGAAAGAGCAATAAAATAATGGAAATATTATAAACGTACATTTATTTTACAAAAATGATGAGAAAATGATGAGAAAATACTTTCTACGAAGCAAGAAACAATTGCGAATCAGTAGCCACAATTTAAAACATGACAATTTTAGGGCGATAGATGGGTGATCTGATTGATTAAGATTTAAAGCATTTCTTATACTGAATGGGTCAATGATGTGTTAACGAAGTAGTCAACATATGTTAACGTAACTTAAATGTGACACAGAATATTCACTTCCAAACAGCACCCTGCACCTCTTTGACCCCACTGGTTCTTTTTCAACGTCCCCAATAACGTGTGAGCTACACAGAAACAAATCCATGTTGTATGCCAAATGCTTGACTGTTTTCCATCGCTATTTGATAATTAGGATGCTTTCAGAGGCAAAAATATCAATAATCAGCTAATGTCACTTCTTTTAATTTGAATATACGAGAGTAAGTCAAAAAGTAAGTTTCCTGTAAGTTTTGTAGGTTATATAGGTTAAGCTATATAGGTTAAGCTAAATATAGGTTAAGCTAAAGAACACTGTTGTATTTTAACATCACTCCTTTATTTTTCCACATAATCAGCAAAGTTATCAAAATATGTTATGGTGTAACACCCAGTTTTACGTACCCATACGATAGAAACGCATTCTACTCATAAAACGTTATCTTTGACAGGGTCGGAAGCGTCAATCCCATGTTTTTTAATTATTTAAAGAGAATAAATAAAGTCTACGTTGGATGGAAAAGTTTTAATACCATAGTCCGAGAAGCCATTTGTAATTACTCGACCTTCCGTAAATAATGGCACAGTTTTCGCACATATTGGATGTGTATCAAATTCGTTTCATTTTCTTTCTGTGGAGCTTTACAGTTCCGTATTTTCTGTACACATATCGAATATTTCAGCATACTTTCTTTCTTGATCATTCATCATGCCCTTGCCGTTTTGTAACTGTTGCTACTGCGTCTATTACTCATTACATAGGTAAGTGTTGTGATGTTACCTGACAGTGAGATTACACGCTAACCTTTATTTTGGAATAACAACATAGGGAAACTTACTTTTTGATTCACCCTCCTAGATCTGTAATGTCTTTTATTATGTGCCAGTGACAGGCACTCCGCTCTTATGACTTAAAGCATTCACTACCGAAGTCAAATACCTTAATATTTTCAACGAATTAGTTTTGCCGCCTCTCGAAAACAGTCATTGAAGAAATCTGGAGAAACTAAACGTCAATCACGAACTACTGTAAATAACAACAAGGAAAATGTTTCAGTTCTACTCAAGATAGTCCAATTGCTGGCTTAGAATTTTGACCACTCGCATTTTCGTTCTTTCAGAGTTGATATTCCCAGAAATTTCCTCAACCTTTTATCTAATAGAATTTATTTATATCACTATTAATTTATTTAACATCCTTTCGGAAACCTGTGCTAATCAGCATGAAATGTTACCTTTTCAATAAATAAATAAACAGAAATAAAAAAAAATAAAGAAGAAAACTCTTGCAATGTGCACGGATTGAACATTATTCATTACCCCAATATTGTAGGTTTTGGAATGCAATCTCCGTGTTTATTATTTGTCTGTCAAATGAAGTGAGAAATCTGACGTTTCTTTTAATAGTAAAAGTCGAAGTTCTGAGAAGATTTCAGAAATACAGAAAAAGGAGCTTTGTAGTGCTATTACTCGTATGTGCTTTAATTCATGAAGATATGGTTAACATACTTTGGGTTGGGGCTTCATTCCAAATAATAAAGAATTGATATATGAAGTTTAGAGTGGAAGAACAACTTGCGAACCTGCCAAAGGTGCAGGTCAGCCACAAGCTGTGTAGCCTCAGGGTGTTTGTGACCTAATCAAAGATCGTCCGTTAACTCTAGGCTCTAGCAGAGGTAACAGGCTTTTCAAATGGTACATAACAATTTGGGACTTCATAAGATGTCAGCAATGCAAATGTGAACGCATGAACGAAAGCGAAAGAGAGCCATCTCTCCAGAAAGTTTGACTGTGCTTAACCACAATCCAAAACGTTTTTTGAATTCCTTTGTTACAGTTGAAGAAACACAAATTTACCACTTCGATCCTAAGTCTATGACAATTAGGATCTCTAACAGTCCATTTCTCTATAGACAAGATTATGGCTATTTTATTTTGGGATACTGAGAGAATTTTAATGATCGATTTCTGCAAAGTTGCCACACAGCACTGTGTATCGTTGCTTACCAAACTTCATGATGGCATTAAAGAGCAACGCAGAGAGAAAAAAAAAACCGCTGAAAGGAATTCTCTTTTAACAGGACAATGCTCCGGCGTACAATAGTATCGTTTCATAGGATGACGGTTTTGAACTAATAGCACCCAACTTGACTAAAATAACTTTTATTTATTTCCAAAGCTGAAAGAAAGCATCTAGGAAAGACATTTTGAGAGCGACAATGCTGTTATTATGGCGTTTCAGGAAATCTTCTGTGATGAAGACACCGAGGGCTTCCCTCCCTCTCCCATGTTTTCTGTAGTATAATATGGGGGAATAAGTGTCTTCAAATGCACGATGATTGCGTTGAAAAATAATTTGGCTTTGTTATTATTGTACAACCCATGTAGAAGTGTATCTTAAATAGTAAATTTCCTTATTTTCTGATGGGGAATCCCGCTCTTTCTCAGATGACCAATAATAATGGGCGTTTTCTACAGCAAGAAAGTATTTACTGTCTGTAAACAGATTCTTGCATTATCCAAACTGTGTTTTTGTTCTTAAATGTGCTTGTTCATGCTTGGAAAGCGAGAGAACAGAAACAAACAATGCCAGTGTTTACCATCCGGTTAGCCAGAGAGAAAAGCGGGCTACCTATGAACTTGGTTCACAGAATACCGTTCCTGGGTAATGCAGCTCCGGGTTCGTATCTTGTGTAAAAGTGACATATGTAGTGTAGCGAGGTACCTACTAAACTCCATGGCTTGTCGTGTCGAAGAAGACAAAAGAGAACAGTCTGTGAATTCTTAAGACAAAGAATAAAATGAATTAACGTGTGAGAAACAACATTTTAAACGCTACATCCCGAATAAACATATTTTAGGTAATAAAACAGAATGCGATTTGGTTCTGATATAAAGTTCGTTAACGTTTGAAAGATGGTAACGTGTTGTTGGAGCAGAGAACATATCGATGGAGGTTAGAGAACGCATTTTTTTTATTTGGTAATGCAATTTTGAATGAAATTGTACATATGTTCTTTGCTATTATTTTTATTTCATTTAATTTAATCCTGCATATATTGTCCAAGCTGTAACTGAGTTTTTTCTTAATTTAGTAGTGTTTTTATCAGCTTTTCTGCGACTGGGCTTAGGTTTATTACATATTTATATTATCTTTTTCTATACACATACATAATTCTACTGCGAAATCGAAAATGGATTTAGCCGATGGAAAGTTACTGCGTAGCGGACAAACTACTTGCTGGAAGAAATCTTTACGCGGTCGGAACTCATAGCGCGCATTTGATTTTTTCTGTCTTATTTATTAATAATTAGTATTCTACTCACTAATACAGTAAATGCTCCAAGTGCCCGTCTTCCGCCGTAAGACACGTCTGCATCCTTTTAAAAATATTTTGAGACACTCGCTGCAATTTATCCTCCCGAATGTTGTAAACTGCCTCCACGGGTTTTATTTCAGGCAGAAAAGAAATACTATTTGAATAAAGGTGTAGCAGCTGAGTGGCTTTATACGCACTACCACCAGATGTACCATATTGCTCGGCTAATCATGTTAAATACTTTCGAGAGAACTTTCCGATAGCCAATTTCATCAAGCTTCTATATTAAAGGGCAGCTCTTTGGTTTCGGATTCTTGTCATGAAAACTCTTGATTTCGAACTTGTTCGCCAACCTGAAAATTGTAAATCCCGATGAAAAGGTTACTCCTGAAAATTTAGCACGAATTTTTCTCCTGTAGTACTTGTGCCGTTTTTTTTTTTTTTTTTTTTTTTTTTTTTGCATATAACAATCTTTAATAAACATTCTTTATTTTAGTGCATATCTCACTCTCGGCAAACTCCACAATGCACAAATACATAGTAAAAAGTCTAAGCACTTCCTTTAGAAATTAAAATTAAATAGTTTGCGTTGTTCACACGACTGAACATGCTCAATTGCCTGGGTCACTGGAACTTTTAACTCCAGTCTTACCGAGAATCGCACATCGAAGTTCAACCGTTTTCTACTAGTGTATACAAACTCCGATGGCATAATGGAATGCGGGCACGGTACTTTTGAAGTTACTCTTTGTATCCTTCAAGAGCCGATTTTTCTTAGTTTTCTTTATTTGTGTATAGTTTTTAGTTGCACTAAATAGTCGTTTTGAGCGCGATATCTCTTGCAGTTGAAGGCAGTAAAATCACATATGGACCATACGGAGGGTAAGGGTCAAACTTCACATTTATTTTTGTAAGATATTCAGCAACAACATTTGCAATGTGCGGTCATGCATTATTGAAGTGCAGCATCCAGTTTTTTGCACTTTTACCTTTTACGTGTGATTTGGCCTTGCAGAATTTTCAGGACGTCTCTGCAGTATTGCAAAGTTAGTACGACAAGCTGATAAACCATTCCTTGTATATGGAAAAAAGATCATTATTCTCCCAGCAAAAGCAACCAGTGATTACCTTTGAATGAAACTCCACATCTTCTGTATCGTCATCTTCAATTGCATGCAAACCTGCACGCAAACGTCATTTTGTTTGGGAATCACCAGTCTTGGATCTCACCGTGCACAAACACATCTCATATGCAACTTTTCAGTTACGAACGTGTGGGTGACATCCAGTGAAGTTCTCAGAATTTCTTTTAAGTTTCTTAATCTTATTCGATGATCCTCTCCCACAATGACAGCGGTTAATTTTTTCTTCCATTAGAGCAAAAGCTGGAGTTCGGGTTTACCTTAATATGAAATTGATGCCTGTTTTCTTTTAATATTTTAAACCATCTTCCAGCTGTACTATGGGAGAGGTAAACTCCCATAGAGGAAAGTATACTTTCAGAGCAACATATTCTTCGTCGCGTGTCACCTGCGCTATAAGCAGACTGAACATGTCTGAACTTGCACACCGCTACAGGCGGAAACGGAAAGTGACAACATTGAAACTAGTAGTACGTATACATTAAGCTAACAAAATAATATAAAGTTAAATTTTAGTGCAAGCTTTTAGCCTGTAAAATTATAAACATTCTTTATTGAACAGTCCTCTTATATTTCTGTTTTCAATGCACGTTATTATATGTACATTTAAAAAGTATTACTACGCGTAAATTAATAGCTGTTTCTATGTAAAAGCGTTGAATACAGAAGCGATTAACACACTTACCACATCCTCAAATGCTTATATAAAGGATTAGACCGCAATTTCCTAGGCTGTGAAAGGCATTATTTGGGTTAGGAAACGGAAATACATCACGTCGGTTGTTTTGATGGACGCAGCAACTATTGTCGCACTTCCCATCTAAAGGCTCGTCATTTTTACGGAAATGATACATATTATAAAACAATTTACAGTGCGTTTGGTGCAAAATGTGTTAGAACATGCAGCGCAAACTCGAGCATTAAGCAGAGAGTAGACTGATTAAATTGTGGCAATCACCATTGAATGAAGTAGAAAATAGTTGTACAAGAACACTGTGCAGCTGGAGAAGAAATCTCAAAGTAACAGAAGAAAGAAGACGTAGATGATTCGGGCTATTTAAAAGAATGCCCAATCGAAGCAGTTCAAAGCGAAAATAAATGGCAAAGTGGACGGATGCCATAAGTAGTAGTAGTGGTGTATTTGTTACAGTGGCACCAATACCAACTAACCGTACATACGTTTATGATATACTGGGTATATTTGATTTAGTACAAGGTGTTACATTATTCACAATTAAAATATAATAAATAAGAAATATCAGAAGAATAATTTTTAAAAATATTCAAAATACACATAAAATATAAAGAAATCCTATTTGACATACAGCTGATTTCAGTCAATTTGTTTATCTCCAGTTATCAGTCAGTTCTGAGCTGTTTCACTTTCATCAGAAATTTACCTGGTCTCTCTACCCTATCCTTGCCTACCAGCAAAGATCAGCATGACCATCTCCCTCTGTTTGATCCCCTCCATTTTTCAATATCTTTACATTCAGCCAGATTATGTGTCCATTATTTCCCCTGCTCACAGATGGACAAATTCTCCACTTATATTTGTCACTTACCTTAATATTCCGCCACGCCCCTATTCTGAGTCACGCGAGCCTCTGTCTAATGAATTTAGTCCCTGTTTTGATGTATTGCTCCATCCCGCTTCCGATTTTAGCCTCGATTGCACTTTCGGTGAAATCTTACCTCTACATTGCACAATGTCTGGGAACTATCCATATCCCTCAAGCGGTCCCTAACCCTCCTCCACGCGCTTTTTTTTTTTATTCCTCAGCCGTCCAAGCCCAGCCCTATTGTCTCTAGTCCCTTTCTTAATTTGGATGCTCATGACTTGTTCCCTCCCATCCCCAGCTGTTCATGATCGCACAATGCCCCAATAAAGTTTGGTTTCCATGAATAATTCACAGACAGTACTTCACTACTCTATTGTCTCACTGTAGACCACAAATTCTCTCTTAATTCCGCAATTCGCTGTGCCTCTCCCCAGCTCCTGCCATAAGTAAGGGTATGTATGATAGGACGACAGCGAGATGGAACAGACAGGCATCTTTGGGGAAGTATAACCAGCTTTGGCTGAAAGGAAAACTTTTGGATTGTTGAAATAATAATAATAATAATAATAATAAACCCTTTGAAAGTTTCGGTTTTATATTCCGACTCTGTTGTGGCATTTCAAGTGGCATAAACTAATGATGATAATCGAAACCAGTTGATGCAACGTGGGATGTTCCATCATTCTCATCTGTTAAATTTAGTAATTGATTCCACCCTCAGGTCTTGCGATAGGAATATACTTTAGCAAAAAGTGCTGTCTATTTTTTCACGATGTTAAGATTAAACTGAAATAGGCTACCCCTTATATTTTACTGTCTGGTGCTAAACTGGTACTTTCGTATCTTGTCTTTGATTTTTAACAACAAAATTGCCACAAATAAAGCGAAAAGAATTGGGATAATTTAAGAAACTGTCCTTTCCATTATTCTCAATCATATTACTGGTGATTATGAGCAAATTGCTTCCTTTTAAACAGCTGTTAAACTGCCTTTAACAATTAAATTAATAATACAAGATAGTGTAAGCAGCGTGGTATGTGCTGCCAACTGTCTGAAAGCTGTCGGCTACTTTTTTTTTTTTTTAAGTACAAGGGCCGGTGTTATAAAAGTTGCTAACTGGATATTGCTTTTAACTGTAATTTACAAAGTTACTAGAGGCTAGTTATAATTTCTGTTGCATAAAAATAAGCTAAAACTATGTAATCTCGAGTTTGTGTTAACCGTCGAACCTTTGGCAACATCGCGAAATAACAGAGAAATTCTTGTTTAGAGCGAGTTGATGTTCAAATGTTTAATCTGAGAAAATCAATAATTATTAGATTTTTCCTTGTCTTTAAACATGGATAAGGAAATATCAGAGCTACTGCGAACGGCAAATTTTAGCAAACGTGAGAAGGAGAATATTATTGATTTGGTGCTAAAATATAAGGAAATAATTGAAAGTTAATAAAAATAAAAGTTCGATCTCAAATAAAGATAAAGAACGTACATGGGGGAAATTACCAAAGGGTATGATTCTATTTTTAAGACTTCTGCATTATTATCCTCATGTGCAGTCTATAGCAGGAAAGTTGCGAATGTTATAGAAGCCTAGCATCCATCACTTTCCTTACACTACCCACTTGGATTGGCATTCAATGGACTGTAGCTAAGAGCTGCTCTAGTAACTTTATGGATGGTTCTGCTGGCCGTTGCTTTCTCCATTTTAATATATTGCAATAACTATTTGGAAGTTTCCTTTCGCATGGAACCTCAAAGTTATTAGTGTCATGAACATCGAATTCAAAGCATGCTTTCGCTTAGTTTATGATTATAATCGGAAACGTAACATCTGTTTCAGTTCTTCGACATCTTTTGCTAAGCGAAATCGCTTTTTGAATTATTTGTCGTTCATTTCTAGGAATGGGTTATTTCTCTAATGAAATACACGGGGAGCACAGTGAAATTCATCATCGGATGAAATGTAGGAATAATCAGAAATCTGTACAATATATCGTTCTTAAGGTTAGCTTAACATAACCTATAATTGAACGCAACTCTGTCTGTTATTATTACGCGGAAATGAAAAGTGAAACATTGAAGAAACTTTATCTACATGAAATAAAATAAATGTTACTCAGCATTTTATTTATGAATGAAGATTTTTATGCCTCTCTACTCTGGTAAATGTTTTATTTAACAAGTACTGAACTCTAGTTAGTGCTTTAACTTGTGAATTTGCGGGTTAGATTTTATTTGAGGTTAAGACGAAATAATCTTAGATTAATGTTTATACAACAAATTTTCCAAGTTAAATATAACTGATGGTTAATTTTATGCTCTAAACTCGAGTTAATGTTTTATACAACTTACCTTTATTCCACTAAATGTAATTGATGTAAGGGAAAACTTATTCATATTTATTTATAAGATAAGATTCATAATTACAAATTCAGGATATAAAGTTCCAAAGAAATTATATGTGTTACAACTGAAAGTGTTATTTTTGGAATAAGTACATGCAAATTACTATTAAGTGGCTTCAACATCATGCCACACTAGTATAAACGTCCATTTTTGCTAACGTTTGCTATTACAATTTTTTTTTGATTGATTTATTTATTGACGCTCTTTAACAGCTCAGGTCATCAGCGTCCCATTCAAATCAGGGCGTGAAACGGCCGACAAATTTTGCTCAGAGGCCTCTCTTTCAGGCTTGAGGTTCTTTTTCGTGCCGCAAATGTACGACACGGGACCCACGGCTTTACTTCCCTTCCGAAGGAAGCCATACTTAGGATTTTTACGCCCGAAAAAATCCATTGGTCCTGGCCGGGTTCGAACCCGCGATCTTGGGTTTAGGAGGCAAGTTTGCTATTACAATTGGAAAGTGATTGTTGGTAATGTTTTTTTTTTTTTTTTTTTTAGCGGTGTTTAACGTCCATTTTACTGTAGAGGCAACACAAGCGTTGAACAGTGGTGATACATGAAATGATATATTGGGAAAGGATTTTTTTTTAAGGAAGGAAACGTTCCAGGCCTAAGTTTAGGCTACTTCCCCGGCATTTGTCAGTTATGAAGACTTTGGAAAACCTGGAAAAAACCTCAGTCAGGGAGCACGGCCCTGGCGGGATTCAAACCCCAGACCTCCCCTCACGAGTCCGCGCCTTAACGACCTGAATTGGTAATGAGACATGTATGTTAATGCGTATTCGCATTGAAGCTGTATATCTTCACAACACTTAATAATTACGTTTCCTGTTTAATTTAGACCATGCACTCATTCGTTTGTGTATATTTGTGCATATCTAAGAATATTTTGACGCCAAAGGCGCATTTCGCATTTATTTTTCGAACTTTAGTTTTAGTTTTCTGGGCTTAGATAAAAGGCGTGTGTTCCCAGCAGTCTTTGTATTGTCCATTAAAAACTACATAAGTTGGAGACATTTACATGGAAAAAATTGAAATGCCAGAAGATTCAGCAAAGATTGTTTGGTTCAAGAATGATAAAATATTGTCCATGTTTAAGCAAATTTAAAATAAACAACTAATGTAAGTAAAAAACCATGGATATGTTTTATTTTGTCAGATATGCAAAATAGAGATGAAAATATTTTTTTATATATTTTAATGCTCAATTTGCTACGGTTAATGTTCTTTGTTATATTTAAATTTTTAAAAATTAGTTGGTAACTTGTACTGAGCTGTAATTGCCTCTTAGGAAACACTGCTTATAACTGCACTGCTCTATTTAAAAGCCAAGACCATCTTGGTAGATGTTTTAACCAGAAACTTTGTAGACTATTCATTGCAGCTGGTATATCATTGAATAAATTGGAAAATCATAAATTAATAGAGTTTTTGAGAAAAGTGAACCAAGATTTTAGTTTCACTTAGGACAACTTGGTTCAAAAATGTTTACCTACGTGCTGAAATAAAATGGGTTGATACATTAATTACTTGTGTAATAATATTTCAATGTTTTAAAATGTTTACATAAGGTAACTTGCAGTTTCTGCTATCTTGCAAGCTATATTTATTTATTTTCATGAAGAATAAAAACGCAAATTCTTGTAATGTATACAGGCTATATCAGAAATTGGTGAGACAGTTGGGAAGGACAAGGTGTGGATTGCAGTGGATCACCATGAAATCATGGGAAAAAATCATTGTGTCACAAAGTTTCATATACTCATTTACTGGGAATTGCTAAGAGATTTTATTGTTAAACTTAAATTATTATTGTTAAATCCAGTAATGAAATATTGTAATCTCGTATTTTTAGTATTATTTTCATCTTTTTTCTCAAGGAATCTGATACTATGAATAAATTCGCAGATTCTCAAGTTTTTAGTACTTATGTAACTCCATATTTTAGGATTTTAGTGCATACAATTCTAAACTCTACTGTAATACTTGGAATGAAATGAGAAATTGGAAAAGATCCTGTCCGGGCTAAGTTTAGGATACCTCCCCGGCATTTACCATTAATAAGAGCTGAGAAAAACCTGGAAAACTCTTGTCAGATAGGATGGTCCTGGCGAGATTCGAATCGCAGTTTCACGACTCTGTGCCTTAAAAGACCTTGACCACTATCGGTTTTGGGTCCGCCCTGTAAACCAGTAACTTTCGGTAATGTGTGCTGCAAACTTATCTCGCTTTTACACTGTGCCACTATTTGCTTTGAGTGACATTGCGGATTTCAAAGTGGAGAACTTTAAATGACGTCACATTTCAAAGAAAGAAACGTTGCCCGTCTGGGGAAAGTTGTTCCACAATTTTCTGGAATTCTCCTTTCTGGATGGAACTGCGCTGTGTAAGCATATTGAGAGGTCGGGTCCGCTGTTTATTTACCCCAAAGACTCAGGTTTGGTGCTTTATACTGGTGCAATGCTTTTCAAACCTTTTTGCTGCAGTATTCCTGATCTACATTTTATTAATGCTTTTTCTTCTGTCTTTAAGCATGCAGTAAGTGTAACAGAGTTTAAAGAAAATGATCACGTGTCTATATGTTGTAGAAATTGCACAAACAGTTCAGAAATTCGAAGACGTTCATTTACTCGTAGAATACAAGTCGATTCCCGTTTTACATACGTTGAGGGTGAGCTTTTCTTCACTCTGAAGCAGTAATACGATGCTCTTTCCCTCTCATTAACTCAAAAGACGTATGGCAATTGATGGAACATTAAATGCTTACGAGGAAAGAATAGAAACTGAGACATGAAGGGAGGAAAACACTTTGTGTCAACCAAAGCGAACCTCCGTGTGCCAGTAAGAAAGCCGGTGCTTATTGCTAGTACTTGAGCCATAGTGACGGGCAATTTACCAATCGTAGATGAATAATTTATAGAGGCAACACTCAAGTGTATTTTAGGATAACACGTGGGCGATAAGGATACTCTTGTGTGAAGACCCAAACAGATGACTGAAGCTTGATTTCGGGGTCATATTGTTATATGTCAACTCCTGTCATGGTCTCTTGAAACCATTGAGGCATCATAGCTAAACATTTCCAACCTTTCCTGCACAATTCTTCTATGATCTTCTTTTGTCTTCCGGTGAGGTTGTGTTACGGCACTCTGCGAACTTTTCATCAATTTTAAATGTTGATGCAAAATAGTGGAACGTTTCAAAGCCATGGCTTCGTCCAATGACAAAGTTTACTTAGCCCAGGTCATGATTTTTTTGGTCCACTTAATGCATTTTAGCGAATTCGGAGGGAATGTAGCTCTAAAGATTTTTGAAAAAAATTCTTCAGATCTCCATCGATTCTACTTATTAGAAAAAAAAAAAAAAAAAACACACACACACACACACAAAAGCGCTAGCGGTCGCTATTTTTGTTTTATCGGCGTATAACGACCAATTAACAAATTATTTGTATAGTTCTTTAACCAATTTTAACCATTGCGAATGGAGTTAACTTAAAGGAAAACTTAAAAATCGCTCTAGGAGCTGCAATTTTTGTTTTTTCTCAACAAAATTCCGTATATGCTATTGAAATAAAAAAAAAATAGTTTCTGAAAGTCAGCGAAATCAGATTATTAGGAGTGGGGGTTTACCTGAAACTCAAAATTTAACAATCGATCTAGCGGAACCAATATTTGTTTTTTCCGCATCGAAACTCAGTATATACCATTTAAATAAAATAAGAAAAACAGTTTTTAAAAATCAGGGAAATTTTTTTTTGCTCTGGCGCTCGGTAATACTCTTGACAATTCGACTTGCTGAGGAATTCGCTTAGTATGCGCGTGATGAACTTTTATTTATTTTACAATGTTTTGCAATTTTGTTTATATTTTAAATGCCAAGAGTGGGCACAGGCTAAGGAGTCCACCATAGCAGAGCTACATTCATTAATTTCTCTTTAGTCAAAACTGTTATGCACGGTATGGTCCATGTCCAGTGAGGCAATGTACAGATTCTCGGGATAGCTAGAAGTGTTTCCTTTTAAATATCCCATCTGTAATTGAAAAAAAAAAAAAAAAAAAAAACTATGTATTCTTCTCCTTTATCAGTAACACCCCAAGAATCTTGTAAGTTCTTCAGTGTCCGGTTAATCGTGAACTTGATTCCCTGTAAGATGTGAAGCCGTAATAAGAGTGGAAGCAGTCGCTAAGACCGCCTCAGTGTCCTTGTATTGGACTAGTGCATTGGTAGGGACAGAGCAGGAATTTTGGATACTTCGTTCTTGCTCAAGGCTGGCCGTTTGTGCCTGCGCCCGTTCTGTAAACTCAAGTTTTACTCATGTAATGTACTGGTACCTTTTCTCAGAAACAATCTAATGATGCACATTTTTGTGGTTCTTTTTCATATACCTGAAAATAATCGGAATCATTTAGACATGGGATATTGAGTAAATTCCACAAGTTCAAAACAGTTGTAAATTTTTGCATTAAAATCGAATTAAATAACTCTGTTAATATTCATCCTATCTACAAATAGCAAAAAAATTAGTTTACTTTCCCCCATAGCTTTTGCGAAAAAGTGCTAAAGTATTAAGGTATTAAATTATTTATTTATAACAATATATACACAGCTGTTGACAATAATAGATAAAAAGAAAACATTATATGAGTATTTGTCTTTTTTTTTATATGGCTTTAAATCCTGAATTATGAAGGTGGTTTAAAGAAAATATGCAGTTTTTGTAATTATGTATGTTAACCTCTTTAAGTTCTAACGTTGGAATGTTAATTTTAATTCATGTTACCTATATAGTTTTTCGTTCTTACATGAAAGAATTCAACCTCAGAAGTTTTAGTAATATTTCTGGTACTAATAATTATAATTTTCCTTAACTTCTTCTGGCATAAAGATTCTATCAATGCTACGAGAGAGAGAGAAACGAGGATCTGGTTTTAAAAATTGTGCTTAACGTCCATATTCACTACAGAAACACCACAGGTGGTGGACACTGATGAATGATACTGAGATGAAATGATAAATTGGAGAAACAATTTTTGGGGGTGGGAAGGAAGCGTTCCAGGGTACCTCTCTGGCATTTGTTACTTATGAGCACGGTCAAGATTTTCATGACCTATATATACTTTTAAAATAAGCTACAAATGCCACCAAAATATTATAAAATTATAAAAAAAAAAAATTAAAAAACCGATTCATATAGTTAACCTTAAGGAATGCAGTAAACTTTACTAAAATGAAAATATTTTATTATTTAAAATAATTAAGAGATACTTAATAATCGGATTAATCATTATTAATTAACGTTACAATCCTACATGTTTTTAATTCTTATTACCGATCTCATCGAGCTCAATTAACTTTAATTCCTTCTTAATTCTGCTTTAATTAGATTGTTGCGTCTCACCATTAACAATTGGATGCTGATCCGTCATTAAACTCCAATTAAGTTAATTGGCGTATATTTCGCTATTTAACGAGTTAATTCTCATTTAACTGTTCACCATGGCATGTTGAATTGCTATTTGAAGACCACATTAATGGCTGAGGATAATTTCCGAAAGACAGGATTTATTTATTTAACAGCATGGAGGAAACAGATTTTATAATGCTGTTTCTGCTAAGTAAAGTTTCGGCATTAGATATTTTAAGTTCTATAGAATATGACCTAGAATCCCAACAGACATGTGAATTTTTATAATATTTAAATAATGCTAAAAGTCTTCTTATTGTTTCAACGTAAATGTTACATAAAACAGGAATCTTTAAGTTATAAGTTACGTGAAGTTACATAATGAGGTTATGTCTTCCCATATTTCGAAAGTTAGTTTCCTGAACTGTCAAACACTCGGTATAAAATAAAATGTAATTGAAAGTAGCGTATTCTGTATGTTATAGTAGCAGGTGATTTAGTAGTGCAACGACCTAACTAATTGCGTATGGAGTGAGAGCAACTATAGCTCATCTTCATCTCTTACACGTTAAATTCGCTTCTTTCCCTCCATTTCCGATGTGCAATTGTCATGAAAAATGAATGAATAACGATCTCCGGTATTTTACAAATGGTGTATAGGGTATTCTTTGCTGTGTCCATGGCCTTTTAAATCACGGATTTTCTATAATTCTGAACGTGATGACTTAAATCCGAATTAACTAATTTACTGCGTATTTAGTTTGGTTAGATTCAAAGGATGTATTGGGAATTAACTTTCTCAATTAACTTAAATCTTAATTAGTTAATCCTCATTTTGTAAGAAATTGGTGAGATAGGCCGATACAGACATAATAAATAAAAATAAATCAACATATATTCATACGTAAGCTGCTGTTATTAAGACGTTGAGATCCCTAAGTATAGAAACACCTGGAAAGAAGTATATATATATATATATATATTTCTTTGTTAGGTAGATGAGTGCATTATCGGATGGGAACAATTCTGACAAAAATTGTGCATCTATACGTGTATAGGCTTTACGTAGATGACGGTGATTATGCGTGCTTTCTTGAAAGAAAAGGAACGTCTATTGACGTCCATTACGTTCTTTTAATTACAGAGCCAATGGAAAAATGCTTGAAGTGCACTAAATCATTGAGCGTAGCTTTCTCTTTATTGCCAGTCATGTTAAAATATTTCCCCTTCAACACCTGAATGATGTAATACAAAACCTTATAGTCTTAAAGCCTTAAATCTTGCAAAGAACTGGTTTCATTTTTGCTGATTTCAGTAGGCCAATACCACCAGAGCAATATTCCACAAAAGTACATACAAGAGTATTAGTACAAGTTCTTGTAAAGTATAGTCTTGTAACTTTCTGTTCCACGAAAGAAGTGCAACAGTATTAGTTACAAGTGACGTCATGCATACTAGTATTAGTCATGCAGACTAGTATTAGTTACAAGTGACGTCATATAAGAGCAAGATGGAGGAACTGCTGTTTGCCATGCGTCGTCATACCTTAAATTATGTTTCTTTAGAGATTTTTAACGTACAGAGCGGTTTATTGTTATTCCTGCTAAATGGGTCTTGTATTTTTTTCAGATATAATGACAATAAAATACTTTATTGTGCATTTATCAATATTCAAGCGTAATAATTCACTTTGATAGACGGTCCCTTACAGCTGCATTTAGGAGCATCAATTTCAGTCGTTGAGAGATGGCAGAAGAATCGAGCTGCCAGTTTGCTCTCGGTCATTTATTTATATTGCTTAACAATGACGTTTTCACTATAAGCAAAAAATTGGGAAAATTGTGTCAAAAGAATTATTTTAAAATAGGTTGAAGAGTGAAAAGAAATCATTTTCGTTGCATATAGCCAAGTACCTTATAAATACATTAACTAAGATGGTGATCTGAAATATGCATTGGAAACATGACACGCCACGTACTTTAATTGCACTTAACCTAACTTTATCATTATACAAATACTACTTTATTCTTTCTTTATACCTACTCATCATTAGAATCACTTTCGTTAATACTTGGCGCATTTGGGTCAACTGACTTCCAAAATGTCGGTCCTGGTGGTGTAGTGGTTACCATACTTGCCTCCTAAAACCAAGATCGCGGATTCGAACCCGGCCAGGACCGATGGATTTTTTCGGGGCGTAAAAATCCTAAGTATGGTTTCCTTCGGAAGAGAAGTAAAGCCGTGGGTTCCGTGTCGTACATTTGCGGCACGAAAAAGAACCCCAAGCCTGAAAGAGAGGCCTCTGAGCAAAATTTGTCGGCCATTTCACGCTCTGAGTTAAATGGGACGCTGATGACCTGAGATGTTAAAGAGCGTCCATAAATAAAACAATAACAACGACTTCCAAAATCATTTAAAATTATATAATAATTTTGTGCTAGTATTTGAAGTTACATATTCCTACACTTGCAGTGAAATTTACACAAATACTAATACTTCTGTGGAACAGAACAACGAAAGTGCACTTGTACATTTGTAAATATGGAGTTGTAAAGTACAAGCGTAGCAGAAACCTTTGTGGAACAGAATTTTATTAATAACTACAAGTTACAAGTCCATACTCATGTAATGTATTAGAACATACTTTTGTAGAACAGAGCCGAGGAATATTTTTAACAGTCTTAGCTAATTCTAACAACATCGTCAATCTTTTAGAGAGTTTTATTTCTCAGATCCACAGTGTGTTGTGGAACTACTGTTGTTTTAGTATGCATGCTTATTTAAAGTTCTGATAACATTCATTAGGAGCATGAAAACTTCTAAATAATGGCGAAATTATAAGAAACCGTTCCGAAAAATGTTAAAAAACAAAATTATTCCCCAAAAATGACAAGACAATGACGCAAAATTAAAAAAAACATGGTTCTAAAATAGCAAGGAAAAAAACCTACCAAAAGCTGATCAAATAAATTTACATTTCTATAACCTGGAAGACATGCTAGGAATGTGCGTATAAGTTGCATGAGCACAAGTTAAAAAATGATGTGCCATTAAAAATCAGCCCCTTTGTTCTTGAGGAGAGGGAATCGAATAGCAGACATCCCGTTCACGAGTCCATGCGTTAACGACCTCGGCCACCCATGTCGATCGCGGCATCTCATAGAAGAGTTTCCTCCTTTAGATTAATAACGCCAAGGGCACGGCTGGAATGCTGTTTAATGTTTTGGATTCATTGAGGCTAAACAATTTCCTGCGCTAAATGACATCCGAGCGTGAAGACCGATATCACGACGTCTTCCTTACATCCGGAGACTGCTGCAAACGGCGTCATTTCTTCTTTCGGTTTCTTGGTGTCAGATTCCCAAAACGTTATTTGGTTGACGCCTGGACTTTCCGGTCGACAAGGACTACTGCATGTCTTTCTTTCTTTTCTACCTAATATTAGATACAGCGGCCATGACCTTCGGTATTTTACAGCGCTCCTATCGATGACGTGCACTGAATGCCAAAGCAGAGAGCACCAGTTGTTTATCCCATTTTTGGGCCCGGAACAGACGTCAAAGGTTCTCGCTAACTTATGTTACAAAAACTGTTCAGCACTACAAGGATAATGCACGCGTTCCCCTATTTCAAACACATCTCGCAACTCTTTTACTTGCAGATTGATAATTATTTTATGAATATTTCCTTCGTTGAAATCATTTTAATTACATACTTGTGTTTAGCATTCATTCATAGTGCTCTGCTTCATCATCTTTGGAGAGATACTGCGGTAGCTTCCCAATGGTGAAGATAAATGATGCAGGAGAAACCGCAAAACTTACGATGCCGCGCCGCTTTGTCCACTTACGGCCTTTGAGATCTAAACCGGGCCGCAGCCTTTATCATGTTTATGTTTCGTGATTCATATTTAAACTCTCACCTTTTTTTTTTTTTTAATTTCACAAAGTTATCTTATCTCCACTGTTTTTTAATATTTTGTCTCTTTCTGATAGTCGGTCCTGGTGGTGTAGTGGTAACCATACTTGCCTTCTAAAGCCAAGGTCCAGGTTCAAACCCGGCCAGGATCGATGGATATTTTCGGGCGTAAAAATCCCAAGTATGGCTTCCTTCGGAAGGGAAGTAAAGCCGTGGCTCCCGTGTCGTACATTTACGGCACGATAAAGAACCTCAAGCCTGAAAGAAGAGGCCTCTGAGCAAAATTTGTCGCCGTTTCACGCCCTGAATTGAATGGGACGCTGATGACCTGAGACGTTAAAGAGCGTCCTTAAATAAAACGAATCGAATCTCTTTCTGATTACCCAAAATTACTCGCATCCATAATTCAGCACTAGGCAGCAATTTCCCCTCCCTCCTCAAACATGTGTAAATTACTTTCCACTGTTTCAATCTAAATTAAAACTTTTATCAGGAAATAATTAATGATTTTTGTTTATCTCTCAAAACATATTGAGTTCTCCCATAAATATGCAATAGAACTGAAGGAGAAACAGCTATTTGCTCCATCGTTCATCTCACTAAAGAATATATCAACTGCGACAGATTGCACTTGAGATCTCAACATAAACTACTCAAAGGATAAGTGACTCCAGGTTTTATCTGACGGGTCATTCGGGAGGATAAACTCAACTTGCTGCAAGGAAAGCTTGCAGGGACTTTATTTCACCGTGTATGTACTGAAGAAAGCTAGCTAGTCCTAAAAGTTTGATGGAGAACTTTGCGACTGGATGGGACTTGCTACGGAGTGTGACCGATCAATCGGGACTAACTTAAGGAGATAGTTCCTGAAAGGGAAATGAATAAAACGTCCAGAAATATAGAGAGACGCTGTAATTGGAGCTACTGGACATTGGTCGAAAGGGCATCTGAAAGGCGTCCGCCTTGTATGCGGACCCGATGTCTAAGCTGCACACACTTGAACATCCCTTCAACGAAGCCTCCGCTACTCTTCATGTACAAGAGGGAACAGTGAAACGGGCGGAAATTCATGATGCGATTTGTGGGTACATGCATTCGGGTCGAATGGCGGGCACTTCGAACATCTGTGACGAATGACTGACATTGATGTCTTTAAATAGTGACATCTGCACCGTACAGTCAGTTTTGTTTTCCCCCGGAAAATTTTGCTTATGGAGAATATACAAACTAATTTAAGAGGCTCATTACTTATCAAATGAGAGATTGAAACTACCCGCCTTCATTCTCTATACATTTTTGACATCTGTTTAGAAAATTATTCACCACTCGCTGTAGTTCATTTTGAGTAATTCGAAAAATTTCCTGAGTATTATCTTTGAGTTCTTGTATGGTGTGCGGATTCATCTTGTACACGACATTTTTTTAATTTACCCCAGAGATAATAATTGCAGATTGTTAAATTGGGGGACCGAAGGGGCCACAAATCCCTACTAATAACTCTGTCTTGTGGAAATACTTTGTGATTTGCTCTCATGGAATTATACGCAGTGTGAGCAGTGACTGTGTCCTGTTAAAAAAATGCACAATCACGCTTCCTGTCAGTTAATTCTGAAAAAGGGGTAGGGGTAACAGAATCAACTGTACACTCAAAAAATTTGGCCCTATGATTCTTTCACCACTGAGTTAACAAATATTTAGCGTTCATAAAGACACGCTATGCCGTTGTGAACACAAGAGTATATATACTATATATTTAAGAAATGAACAACACAACACGCACCCGTGAACAACTACACTACGACTGCAATAGTCAGCAAGGTCAACAAGTACGCAAGCAGACTCGCTACCTCCTCCACGACGCGGCATACGAGTGGGTGCTCGCTCATAGGAAAAACTCAGCGCCGTGGGGGAAAGCATCATTGATCGCATGGTGTTTAGTTCTGCATTATACAACTACTTTGATTACAACATTTTACATTTTGCAGTGTTTCTGTACATTTCCGGATAGTGTTATGATGTTCAATTATATCTTGTGCTTTTTGTTTGTTTCCCTATCAGGAATTGTTTCCGGAAGTTTGTCCCCATTTCGGCTTTTGCTTTATATTGAACCAAATCAACATGTTAAAAACGGTGCAGCGAAAAGCAGGAAAATAGGGAAGACCTCGCCAAAATATTACGATGGGAAGCACTCTCATTCTGACGATAAAAACCCAGACTTGTATCATTTGCGATACAAGACCGACATTAAGGACCCATTACACAGTCCTGCATGTATAGGTAAGCAGATCAGACTGTTCTATGAAAATTATGATAGAAAACAAAGAACAGGCGTAGGAAAATTTCCTTCGTAAAAAGAACAGTACCAAAGTGGAATAAATTGTTTGTAGTAGTCCTCTCTCTATAAATATATTTTAAAAATATTACGTGCTGTTCGCAAAACATCTCATGGACACTGATGATCGTGTTTTTATTACTTTGAATTAAGATGTAAAGTGACTAGAATCTGGGATTTTATTATTATCAGTTCATTTTTCTGTAAGATTACTCAATTGAATGACTTAAAGTGATACAAAACCCCGACGAAAACCTGATCTATAATTAAATTAGATTATTTAGAAAGAACAAATATATTTTACAAATAGTAATTAACGGAATTCTTATATAATTATTCAAAATTTATTTAAACAAATGGCAGACATTTGACAATTGTTATTTGATTCTCTAAACAAGTTGATATGTTTATCTAAGTTGCAATTCACAAGGTTGGTCCCATATTTGCTCCATTATAAAAGGCGGTGGTTGACATATTGTATAATACATGGAGAGGTTAGGTTACTGATTACAACTCTACAGACATCTTTTAACTGGAAGAACGCAACTTGTTGTAATGTTAAAACATTGAACACTGCACTGTGATAAACGGGGGTTTTCTGAGTGTCATCGAACAAGATTGGGTGGTGGTTAAGGGGAAGTATCTCGTTTTCCACAGTTTCCTCTAGGAAGATGATCCTTGTGGGGAAGGCACGACTGAAAAACAAGTCTCCCATGGAAGAGAAACCTCAATAACAAACAGATGGCTAAAGTTCAAAGAAATCTCATTAAGTTTGGAATTTTGTGATAGCAGTCGTCTTTGGCATCTTTCATGAGAAACTTCACATGATGAAGAAACATGCAATGTGTGTACCCCGAGATCTTTCTGCAGTTCAGAAGGAGCATCATATGACCTTTCTTGCAAGTTCTTAAGTTTTGTTTTTAATGTAAATCAGAAACAAAGTATTGGAACTTATGAAGTATAGCACATTAGCAGAGACAATTGAAAGTCACTCAGTCCACCAAAGAAGGTAGAGGGAAAATATCTGGCAATCTCTTGACTGTTTTTTGGAAAGGAATATCACCGTGAATGTAGAGTATTGTGCTTTATTCCTGCACAACGCCATAATGAAGTTCTGTGACTTCCAGGGAATCGAACACATACCCTATATCCCAGATCCAGCACTTAATAACTAGTCCCTCTTTCTTAAATCGAGGAAATATCTTTTCGAGATGCAACTTAACTATGACGTAAAAATCACCTTAATGAAACATGTTGCAGATAAAATTCCTAAATACTTTTAAAACGGCATTATTTTTTTAATTTGTTTATTTTTTTAAGTAGTGTTTAACGCCCGTTTTAACTACTGAGACATTACAGACGTTGACATTGATGATATTATAAGATGAATCATAAATTGGGAAAGGATATTTTTTTTTTTTTTGACGGGAATCGAGCTCACCAGTCCGCGCCTTATCAACCTCGGCCACCTGTGGCGGTCATTTGTAAAAGTGAAAAGTGTATTGAAGTGAATAGGGGGGATGTGCAGTTCAAAAAATTAGTCAGGCCTGAAAAGATTGTAACTTACCTCTCTTATTTATAGCCTAATATAATAAACATCAACAGCTCTTATGTACAATTACACGACATTGTTAAAAAGAGTTATCATGAGATAGTCCGCAAATTTATGACTATGACATTATCAGAGATACGGAGAATGCGAATAGAGTCTGGGGCGGAGGAAGATATTTCGCAACTTCAGTCTTACTCCAGGATGGCCGTTTGTGCCTAGGCCTCAAATAAGGTCACCTCCAGGAGGAAAGGAAAGCTTTGAGGGAGACACTAGGCGGCCAGAATTCACGGGCGATGAGGCACAGACATACTTAGAAGAGGACTCTAACATGTTTCCAGATAGACACCCCGACGTCAGTGGAGCCCCTCCCATCGAGGTATTTGACCCCCTCAGAAGGTCTGATTCCATATAAGACGCCGGGACAAAATTTTTTTTACAAGATGCAAGCTCCGCCACGCCGCACACAGCACTCGCCCATCTTGCACTTTCGACCCTGTTACACAATGGAGTGAAATCACAAGAATTGGGAGAGCGGAAAATTCGTGGAAAGTGAAGATACACTAAACATTTGCCTAAGCTACCAGAAGAAACCACAAGGCATTTGAATCCCGTACCTCCCTAATGCGCCTCCCAAGGGTTACCTTCTGAGCCATTCCACTCCGGTAACAATACAATACAAATCTAGAACCGGGGCTGCAAAGAAAGAGATTGCTAATTCCTCTGGCAGAATTCGCTATTGGACAATAAAATTATTATACAACCCATTAAAAAAAAGGCAACCTTAAGAATGTTGCACTGCAGGCTGAGAGTTCAGATGGGCAGGTAAAAGAAGACGTCGGAGAAACCAGTTTTGATTTGTAGACGGAGAGACCCAAAGCCCTAAGCCATGTCGAGGTTACACGGACATCTTGTATCCTTGTACAAAGCGTGCGAATGAAACGCAGTAGCATCTTCTTCCCATCCTCTGCTTTTCAAACAATAGAAATTATTGATGCGCTTAAATCCATTTTGAAATGCTCTTTATTCCTTCAAACTCATTGTATGGCATGTTCTATAACATTAAACTGTTCCGCTGCTTCTAGGCCCTTGGTGCATCCCTGTCTTCTCTCGTTCCCCTCCTTAGCGAGGCTAATTTTATACGGCTTTTGTCTCAGAGATATTGATTTTGTTTTTTAATGACAGAAAGGGGAAAAAATGATAGAATAGAAATGAAGAAATGGAAGACAAGGAATATTAAATATAAAGACAGAAAAAATATAAAATATACAAACAGTGAAACGGAGAGGAAAATGGAGAAGAGATATGTAGTGATAAACCAAGTGTGAAAACGGACCAGCAAGTGAAACAGAATGATTACAGAGTTTTTTTCATTTATTGATTTGTGCTCACACGCCATGCAGCACTTAAGGAGTCAGAACTTTCGACAAATTTTCTGGCTTTTCTACCTTTGCAAATCTCAAATCTCTTCGAAACAATTACCTGCAGATGCACAACAAAGACTTTTTTTGCCTTTGTTGTTCTTCTAAACTTCAGACGGTTGGCAGTAATACCTGTTTTAAAATGCAACAGAATAAAGAAGAAGAAACTTAAAACTAAAACTTCCAAAACAATGATGATGTGGTGGATTGAAGCTCTCGTAAAGAAACGGTGGCTCACCTTCCTCGAAATCTTGTTCTGAGGAGTCTAAGAGTAAAAGAGTAAAAGAATGTTGTATGCCACTGGAAGATGGAAAATGTTTCTTTAAAATATTTTGGTAATCCAGAAGAAAAATGAAAGTGCCATCAAGTGCAGAATATTTGTTGAGAGAAGGCTGTAAGCCGAAACAGCTACATTGCAGTGCCCTACAATCATACGAGACTTAAAATAACCAGTGAACACGATTTATTGTGACAGAGCTGCTTACCCCCTTGGGTATTTCTTTAATTTAAAATGTAATAATAATCATCAAGGAGCTAATTTAGTTACTCCGCCCTTTTTATTATGTGTGAATAAGTGTAAGTGTATATAAATGAATCTTCAACATTAGAGACAGTTATGAATATTTAATTATAGTTCATAAACCTCTGCCATTATAATGCACGTATCCTATTTTTCTCCTTTCCTCACTTAATTCATCCCTCTTCATGTTAGCAGGCCTGTCCGATACTAATTGGTTAATACACATGTCTGCAACTTTTGCCCGGCCAGGGTCGATGGATTTTTTCGGTCGTAAAAATCGTAAGTATGGCTTCCTTAGGAAGGGAAGTAAAGCCGTAGGTCCCATGTCGTACATTTGCGGCACGAAAAAGAACATCAAGCCTGAAAAAAGAGGCCTCTGAGCAAAATTTGTCGGCCGTTTCACGCCTAAGTAGAATGGGACGCTGAGATGTTAAAGAGCGTCCGTAAATTAAAACAAACAAACAACTGCAACTTTTGATCGCAAAGGGTTAATGGCGCCATTTCTATATGTTGTTCTGTGTACTGTTAATTCGGGGAGTGGGCTCAAAGACAAAGTGGTAGCATCGTTTGAATTTCCGGCTAAATTAGTGCTTAAGTAATCTTTCTGCCTGAACGATGTTTCCTCGCCGGAGTTAACTTCTAAATTGTTGATCAATAACAATTATTTTATTTGGATTTTCTAGAAAATTTACATACATGTATCCAGAGTAGGTTTTTTTTTTTTTTTTTTAAATGTGGTAATTCTATCAATTGCAAAATTTTATTTAACTCGGGTTTTCCAGCGAAGTATTATTATTATTATTATTATTATTATTATTATTATTATTATTATTATTATTATATTTGATAACGTTTTGCATTTGCTTGAGTAAAATTGGGAATGCTTTTGGTTGATTGACGTTGGAGTGTGTAGTAATACACCATGGCATTTAATCCACAAGGATCTTTTGTGCACTTCTTAAATCCTAGCTTTGTAGTTTCAGATCTAGAGATTTAGGGAACTCCAGAATCTTTCTTGCAAGCTTGGGAATTACATCTCCTAAAGAATTTTGTCCTACTAGAGATGTACTTTGTTCTTCCAGAGTTTCATACTTAAGTAAGAGGTATTTTAAGTCTCAACAGACGTTCAATAGATGGGATATGGGATTTTCATTGTAGATTCCCATCGTCCGTAGGTGTTTCCGAAATGGCCAAATTCCAGTAATAATTCCACCAACACACTATCAAATGTTTTAGTAATACTTTTACTCAGCTCGTGACCGGGAAAATTTTCTCTCTTACCTGATGTGCTTTCTTTGTCTATTGATTACTGTGAATCTAGCAGTTTTCTTCTAATGCCACAGCAAGTGATTTGAAGTCGGTCTTATTTTTTCTTTTGCCAGTTTATTGGCAGCTTCACTGCCTTTTATGCCCTGGTGTTAGGGCACCCAACAAAATGGTAATTATTTATTTGGGAAAGTTTAACGAGCTTGGAGATTCTCGTACAAGGCTATAGTTGACCTGATAGGATTTAAGTGCACTATGTGTAGCTTGACTATCTATGAAAATGATGTATGTTGATCAACATAATTTCTCTTTTCCATATAAGAAGTGCAATTACTTGTGGGGAAATGCTTTTACCGAGTCTAGTTGTTTTCAGGTCATTGAGCAAGATTTTCTAGTTGTACTATTATCAAGCCCCTTGTTTATTTGTTTTCATGGGAAAACCCACCTTGCATCTAAATGATTTCAAAGTTTAATCGTTATAGCATATTTAATGAATGTATTTATAAATTATTTTCTATTTCTATTGAGAAGCAAGTCGCGAATGCTGTTTCTGTGTGTAAGGCAATGAGTTGTTCCCCGCAGGTTGACTTCCCTCCTTGCAGTTTTGACTCAGGACTAATAAATTTGTATCCTGGGTGGAGATATCATCCAGAGACTGTGAAGATAAAAGATTAATTCTATGTAGTATTTCTTGGACATCGTTCACTTGAGTTCTGTGAAATGTTACTGAAAATGTTCGAGCTAAGCGTACACTCATTCAGATCGTAATAAAATGGTTGTGTCTCGATCATGCCACAGTCTGATTCTTGACTCTGCTGACGTCATGGGGAAATAAGATGCAGTCTGCCTAAGTATTCTGAAGCAGAGTTGTAAGAGATTGCTCAAACACAGCTCTTATATATAAGATGAAGAAATCCGAGTGGTGATCCATAAGTTTCCGGCCTGACATAGAAGGCCGTGATTCGTTGTTGGGATTTTACAATACTTGATGGTTGTTTCAGGAGTGCAAATGCAGTTACTTCATGACCATGCTATTCATTAAATTGAGACATGTTGCATAACACAGAGTGTGTTTGAAATTGAAATAGGATCCATCATCGCAGTGGACGAAACTTAGGCATCTACTATGCTCCTCTTTCAAAAAGAGAATCAGTGCGGTTGCGGAAGAAGGGCGAGTCACCCTCTAGATATGTCAAGATCACACAGTCCACGAAGAAGTTCATGGCGACAGTTTATTGGGACTGCAGAACAATTCTGATGATTAAGAAACTTCAAAGAAAGGAACACAACAATGTCTGGCAAGTACTATGATGAGCTATCGAGGAATAGAAGCGCGGATGTTTAGTTGAGTTCATCTGCTGCACGACAACGCACAAGTCCACACGACTACTGTTGCCAAGGCTGATGTGAGCACCTATGGATTCTGGGAACTGTTTTCCAGTCTTTTGGAAGCAAAGCTTCGGATTATTTTTTGGGCGATTGAAATGTTAGTCCAGAGGTGTGAGAAATACAATGAAGGAAAGAGAGATTGCGTTGAAAAACGATATCTGTGTTTCATTCTGTCTTTTCTTACCTAATATGGTCAGTCCGGAAACTTATTGAACGCACCTGTAAAGAGCTGAATTACTTATTTTTCGCAGTAAATATGAAAACTGAAACATACAAAGAAAAATGGAATACTCATTAAAAGGATGATAACGTTATTTTAGAAGAAACATAGAATGACCATGAATTGATCAATCCTTAAACATGTAGAACCATGCTGGACAGTACGAACAAATTAAAGATTGTGATTCCAAAGGCGTTCAAATTTATCGCTTATTACTTCATAATGCATTGGTGCAATCCTCGACTTTGTTAAATTTATTGTTACCCTGTTATAGTTTAGAGTGAATAATGGGTAGCCAGAAATGGAGGGCAAACATTTTATGAGCTACTTTCAAGCGTAAAGTAATTCTTTATGCCGAAAAAAAAAGTTAATAGAAAGGCAGGAATAGAGTTCAATGTAGCTGGGAGTAATATTCGCTTGTGGAGGCAACAAAAATTGACTTTATTTGCAACTAAAGCTAACAGGAAGAAACTTACAGATCCTCGCAAAGGAAGACATCCTGACATTAAAGAAAAAGTTTTGTAATTCGGAGGAAGAGCGGGCAACCTGTGATTAGTGAGAGGTACCATAATAAATAACATTTTGTTCTTTGACGTACGCCAACTGTCCTGGCTGCAACACTAGGCATGAATTTTGTTCTACGTGCTCCAAGATGTAACAACAGTTCACCTATAAATTCTTTGTTCTGATTATTTTATGAGGCGGACGAGCTTCTCTCTAAGAAGCCATACAACAGTATGCCCCAAACTTTTTTTAGTGATTTTAAGTTTCAAATTTGGGTGTGCATTACATTCGATGGCGCATTAGATTGGCGTAAATACGGTAATTAGTGGGCTAAGGAAGATAAAATATCGTGAACTGTTTCACATCTTCTTGTAAAGGAAGAGGCAGTTTTCTATCTTCTGGTTTTTCCTTGTCGTTCATTGAAAATTAAGGTTCACGCATTGCGCTTTTCTCAAGGCCAAATACTTAAAAAGTAAACTGGCAAACAATGAAACATAAGGTTTATCTTACATGACGTCTGTGAAGTGTTTTCTGTACCCTCTAGCCTGGCATTTTCCTCTATTCGACTTAACATAATTATAGTATTTACTTCTGGAAAAACACTCTGAGTACACAGATTGAGGCACAAAGTGATGGTTTAATATGTACACACAAACGTATTGTATAAAGAGAGGTGCTAATATATTCTTTTGTACTTTCATTTTTCTGGGAGACATTCTGGGCTTTCATCTCAAAACGTTCCAATGTGTTTAACACAAATTTAACAAATATTACGTCAGTTAAGATATTGAGAGGTAGGTTTAAAACTAATGGAGGTTAACTTTTAAGTTTCATCCGCTCATACCCAGCCATCAAGGGTGTCCGCAGAACATTTTTGAGGGAGGGGCAAAATATTTTTTAAAGTAGATGGTGATTAAAATTTATCAGGTTTGAAAAATAAATTAAACAGCCTAATTTTTAAATATAACAAAGAAAATAGAGGTTAATCCTTTATATTCACCTTAAATGCTTTATTTTAAAATATCAGTGTTTTGACTGATATTTATGATTTTAAACACTTTGAGGGGGGGGGGCAACTGCCGATCTGTGCCCCCCCTTGCAACGCTCTTGCCAGCCACCCGAATTTAAAATTTAAAATTTCAAATATCATAGTGTTGTTATTTTTATAATTTGGATAATATAATGGTATAAAAACTTTGAGCATTTAATGTAATAAATTGTTCAAAATGCTGTGTGAACAGAATATAAGCGACTTAATTAGGAATACCGAAATAGACCATATTACTGTAATATTAATACTTATGATACCTAATATTTTTTCTTTCTACAACTAACATGCTTTATTCTGTCCAAATTCAAACAACAATAACAACAGTCTAGGTTGCTAGGCAAGAATAGAAAACAAAATATGTGATAATATTCCATGCTCTTCAAAATGTAGAGGTGCCCTTTGAAATTTCAGAGTGGAAATGAGGAGGTGAATCCTAAAATTTCACCAACATTGGTTTTAAACTTCAAATTGTTGCTTGAATTTGGACAGAATAAAAAGTAAGTCAGCTAGTGGTAGATAAAATTACAATTATTAATATTGTAATAACACAGCCTATTTTTGGTACCCCTAACTAATCTGCTTACTTTCTGTTCTTTTTTGTAGGGTTTACATACTTTTGAAACAATTATTACCAAAACAGAACTGTTACATTAAATGCTCAGTGTTTTTATGTTTTATAACATCCAAATTTAAACAGCAATAACAACAGTCCAAATTGCCAGCTACGATAACTTAAAATGCAGGCATTAAAAGGTAGGGGTGCTATTTGAAATTCCAAAGTAAGGGTGACTAGGGGTGAAGAAATGAAATGCAAAATTTAATCAACAGTGGTTTTGAATTTTACCCTCAGTATCTAAAGTTGTTTGGTTTAAATTATATTTATATTAAATAGATAGTTATTTTAACTGGGAAGTTTGAAAATGAAAGCCTGTAGTTAAATAGTGGCGTTTCATTTTTCTAAAGTTCTTTTTTTTTTACTTTGAAATCGGAGCATGCACACGCTTTTTCTTTTTATAACAACATGTAAACTGTTATAACCGGGTTTTTGGTGACAGATTCGTAATGGTTTTCTGATTGTAGTTCTGGGTAATATTTTGGTGTTTCTATTAGCGTATTTGGGGCCTTTTTCGTTTTTAGCTGTATTTATTTATTTATTTATTTATTTATTTATTTATTTATTTATTAATAACAACTAGATACTTAAATCATAATTTTCAATTATTGGTGCTTTTTAGAGGCCAGTCCAAGAAAGTAATTGAAACGCTTAGCAAAGACGAGAACGTTTCCCATAGAGGTAGATTAAAACAGCCTCAGCTACCCACGATAAAGTTAACGCTATCTGCACCTCCGCTACTATTTGTATTCTTATATTCATCAACTCCCTGCTGTCATGTATTATATATTCTATACATAGCTACTCCTTAACTGAAACATTGACTTACTTCAAGTAGCTTTTTAAGTTAAGGTATATTTTTTATATTTATAACACATTTTACCTTTTTTTTTGTTCTGTAGCTGTTGTGAAAAATGCACCCAAGGTTTTCAAAAATAAATTAATAGCTCGTATGGTCACCTTTTCAACTCAGATAGCTGTATGTGGAGACATTAGAAGAGAATCATATCATTCTTCCTAATGCTTCTAAAGGAGGCGTTACCTACTGCATTTTAACCGAGGTCCTTACATTATTTTGATTTATCGTAAACTAAAGAATCATTAAACATGTAATCAAATAAGCATTGACATTAGAGGTTAGAGGCTCCAACCAAAACTTTGCAGCAGGTGATAAAATCAGGAATTAAAGAATATATTGCATGTGCAGATCGATTCTAGGTTGAGTAAGCTCCTATGTAAGCCAACCTGTACTAAAGAAACTGCAGCATAACGTGGAGGGCAGAAAGAAAACCTTAGATATTGGGGCCCTATGTTGAAAACACCAAATAAACACAAGATCATGGATTAAGTGACTGACACTAGTTTTCAGATTGTTGCAAAGCCATAACTCAACCAAGAACCGATATTTGATCTGTAACGTCATCATAGCGATCACAAGTCGCCAACCATCTCGATGTATCCGCTAGCATACAATCAGCTCAATAATAAATCTACTTACAATCCTAAGGAGAATAAGGATAGTATGTGTAAGTCGGGGGCAGAGCTAATTCGAACCATCAGAATGCAAAGGTTGCCCGGGCATCTAAGTCAGCCAAATTCCAGCGAAGAAGTAGGTAAAGAAGTTTATTGATGACACATCTGCGAATTTCTCAGCTATTAAGTCAATTTCTCTCAATGCTTTTCTCCTGCTTGTGCCGGATCTTATGTGTACATTTTTGCTTCTGTGGAGGATGCTTTGTTACTCCTCTAAGGATGATTTATTACGTACAAACAAGAGCTAAGCCAGATGATGAACAACTTATTTAACACAGTAATTTACAATAAGAAAATTGTTTTAAATTATCTTCACTTTGTTTAGTGAGACACCTTCCAACACAGTAAATCTTTTTTCATCCAAACTTCACTGTTTTTATGGCCAAATATGAGGGGTACTCAAAAAGTTTTGTAAGCAGCCTATCCATTGTTAAACAATAATGCCTACAAAAATGTAACTAACACAACTGGCAACAATGGGTCTTAAGCTATCAAAATATACATAAGTGCAAGTTTAAACTTGCATAGTATGTCGTACTGTGTCAATAGCTAGAGGACAAATCATGAATATTTATAAAGAAAACTTTAGAATCTTCATTTTGAGGGCGAGAGACTTTGAAAAACAATCCTCGTTCTGGCCGACCTCTGAAAGTTGTGAACAATAGAACAGTTCAAAGAGTGAGAAACTTGGTGAAGGAAAATGGATATATTACTGTTGAAACGCTAAATATGGAAGTGGGTTTCATTGTTGGCAGCATTCATAGTATATTCCATGAATATTGAAATCTGTGCAAAATGAAGAGGAGAATGGAATGTGCAAGCAAACTACTGAGCATATTTTCACCAAATGGTCCTAAAAGTTTGACAGATTGATTGGAAGTTAGTTTTCTTACTATAGCCCCCCGCCCCCATATTAAGTTCAGAATTGCGCGCGAGTAAAGAAGACCAAGACCAGTTGTTCTTCCATAAGATTCTCGTTCTTGGACTGTTTTCTTCAACTATGAAGGACCATCAGTGGTTGACTGTGTACCAGAAGGAATGACAATAAATGAAGAATGCTATGACACATTTTGGATCCTTTATTGGAAGAGGTAAGGCAGCGGCGTCCAAAGACAGGAACATCAAGGCTATTACTTTTGTACGACAATCCATCTCCTCACTGAACAGCTGCAAATTTGGGGAAACTGGAAGTTGCCAAAATCCAGTTGATTGGCCATCCAACCTACCGACCTGATTTTGCACCGTGCGACTTCTGGTTGTTTCCTAAGTGATATTTTACATTGCTGAATCTTTTAAACAAGCTCAAGCTATTTATTGAGCTCTGCTGACAACATCTCAGTCGAAATACCACAACGCTTTTGATAAGTGATTGCATCATCTACAACCGAGTGTGGACAGAGATGGAGAGTACTTTGAAGGATTGTGAGATAAATTTTCGAACTCAGTCCTTAGCTTGGGCTTTAAGGTTACACTTGCAAACATTTTTGAATGTCCCTCGTAAGGACTGTCAAATTGGTATTTATCATTCACCCTATTCTTCAAACAGATATAAACTTGTTTCTGTTTTCTAATAAGCTTCAACACACATGTTATTAAGCCAAAAGTGGACTCCACTATACTTTAAGAAACAAATTCCTTCAATTGTTTCATATTTCAATCATACATACTTATGACTTTTGTTATTATTGCTATTATTATATTAATATTTATTTTTCTCTTTCCGTATGCAGGGAGATCTTGATTTGAAATCTACGAGTACCTTGCTTCAAGATTAGGAGGAGTAAAGATATACGCTAATTTCCCAGAGAGTGAGTAAATTATTTCTTTCTTTTTATGAGTGTTGTGTATTCATTGTGTATCTCCAGTACTTATTACTTAATTTTATGTGCTTATGTTCGTATTCTTTGTCATTTACCGTGTATACGTTCAATAACTGGTGCCAAAAGCAGAGATTTGCGAATTTTAAAGCCCAAAGCGTTAAAGGGAACTTAACGCAAGAACAACTTTAGTTAGCTGTTAACTTCACCATTAGCTCATCGTAATGCATATGGCTACTATTGCATAAAGAACATATGTAAACGCAGAGAAAGCAAAAGCTTAAGAGGTTTAATATCCAGAAATTTGTTTTTAACGCTTCGCAGCGAAGTCAGTTGCGTGCCAACGTTCATAATTTCATCAGGTTTGGCTAGTGGAGGATTCTATCCTGTGGTTCATAACTTCTACAAAGCGTGAGAATCAGCTGGAATGCGAATGCAGAGCTGGGCGCTAATTTCCTAGTAACTTAGCAACAATTGTCTTTCGATTTGCATGAAGAATATTACTTTTAATTTATTAGTTTGTTTTCTCAATACTATTTTAAAAGATATGATATAACGTAGAATTAAAATACAAGTAGAGAGAGAGAGAGAGAGAGAGAGAGAGAGAGAGAGAGAATGAAATCACAAAGATATAATCCACATATTTTATACACTAAAATCATAATATTAATTAGAAAAAGTGTCAGGGGGAAAAAAAAACACTGTTCATAAGCGTAGTAGCTCTCATAAAGAAATTACAGTGCATAGATGATATTTAATTTTAGGCTGTTCCACAGAATTCATACGACATGTTGACCCATCAAGGTGAGGTGACTAAGATAAAAAGGAGGTCGTATTGTTCAGCATGAAGTTAGTTTTGCATTATATGCGGTATGAAATTTTCGAAAAAGATTATTTTAAAAGATACATTTTCTTCTTTCCAGATGTTCAAAAAACATGTCTAAAGAGGATATTACATACTGTTGAAGGTGAGACAAACTTTTAAAATTCTATTGGAGCTGCAAAAAGGGGTATATCTGTTCGAAACGCGTTGGATTTGTGTGAAATATCCTCCCCCTAAAACTCTAGAAGAGGAAGTGGCGTAGATTTAAGTTTTACTCTTTAAGGATAACTAATGAAGATAAATTCGCTCGAGGTACCAAAAAAGTTAGTAATTATATGAATATACAAGGGGTGTTCTAAACATTTTCGACCTGACTCAGAGATTCCAAATTACTATGATAGCTGTTATCATCCTTTAGATGCTCGCTGTATAGTTTCAGACGCGTAAATGTAGTCACTTGTTTGTGACAATCGTGTAAACAAACTAGCGTTTACATTTTCTACCAAATCGATAAAACTGAAATACAAGCTTTGATATAGTACTTAATTTTGAACGGTTTAATCTCAATAGAAATACAAAAGAAGTTAGATACGAGGGTAAGTTCATAAGTTTCCGGCCTAACCATTTGCTAGGTATGATAAAGACAAAAACTATATTTCACTTTTCAGTATAGTTACCCTTTATTGCAATACAATTCTCAAATCTTTGGATTAACATTTCAACCCCCCTCCAAATAAAATAATCGGAAGACTGGTCTGCAAAATGGGCATAAACAGCAACCACCACTTCTCCATCACACTTAAATTGCTTTCCTCGAAGTCCTTCTGAGTTTTGAGAAGAGGAAACAGTCAGTGGGAGCTTGATCTGGGCTGTTGCGTGGATGGTCGATCTCCTTGAAGCCCCATTTCTTCACTGCTTCCTTTGCAACAAGAACTGTGTGCACAGGCGCTTTGTCGTGTAGAAGGCGCATACCACTACTCAGCTTTCCTCGCCTTTTCTCTTTGATGGAAGCACGTAGTCTATGCAGTAGGCCAGCATAGTACTCCCCATTTACTGTGGTGTTCCTCTCCTTGAAGTCGATGAAGAGTATTCGTTCACAGTTCCAAAAGATTGTGGCCATGATTTCTAGGTTGACTGAGTGACCTTGGCCTTTAGAGGTGGTGCTTCGCCAGATTTACACCACTCCACTGATTCTCTTTTGGACAAGGGATCATAGTACAGAACTATAGTTTCATCTCCTGTAACAATGGTTTGTAGAACTTCTCTCTCGTTGCAATGGCAAAACTCCAAAAATGCCTGACAACAGATGACGTTGCTGCTTTTGGACTGAGGAAAGACGTCTGGGCACCCATTTTGCACTAACCTTATTCATGTTTAAATGTTCATGAATAATTCAAAGGACTGTTGTTTTAGAAAGGCCCAACCTTGCTATTATTTCTGTAACTTTGAGCCGCTGGTCTTGCATAATTTCTTCTTCCACAAGAGCGATGATTTCAGGAGTGAATACCTGCAAGGGCCGATCTGCACGCTCTTCATCTTCAATGCTTTCTCGATCCATTCGAAAAAGTTTGGCTTACTTTTTTATGGTAGAAAATGAGGGTATAATTCCCCATATATACCCTCCAATCGCTGTTTAATTTCATTTGGAGTAAGTCGTTCTTTTGTGAAGAACTTAATAACGGCTCAATACTCAATTTTGAATATGTCACAGTCTTCTTTATGCAACTATATCTGAACAACTGAACACACCAGAGCGGAAGTTACAGTTGCAATTATTTACTTAACAGATATGGTATTACACCAGATAGGGAGTTTGTGAAGGCAGTAATCCTATCGGCGACGCCGGAAACTTATGGACCTACCCTCGTTACTGCATTAAAGAATCCCCCCCCCCCGTCGTTTTCGCATTTCAATGAACATTTCGCAAGCGTGTTTAGACTTGTTTAAACGAAATTCCAGTGAGTTTCTCCGTTTCATAACATTAGATGAAACATGGATTCAATACTGCATGTCAGAGATGAACAGGTAGTCCAAATAGTGGGTACCAACGGGTGAAAGTGCACCAAAGAAAGCAAAAACTGTTCCACCTGCAGGAAAAGTTACGGCTACCGTTTTTCATGATGTTGTGCTCGTAAACTACAACGGGAAGTATTACACTTTGCTACTGGAGCAACTGAAGGATGCTATTCAAGCTAAACGTTCACACCTTGCGAAAAAGAAAGTTATCTTTCATCACGATAATGCGTCTGGGAGTGTTGCTGCAAAACTGCACGAGCTTCGCTTTCAAGTGCTTCCACATCGCCATAATCGCTGGATTTGGCTTTTTATTTTAATAGTGTTTAACGCCCGTTTTTACTACCGAGGCACCACAGGCGGCGCTGGATTTGACTCCCAGCGATTACTTTTTTGTTCCAAAACCTGAAGAAATGTCGAAGATTCACATCAAATGATTGAAGCTGAGACAAACGGTTATTTTTTACAGTTGGACAAATCTTATTTTACTGTGGGTATTAAAAGTTGGAAAGTTATTGGACAAAATGTATTGCATTACAAGGTAACTTTGTTGAATAATAATTAAAAAAATAATTTTTCTGAAATATTGTGCTTTCTTGGTCAGACCGAGGACTTTTAGAATGCTCCTCGTATTGGGTTAGCCTTATAAAGGATTTACTTTCTGTATTGATGTGTGCAAAATAGCGTAAAAAAATTACGCGTTTTTTAAAGTGTCAATTTCTTAACATTAGTATTGTAATAAATTATGTACCTCTACTCGTTTTTCTAATAGTATAGCGTAGAATAGGCCTAAATCTATCTAAAACTATTTCTGTCTTCTTTTATATTTATTGGCATATTGAATGCTAACTCGGTAGAAGGAAACCTATAACTTTCCTAATTAATCTGAGGAAGGTCTAAAGAAGGGATGTTCGATAAGTCCATGGAACAATAAAGAAGATATAACTTTTTGGGGGAAAAAAATAGTTTTATTTCTCAATATAATCTCCTTTCAAATCTATACACTCATTTCTGTGATTTTCTATTTTTTTTATCCCATCCATAAAACGTAATTCTTTTTAACTCTGCAAAGTATTTATTTTGACATTCGGCGACAACCTATTCATTTGAAGCGCATTTCTTTCCTGCTAGCCCTTTCTTCATGTTGAGGAACGGGAAATAGCGCGATGGTGGCAAATCCGGAGAGTAGAAGTATAAAGAAGGATTCATAACTTAAGTTCAACAATTTTGAGGTCGTAAGCCCAGAATTGTGCGCTAGCGCGTTATCGTGATAGAACATGACATTTCTTCGCCAAAAGAAGAAAGTTCTTCTTGATCGTGTCGTTCAATTGCTCCAGTAGCGCAGCGCAACATTCACAGGTTACGGTTTTTCCCTTTGCCAAATGGGCAATTAAAATTTCGACAATGGTAATCCCAAAAACACTGACCTAACCTTTGGCTTTGTCTTGTTGCAACCCACTGTTTCCATTGCTACCTCGATTCCTGCCTGTAGTGGTAGATCCAGGTTTCGTCGACTATCACACGTGTCTTTGAAATTCACTTGCGCAGAAGTGGCATGTCAATCTCTTTTCTGGTCAATCAATCATTAGCAAACGCGGCAACCAGTTCGCCGATAGCTTTTTCATTTACAAATGATTGAACAAAAAAATTAATTACCCGACCTCCAGAAATGCCACAGGCTTCAGCAATCTCCCGCCTCCGATCTCTCAGCATCGTGAATTTTTATCCAATTATTCCAGAAGTTTTTACAGGACGTGCTTCGCTTGTGCTCCTTACGCCACATTTACACGTATTATATCATTTATAAACCACTTAAGCATAAGGTGCATATTTGCATAATGTTTATCCTTGCCCCTTTCAAAAAGTAATCTTTTATTAATACCCGAAATTCATGTTTCTCCATTTTGAACACTTACTTACAAATTAAAGCACCTGAAACACAGACTAAGCTTTGTAACTGTTTACAGCCATATAGAGTAACCACGTTCCCAACATAACATTGAAATCAATATAGTGCTGCCAGCTTTTGAGTTTGTACAGACCTATTAAACAGCCCTCGTATTTTGAGGATTTTTGCGTAAGTGCTTTTTACCCATAACATTATTTTTTCTTGAGATAATCACTGCTTATTTTTGCACAGTCTTGCAACACAGGAACTCGGCTACTTGCTATTATTCCTTCGCTTCTGCAGCTGCCATAATAATGAACGAACTGGTTCTCATGGCGCACGATAAACGTTAAGAAATGATTCACAACGAAAATTAGACATAGCATAATGTGAACATGAGAACTTGAGCTCAGATTATTTAACGAGCTATTCAATTGTTTTTAGACAGCTAACAATGGTTAAAAAAACCGCCACTGTAGTTCCGTTACATGTATTTCAGCATAAATGAGTAACATTTCCAGAAATTCTGCATTGCTTAACTGACTGGCGTTGTTTATTTTATATTCAAAGATAAACAGTTGACATTAACTATTGAAACATGCGCAGAATAACATATGAATATAGACATTAAAACAGCACTCTTGAGCCTGCAGTGTTGCCATATGGCGACGCTCTAATTCATATAACAAATAACAGGCCTTGCTAGGTTTGTACTCAGATGGCTGGAACATATAACTGTAAAATAGATTTTTTTGACAGTGTTCATAAGAGACACCTCCAACTTTAAATAAATTACATGCAATTAAAAAAAAACTTTTTTGTTCTGTTCATCACAGTCATTTGTGCAACGAAAATGATCCAAATACACACGTAAAGGATATTCTTAAATATGAAACGTCTATTATATTTTTTAACGATATTTAAATTGAAAGCCAAAGCACCATAACCATCTATTGTACTGTCATTCCGCTACGCAATCGGAGTTTATATACACTAATGGAAACCGGTTGATCTTCAGTGGACGCGATGCAGGCAATTGAGTGTGCTCAGCCGTGTTTAGCAACAAATGTGTGTGTGTGATTGTGATACCTCCATCGGGGAAGCAGTTTTGAGATGGGAGCAAAATTCGAACTTAAGACGTTTACATTGACAAGAAGCCCAGACCAAAAGAACACGTTTTAAGAGACGAGAAGCTTGATAAAATAAGCTATCGATTAGAAACTTCTCGAAAGTTTTTAACACTATTAGTCCAGCAAATGGTGTATCTGTCGGCAGTGCGTATAAAGCCACTCAGAAGCTGCATCTTCATCCATTTTATCTCACGCGACATGATTTTCCTTGTTAGGTGGCGAGGCCGTTATGCAATAACTTCTCGTTAGCAAAACCAATTCCCGACTACATAGCGGAATAACCCTGAATTCCCGACTTACCTTAATACCAGACTTGCAAAATCATTTTTGTGTATTTTGTAACACCTGCAGAGGCGATATTTTTGTATCTATAGAGTAAAAACATTGCTTTGCAATTAAAATAGCTACTTTTTGATGGATTACATTGTGTTAGCAGACATTTGTACCCTTCATCTGTTTATTAGCACATTATGGGCCAGTTGTATAAGATTTGGTAACTGGAGATTACTTTCAACTTTAATTTAAAAAGTAACTAGACGTCAATTCATCATTTCTGTTGCATAAAAATAATCTCAGACTACATAACCTGGAGTTGCAGAAACCGTCAAACCTATGGAAACATCGCGAAATAATGGGGAAATTCCTGTTTAGAGCGAGTTGATATTCAACTGTTTAACCTGAGAAAAACAATAATTATTCAGCTTTCCGCCTCCTTGGCATGTGTTTTTATCTTAATGTTTTTGTTTGTTTTAATTTGTCTTCAAACTTAGATAAAGAAATATCGAAGCAATGCGAGATTTCAGCAAACGTGATAAGGATATTATTATTCATCTGTTGCTAAAATATCAGGGAATATTAAAAAAAAAAAAGTTCGATCTCAAATAAGGATAAAGAACTTACACGAGGAAAATTTCCAAGGAGTATAATAATTCTATTCAGAAGACTTCTGATTGTAACCCCCAGGCGATATAGTGGGTAATGTGTGTCGTCTCTAGCACCTACAACTACAGGAAAGTTGCAAATGAAATAGAAGCCCGCATCACTTTACATCGCCCTCTTCAGTTAGCATTTTAATTAATTGATTTATGGATGATTCTGCTGGCCATACCTTTCTCCACTTTGAATATATCACCAATAACTATTTGGAAGTTCCCTGTCGCATAGAACCTTAAATAGTATCATAAACACCGAATTCAAAGAATGATTTCGCTTAGTTTGTGACTGTAATCGGCGACTTTACATCTGTTCCAGTCTTCGACATCTTTTACTAAGCGAAATAGCATTTTGAATTTTTTGTCATTCAGTTCTAGGAACGGATTATTTCTCTCACGAAATACACGAGGAACGTGATGAAGCTCATTTTTGGAGAGATATCGGAAATCAGAAATCTGTGCATTAGGACGCTTGTAAGGTTAACCTAACATAACCTACAATTAAACTTAACCCTGTCTGTCGTTATTATGCGGAAATGAAAAGTGAAACATTAAAGAAACTTTAACTACATGAAATTAAAATGAATGTGATTCAGCATTTTATTTATAAATGAAGTTGTGTGCTTCTGTATTATGAGAAACGTTTTATTTAACAATTACTAAACTCTAATTAGTGCTTTAACTTGTGAAGTTTTGTGAGTTAGATTTAATTTGAGGTTAAGACGAAATAATGTTAAGATTCGTGTTTATACAACCAAAATTTCCAAGTATAACTGACGGTTAATTTTATGCCCTAAACTCAGGTTAACTCTTTATACAACTAATCCTAAATTATGCTAATTCAACATGATTGTAAAGGAAAAAAAAAAAAAATGAATGTGAGAGGAAACAAGAGCTTTGCAACATTTTATTGTTTTAAGTTTAAGTACATCATGTTTTATAGGTGGAAGGCCATATAGCCATGCGGGTTTAAAGGAAGAGACAAGGAGAGACGGGTTTACATCACTGTTTAGTGTTCTTTGGACGGGGACGTTTTCCTGGGCATTACGGGGGATCTTTTGGGTGACTTGGTTTCTCGCTCTGGCGAGAGAGACGGCGATGGTGACCCGTCCCTTCCAGCCTTAAGACGTACCATCGTGTCCAGGTGCCTGAATCTGTAAAACAGGTTACATAAAGCGATATAAATATTCATGAACTTTGTAGCTATTTTGTACATGCCTTGGAGCTGTTGATAAAGCGGGTACCTTCAAGCGCAACCATTTTATCATCGTTGATTTCGTGTTGTACCATGGTCAAGGACAAAAAAACACCTGGAATATCGGACATATAAAACAATGTGTCACATGCCAAAATCAAGTAACTTCCTGTTTATCAGCCTATACTTCTAAACTGGTATGTAAATTTATTATTACAGAGACGTTTATGTTTTGTTTGTTTTGGCGTGCGCGCGAATATTGAGGTAGTTGTTTACATTTGTTTAATTCTTCAAATAAGATCTCTATTCTAAGAGTATACGTGGCATTTTATCAACATTTTCACAAGATATTTTCCTTTCAATAGGAAGCCCGGTGTCATAAAAAATATGGGGTGTTTCAGTGCAAAAATGGAACAAAACCTTTCTAATATTATTTTACCGTTGACGTGTAGTTTGGGGGCGGGGAGTGGCAGATAAATTGAAATGGTAATTTCTGCATTATCTTTCATGTGCTGTAATATATTAATGCGTTGGAATTTCATTGATTCCGATTATAATAATGGATAGATAAACATAAATAAAATAAAATCGTTTCCATTGTTACTTTTTCATAACTAGAAGCGATTTGATGTATTTATTTGTGAATAATTTTTGAACAAGGCTATGGAAACAAACCATACTCAGTATTTGAAATTATTAAATTTAAAATGTTGTCACTGCAAAACATTAAGCAGCATTGCCACATGTTTCGAGATAACTCAAAAGCTCTCAAGAGATAGAGGAAAATATCTATTACTAGCTTTATTTATGATCTGATTTCCGTTCCACTCTGTAGTGAGCTAAAACGGGGTGAAGATTGAAACAGATGTTATATTTCAAAATAATTAACACTTATTAAAGAAATTTCCACTCACGACTATAACAGATTTTGTAATTGAATATAACATTTTTGTGTATCTGTAAATTCGAAGACATTCTGCAGATAGCAACACAGTATGCTTAGCCTGAGAAAGTTATTGTTAATATTAAAAATTAAATATTCAGGAATTGGTGTAATAAATATTTTACAGTTATAATTAATACTGCAGATAAAACCTTCATACAAATAAAATACAGCTCTTGAATTTCATTGCTTAATGATATAATACCTACGTATTTTCGTGGTTTGGCTCCTTTTCGCAGAATGTTCCAAGTCAACTTTGTTTGCAATTAATAGGCTGCTAAATAAAATGTAGAAAAATATTAGGTTAAATTTAAATATAGGTAAGCAACACAGAATTTTAAATTTACCTAGAATAATTAGACTCCCTTAAACGGTAGTATCCCCACCCACACAACTCAAAAAGTACATCTACATTTATGACTGAAAAATCACCAAAAAGGACAAAATGGTAGCGTATTTGATTGATTTATTTATTTACGGACGCTCTTTAACAGCTCAGGTCATTAGCGTCCCATTCAACTCAGGGCGTGAAACGGCCGACAAATTTTGCTCAGAGGCCTCTCTTTCAGGCTTGACGTTCTTTTTCGTGCCGTAAATGTGCGACACGGGACCCACGGCATTACTTCCCTCCCGAAGGAAGCCATACTTAATTTTTTTACGCCCGAAAAAATCCATCGGTCCTGGCCGGGTTCGAACGCGCGATCTTGGGTGTAGGAGGCAAGTATGGTAACCACTACACCACCAGGACCGACAAAATGGTAGCGTAGTATGCTCATATCAAGAAATGCACTAAATGAACAAAATTGACTGTCACGGCCATTACGATTCAATGACTGTAGTCACAGTCCATGAGACGTTATACGAACAATCAATTGTGCGATAAAATGCACAGATGCAAAGCTAAAACTCAATAAGGCAATTCTAACGTAACGTGAATGAAAAGAAATTATGAATCGAGAAACGACGAGGAATTGCTGTTAAATTGGAGAGAAATTAGAGGTGGTAAGGAAATTTAATTATCTAGGAACAAGATTAAGTTCAAATGTAAGTTGGAATAAATAGAAAAAAATGACAATAGCAAAAGGAAAAATATTAAGAATAATTCCAGATATAAGATTAAATGGACTACAAAGAATTTACACAACCACAATAGAAGCAAAAATGTTTTTGGAGCAGAAATATGGGGTGTAGAGGAGGCAAGTACAGATGCTGATAAAATAAATAGAAGTTTTTGTAAACAGATCTTAGGTTTACTAATAGCATCGCCAAGTGGTGTGGCGCAGCTAGTATTAGATATTCCACCAACATAAAAATTATTACAAGAATTATGAAATACATATACAGAATTACCACATTGGAAGAGAGCGATATTATTAAAGAATATTTCAGATCCAAGTGAAGTATAAGTGGAAAAGATCATGGTACATCAAAGTGCAGGAAATTTTGCAATGGATAGGCATGGAAAACATGAATAAATGGGGAATATCAGAATAGTGGATTATAGGGAGAAATAAACCTAAGATCGCAAGATATTGAACGACAACAAGATGTGATAACATATTTAAAATATCCCTTTCAAATCAAAGATTAATAAAATATTTGACATCAAATTATAATAATAGCTCTAGACTCAATTATATTAAATTTAAAAATTTTAATAATTTTAAAATGTAGATCAAAATTTTGAATACTATAATATTTTATTTCTCAGAAACAAACAGTATTAAAAATAATAATGTGATTATTTTTATTTTGTAAAATGAAACGAAGCAATTTATTATTATTATTATTATTATTATTATTATTATTATTATGATTATTATTATTATTATTATGATTATTATTATTATTTTTCAAATTCAAGTTAAGTACTTTTCAACGTCTGGTATCATTTATAGAAACGGCGTTGTATAGTGCCTATTTGTATTTTGTGACGCATTTGCTCCCCCTCCCCGAAAAAAGTCACCGGAAGTACGTCATGTAGTAATGAAAAAAAAATCTTTCTAGCGTACTAATGAGATAAAAGAACGGCATATTAAGGAAGGAAAGTGCATATAGGAGTGGTAGGAAAATGAATAGGAAGAGCATGTTAATGGAAAGGAAGAATCATGCAGGAAATAATAATTACTGGAAAAGTAATGTACTAAATATAGAGTAAGCGACGTAGCAAAGAACAACCTATCTAAGATATGAATTTTTTCCTGGAGCACTTTTTCATAATGATGTCACAGTTTGGTGTAATCTAATCTAATAAAACTAAATGATCATTATTATAAAGACATACATCTTAAACCTACACAACGGTTACATGTTTAAAATTGTTATGTTGCGATCTTACTGATTCATGATCTTAACCATATCTCTCAGGTTTGATTAATTTAATGAGTTAACGTTACTATTATCTGTTCGCTGTTACTCCTATCTTAACGTAAATATAATTACGTGGTGCAGCTCTTTTCTCATTGGCTCCAGCACGGCTTACATCCCTGTAGTTCCTAAAGGAAATTACAGTTAGACGTTAATAAGGGCTAGTTTTAATTATTGTAACAATCAGTCGTAATGAATATCTCATGCATTTAAATTGTTAGTAATTTTCACACTTTCTGTACAGTGCAATCAGTTTAGATGAAATTGGATAGACTATGTTAATAGAATGAACGAAAACTGATATTCCAAATAAATACTTTATCAACCCCTATGTAAAAGAGATGTTAGCAGATCCAGAAAGGGGGGAAAAATGGAATTGAAGTGGAAACACGGTTTTAAGACCTAATGAATAGTTGTAGATGATGATGAATCAATCAAAAGTTTCGTGAAAATGTTATCATCTTAGCAAAAAGAAAACGTGAGATGAATCAAATTTAATTTAGTATACAATTATAGCCTTCCACGTTTGTTTACAAAGTTTCTCGAAAACGTTTTGGTTTACATTGTGCCATCAGGTAATATTTAACAGAAGCCATGAAATGGATGTGTCGAATTAATAGCGTGGAAAGACTGCTGTATCTTAAGGAAATGTTAAATATTTTCCAGATAAAAACTTTACTTTTCTACACTCTATATTTTCATTTCTAAATTACTTTCATATATTCAACATTTTATATTGGTTTAAATTTTTTAGTTGTTGAAATTATTTTAATGATCATAACATTTCAAAACTTTTTTTCCCCTTACTTTTTTCCCCCAGTTCTAAAAATCAGCATTAAGGTAAGAGTTATATCTCTTCAGTTTCATACTTCGTTTAAATTTATAATCACAAGGTTAAAAAAAGGATTTTTACTGCTAATAATGAAATTGATATATTGTAGCAATTGCGAGAATAATGAGTTGACAATTACATGTCTTGCCAATGCATTATTACAATAATGGCTACAGACAGATATCTAGGGAAGGGGATAAGAGATAGGCGAAGGGTTGAGAGGCAATCGGTCCTCGGTGATTCAAGGAAACACGGCATGGTTGTAAGTAATTCATGTCTTTTATCATGCACTAGCTTCAAGTAGTGACACAGTATATTCAACACCATTGGTATTATATAATAAATATCAAAGAATCTCTTTTCCGAACAAGGTATTTCAGATATACTTCCATTAGTTGGGGTGGGATTAATGTCAAAGTTCGCTCCCAATCAGGGCAGTTTAGTAATTTTTCCGTTTTAGGCTGCCTGGTTTGTGACAATATTAAATATTTAATTTTTCAAAAATTTCTATTATTTTATTACAAATTTCAACACAATGCATATATTATAACATAAACACAGGCTACACCAAGTATTACTAATTATACGAAATTAGATGGCATTCCAACATAACAGCTCAAAATGAAAATACCGGACCTAAATTTCACGTCTCTCACACGTAGAAGAAGAAAATATGTTACATACATACATACATACATGTACACGGGTATGAAACACTGTTTTCATGTTAGAACTGGTTTTCTACAACTCTTCATAGTACATTAATCATGGGAAACACAGAACAGAACGTTCCAGCATACCACATGAAACTCTTTCTTACATGAAATGTTCAAAATGTCCTTTGGTTACGTCTGGTTAACTTATAATTCTTAGATACACCGTCATTTTTTTTTTGTGTTCCATTTTATGCGTGTTAATGCTAGCGGAGAGCATTTTGAACATTTCATGTATGAAAGAGTTTCATGTGGTATACCTGAATGTTCTGTTCCTGTGTGTTTCCCATGATAATGTACTATGAACAGTTGTAGAAAATGAGTTCTAACATGGAAATAAAGCATGTCCGGGCCCATGTACATCTATGTGTGACGAATGTGTGCTGAAAATTTGGCCTACCTTATTGTTACACTAAGTATAATGACTTGTGGATTGTTTCTTGTTAGTTCAGAGGTTTGATGATAGCTTTGTAAATGTTCACTTTATGGGGCCGTTCACAATGAAAAATAAGCATAAGCATAATGTAAACGTAAAATCTAGATGCTATTTATTGCAATGGAACTGTTCACAATGAATCACGTAAGACAGAAATAAACATAAACATAGAAACTTGCAACATTCAAGATTCTGCGTCTACGTGTAAGGAAAATGTAAGAAATGAGTTATTGCTACTCTGTTGACATAATGCCGTCGATGAACGACAGATTAATTGCCAAACCTATGACAAGAAAAACAGATCGTATAAAGATGCAGTTTTGAAAGCAAACGTCTGGTCTTCAATCTCAAGTGAAGTATTTCCGGATTGCAGTGGATCATTTTCTTTCATTTCGCTAATAGGTTATGTAAACCGCCTCGGTCAATTCTTTGATTTACAGGATGAAGTTATATTAATATTTATTACTAAGTTCTTCAATATGATCGACCTTTTAAATATGTTACTCCAAGCAAATTAGATACACATTGCGAATGCATAAATGCTATCGCTGTCTGCTCAGAATCAGTTTTTTTTACTTGTTTTATTTATTTAGCTGTTAGTTGACCTTCGCTTGTTTTTTCGCGTGAATGTCTACATACTACAAAATTTGTGCGTTACATTTTTTTTTAGTATGTGTACGTTACATTTTCATTATGAATGGTGTCTAAACTATGCTTTCATTTCCAAACTTTCCAGTCCGAGTAACTATTTAACATTAAACTTTAATTTAGGTATTGTTCATTGCATTTTAGGTTTCAACTGCTAATCCTTAGCACCCCCTACTTTGAATTTTTTTTTGATGCATAGATTTGAAAGAAAATGCAACTGTTATTACATTTTTTTTTTGTCGTTGCCTGGCAGCTTGGATTGTTGTTATTGTTAAAATATTGAGTATTTAATGTAAAAGTCGTGTTTTGGAAATGAATTGTTTTAACATTGTTTATAACCTGCAAAAAAGAACAGAATATAAGCGAATATAGTGTATTAATGTAATATCAATACTTTTCATTTTACCTACAATTTTTATATCTCACCGATTTCAGTCCATAATGCCAGGCCACGATACAAAAGAATAAATGAGATAACAATTGAATCATGTTTAACATTTAAGTATAAAACTATTTTAGGATGTGAAACCTTGTATGTAATCAACAATGGTTTTAAACTTCTCCCTTAATATGTAAATAAAGTTAAATTTATATTAAATAGACAGTTGCTCAGACTTGGATGAAAGTGTTGTACACATTTAGATATGCAAATTACTTTTGTTATTGAGCAAGGCCTTACGCGTCACAGTCACGTGTTTCTGTTTACACCAGATCCCAAACTACATAACAAAGTACACATCTTGCACGTGGCTTCTGTCATTGACATTATTTATCATCCTGTTAGAGCCTGTGGAACTCCACACGAAGAGACACTGGCTAGTAAATAGTAAACATAACCCTTAAAATGTACCCATACAGGAGTAGAACTTGTATATAGTGAACTAGAATACGCACCTTACTGGCACTTCACTGGAAGAGACGTCGTCGAAAACGCCTTGGAAAAGAAACGCCAGAGGCCAGCTGATCCAAGAAGCACTGTGGAAAGATGGAAGTAAATCATGAAAATCTTTGCCATGGGTTTTGTACGACATATAAGTCCTTTCCGTGTTTATTATACCAAAATGTAATGACGCATATAAAATGGAGAATAAATTTTAACTTTTAGGATGAGAGAGACAACATTACTCACATAGGGGTGTGGATGTTGACGCCGTTCTCGACACTGGCGCCAGTTTCGGTGACGTGGCGATGCCTGGTACTGGGCAGGGTTTTGGCGATCTTGGGGTTGTAGATTTTGGGATCGCTGACCATTCGGACGAAGAAGGAGCGTTTGTAGGCCAATGTTTCTTTCTTTTTGCGGTCCACCATCTCAAATACCTCATCCGCTGGCTCCTACACAGAGAAACCCTTGTTAAATATGTCAAGTCGAGTAATATAATGATGACACTGAAGTTTTGTCGTGTAAATTTACGTAACACGCGAGATATTTTTATCAGCTTTTTCGTTTTTTCCCAATCCAAACAGTGAAGGATCTTTGCGGCCTTGGTGACTTTTTTGTCATAGTAATAATTTAAACACACACAAAAGAATTCAAGAGATTAGAGAAACTGAGCTGGGTTAAATTGATGTTCAATAAAATTTCATATATATTACAGTACATTTAAATATTGATTCAGTGTAAATGTAGAAATAATCTATATAAATAATATTTAAAGCATAGAGTAGAAGATTTTTCAGTAACATAAAATAACAACAACAATAATAATAATAATAATAACAATATCTGAATATCTATTTTTCGTATGAAAAATGAAAAAGTAGCATTCATATAATTTGCACTAAGTTTTCAAAGAAAACAGAATGGTAGTTAACTTTTTAGAGACTTTTAAACTTTTAAAGAGCCTACCGTCACTGTTATTGTATTGTTCTATCAATTTGAAAATAACGCAAGAGGATGCTAGTCCAGATTTGTTTTACGCCCTTCACTTTGTAAGGCAGGTGCAGAGTTTAAAAAACCCATTCCTATTCCTGGAATCGGGAAAATATCGTATTTGGAACTATTGGATCAGGGAGGCAATCTGCAATATCAAGATTTTACAGTCTTTCAATACCCATCTTAAGTATTTAAATGTCATAAATTTCTTGATAAGTAGGTTAATGGTCTTATTTTACTGCGGGTAGGTCGAGTTTGGAGAATAACGAAAATGTAACTTCGTCTGTATTAAATTGTTTATAAGAAATAAAGCAAAAATGAAAGGGTGATTAACTGGGAATCAAATCCTGCACATAAATTTTTGAGAAAACTCAGAAGTTATTCCTTTAAAACTCATGCATGACAAAATAAATTGTGTCATTAAACTATTGGTGAATACGTGTTCATTTGCACACAAGTATCGTTGCATCAGAAACCGATAAAATCTGCGGTTAGTGCAGTAGCGTGAGAGATCGTGTTAACTTTTTCACGACTGTTAACATCGTAACGAAGCGTAAAGACATGTAATAGTGACAGCTGTAAAGGTTCCTTTCAATTGAGGCAGTTTTATAAATTTTAGTTTGTATTGGCACCGAGAGTCTCCGAAATAGCCATTGCCTATGCCTTTTGCTTGATGCCATTGGTAACCTTGCGAGAGTTAGATAGCGATGTCTTTGTTATAATAATGCAATTAAAATTAACATCGAGAAATAGCGTCATTGCTGCTAATGATGTTGTTATTCTTTGCGTGTGTAAACCTCACTCATTAACCAAAATGTCTGGATGGTAACACATGCTGTAACGTTTCGCATCAGAAAAAGGTAACAATGCACGTACCATAAGAAGCTTTTACTAGGTACATGCAGATTGATCTGCCTATCTATATTTATAAATTTGCTCGCTCTCACGAATAACTTTGAAAATACTTTCTGCCACACATTTTCTTTCCACTTTTCCCACCTGGAAAACGGTAAATACTGAACACCATTGCCCAAAGACTCCTTCTTTTTCGGTATAGTTCAATTCGCAAAGACGGTATGTGGGTGTTTGATCCCTAATGTTTCTTAGTATAACATAAAATGTATTTTAATTAAGTTAAATGTATGTGTATAACTAATTTGGCATGTATATAGTTAGGTTGTAGCGCATTTGATCAGATTAAAATGTATGAAATTAAATTGGTAGGCATTAAATTATTTTGACAAGTATTTGCTTATGTTGACATGTATTTAAGTAGGGTAAATAGGCATCAAACTAAATTAATTGAGATTTATTGTATTGTGTGTTTTGTTACTTATGATGACTGACATGTATTAAAATAATATGAAATGCAAATATTTAAGTAACTGGGATATATTCTTGGGTTTCCATATATTTAATTTTAGTTTCCCATATATTCTATTTAGTTGGATACTTAATTCAAACTTAGATTAGATGTGAAAAAATGTAAGTACATGTAAATATTTAAACTAACTAACCCTAGCCCAAAAGTCCCAGAGGACCAAGTCTTATCGCACAACCGCTGTGTCCTATTGTCTCCGTCTTGCGACTTCATTACCAGAGTGCAGTATTGCAGGAAGTCATGGAAATGATTGGAAAAAAAAAAAAAACCACCACGTGGTGCATAGCGATCGGAAAGATTGTTGAAACTGTGGGTATTTGTGGAAATTGCATGCATAATATTTTGCACAATCATTTGAAAATGGAAATGCTGTCCTCGAGGTGTGTGACGCATTTGCTAACGATTGCTAATTTCAGGTTATTTGCATAAGAACTTTTTATACATAAATTTCATATAATTTTATTTTTATAAAAAAGTCTGTTAAAGATATTACTTTTATAAAGTTCATTCTCTAAACTAGAGCTCAGAACTTATAATGTAATAGAAAATAAACAGTAAAAGTTTCACTGAGGTATCTGTAATACTTTCTGAGAAAAAGATACATAACTTCGCATTAGTATATAGGGCCTCTGATTTCACCATAAAACGCTCTTATACCGCTACAATTAATGCTTAACGTTCTGTCATCTTCCAATTGTTCACCGACAGATTTCTAACTCATTAACTGTGGTCGACAGCTGAGTGAGGCGTGTTCCAGATACAGTTGCCGTAATGAGCGATTTTTACATTTCATTTAGATATTTTGTGTGAATTACTTGTTAAGCAATGCCAAATGGAAAATAGGTATTCAAAAACTTTTTAACTTGAACATTTAGTTAAAGGTTAAATTATCTAACTACTTCATTTTGGCCGAATTGCGTTCAAATATGTTATTTGATATTGCATACCTAATTCTACAATGACATTATTGATTTGATTTAATTTATTGAATAAATGATGAGCATCGCGTTTGATGTTATGGACATTGTCAAAAATAAAGAAAGAAAATTAAACATTATTAATTAATGAATGACATTGTCAAGAAAAGCACAAGACAGGATTCGAATTTAAATGTGCGTGAACACTGTAAATTGTAGTAAAACATTTTAAATCTCTTAAAGCTTATAGAAAAAACTTCAATAGCAAATTTATTAAAATGAGGAACGGCCATTGCTTCAAAATTATGCTTAGTTTTGGTCATTCTTACAGCGGGCAAATAAAGATTATGGTTTGATATGATGACCTAGTTAAATAATCACTTATTAAGTTTTATTCTGGGCAAACAGTAGTAAATATAAATATTGGTTGTAGTTAAGCTTTTTTCTGAAATACATAAATGCTGGCAATGTGCATCATATGATAAACCTGTTAAAATTCCTATAGCATGTCCTGCAATTTAAGAACTTAATTATTTTATAGCTATTTTCCCACAGTAAAATTCTATAAATTAATATGCTATCCAAAAGCATAATATGCATTTCTGAGATATTCCTTTGAAACAAGGTGTTTAAGATGTCTTAATAAGAATAGAACTCGTTTAAATAGAATTAATGTGAATATTCCAGTCTAGTGTAGAATCCAGTGTTGTTCCTAAAAGTTTTACATTAGATAAAGTATCATCCATAGTTACATCACTTAAAGTAAATGGAATAGACCGAGATTTGTTAATATTTAAACTAAAGCCATTAGCCCTGAGCCACATTCTGGCTTCATTAAATATATTTTATATAGGGTGTATCATCCGCAAATAAATCCAACTGGCATGAAATGTTAACTGGTAAATCATTGATCATGATAAAAAAAAAGTGGTCCCAAAAAGACCCTGTGGTACCCCCTTATCAACTTGTATCATTTCAGAGAAATTTCCATGAATTCAAACAGTCTGAATAAATGATTCAATGAGTTTGAATTAGTTCCTATGCCTGCATTTTTGTATATTTGAACATTATCATTAATGCTTATTTTGAATGTGCATTTCTACCTCTATTATTGTCTACTTATAACGCGCATGTTTTCAACGGTCATGCACCTGTACACAAGAATTCAAGATGCATACTTAGAACCGTGTTCGAACCCGTTGTCCTTGTGTTGCCAGTCACGTAATCCACTCTGGTTTTCCTCGTGGTATTCTTCGATGATCACAATTCGTCCATACAACACGGAGAGGCAGAACACGTGACCAAACAGGGCTGTACTAATTTGATTTCTAAGATGGAAGTTTTATTTCTCATAGATAGAAGCATTGTACATTGAACTTGCTTTCAGTGAATAATAGACACTGTTTCCGCCGCAATAAACAACAAGGGAATATGTGGCTATCCATTCCCATGTGAATTACGTCTATAAAATGTCTCGAGAACAGTTGAATTATCAGGGGCAAAGGCGCTGTACTTGCACGTGTAAACAGACTATTCCAGAGCATGCGCGCTTTTTCGAAGCGGAAAACGCATTAAAAATGAAGCATATTACAGTGTAACGTTAGTAATAACTAAACCATTAATTTATACATTGATGTTAAAGATTGATTTATCACATGATCGGATTTCTTACATTTAAGCATAGCTGTAAAATATTTAGAGATTAAATACGTTTAAGAAAATTGTATTTTAATCAATGTCGTGCTTAATTCAAGAAAAAAGTGTTACATTTCGTGTTTGAATTGGCAGGTTTTCTGGCGAAGAATCTATTACAGTGACAATATCGAAAGAGAACTATAATGTGTTCATTACAAGTTTATAGCGGAAGTCAATAAAAACGTGTAACGAAAATAATTGTAATTGACTCAACCAGTCTCTTTATTACCAAATTAGCTCGCAAATTAGCATTTTATTATATATGACTTATATTTTTTTAACTTTCTGCCTAAAACAAAAATGATTATGTGAAAAACTAAATATAACGGCGTAGTTTACTAGCGTCTCTGTTTAACGGTAAATTTAATAGCCAATAGCCATAAAGGGTAATGCATAGTGAGAAACGCGGAGTAATATTTTACTAGAATGGACAGATAATAGCTATTTTCAGTCTGTTTAATTAATCAACTTATCAATAATAATTTTCACAGCTTCAGAGAAAACAGTTTAAGAATGAAAATTAAAGTTTAATTTTTGGAAATAATAGCAAAATTTGCTACAAACATTTCGAAAACCTGCATTTGTAATGTTGAAATTTGTGATAATCAGAGCCCGGAAGTGCAGGCATTTGTTTTGGTTAAATTACGCAGGCAAATAGGCACTTATAGTACTGAAAAATAGACAGTAATATAGTTAAAATAGGAATTTATTTAAAGTGAAAACAGAGAATAATATTACTAATTATTAATGAAAATGTGTATTTAAGATACTTAATACTTTCTTTATGACATAATCAAAGTGCTTACGCTTACTTTTCTTGATTACAATCAACATCAAGATGTGTTTTCAAGGCATCAATTATCATAGTCAGCCGCTTGTCAGAGAGATCATTTTTGATCATGGATAAAGGACGTTCTACTTCCACGAAGTGATTGGAGCATATTTAAAACAAGCTATTTCGCCATAGCAGTTACAACAGAACATTCACTTTTCAGGATATCATGGAAATGTTGATCAAGACAAAGTAAAGTATTTTTGAATAGTCCTGGCGAATGGACAAAAGAAGGCAGTGGTTTTTGGTCGAGTTCATGTACTGCTAATGCATAGAGGAAAAAAGCTTGATATCTCTCTTACTTCCTTACTGAACACTGTAGTGACAGTTTATTGCACGGCTGTACCACTATCATCTTTCTGGCTTGTAATTGTTTGTTATATTTTTGCAACTGAGAAGTTACTGCCACCATAAAAATCCTAGAATTGTCTCGCCCAGATGCAAGGTCATTCACCAGGACTATTCAAAACTATAGCACTTCCCTCATCCTCTCTATTTCCTGGTATTGCATGCCCGAGGTAACCGTGTGTTCCTTTCACTTATGGTCCTGCTAATTAAAGAATTTAAGTGAATAGATTGAGGAAAAAGTTTTGAAAAGAAATAAATGTGTAACAAGATTGTAAACAGATATTTTTGTGAGGTGATCATAACATTTAATTTTATGGGTTTTTTTTTTTTTTACTTTGATGTATTGAAATTCTTTATGTGATTTTTAAAATGAGTAAATACTCGCAGAAAAAGTCTATATCCATGCACAAAAATAATAATAATAATAATAATAATAATAATAATAATAATAATAATAATAAACCTTAAAATAGGGAAAAAATGGCAAAATAAATTGTTGTAATGTCTTTAAAAACTGCTCACCTTGTTCTTCACTCATTGCATCAAGATTCGCACGGAAGTAATCAATATGGCTGTTGAGGAAATTTCCATTAACACCCATTCTACACTCTAGCTTTCTAAAATGACAATTTTTTCATAGCTCTCAGATTTCCTATTGCCAAGAATGTTTTCTGTCACTCTTTTGTATGCCAAACATGCTGACTTTTCTAACGGGGACATCGACTGAACAAAGATCTCATTCTGCTTAAGCTCACGAATCTGGAGTTCATCGAAAATACCTGCAGCTATCTTAGCTTCTGTGGGAACTTTGTAACAAAAAAGTTGAAACAATCACTATCCTTATTCAGAGCAGTATAAAATTGTTTCATCAGGCCTAGCTTAATATGGAGTGGAGGAAAAAGGGCTTTAGAAGGTGTTTTTGTTTATTTTTCTATTATTATTATTATTATTATTATTATTATTATTATTATTATTATTTAACTTATGGAGGCTCTTGAACATCTCAGGTCATCAGCGTTCCATGAAACGGCCGACAAATTTTGCTCAGAGGCCTCTTTCAGACTTGAGGTTCTTTTTCGTGCTGTAAATGTACGACAGGGGACCCACGGCTTTACTTCCCTTCCGAAGGAAGCCATACTTACGATTTTTACGCCCGAAAAAAATCCATCGACCCTGGCCGGGATCGAACCCGCAATCTTGGGAGGCAAGTATGGTTACCACTACACGACCAGGACCGACAGGCATTAGAACGGGAAACTAATGGTTCATACTTCACATTTTTTTTTCTCCAGGAACTTTCCTTTGTGGCCAAGTTTTTTTCTGGTCCAATTTCTGAATTAGCCGTACTGTTTCATTCACAAAATGAATAATTTATTATCTTGTTTAAATCTCTCAGAATATTTATTTTATGTATCAGCTCAATGAACAAATAATACAACTTTTTTTTCTATAATACAGATTTCTGAAAAACTGTAGCCCAAAGAAACAAAATTAAGGCTTGTTTGAGAGATTCCATATGGTAAGGAATCAGAAGTTTTCATTCAGAAAAAATTGGGTACACTGTAGTTTTTATACGTTAACGTTTCATACAAATTATTTTTAAATTATACATTTATTTATTCCAATAATGTGTAGTAGAAGCGGTTAATTTTTTCAAGACTATATTTTTAGCCTAACACAGAAAATGTAATTGTATTATTTCAAAACAAATGTGTGTGTGTGTGTTTCCTGTGCAAACCATTCTTCCATATTGCTTCATTGGATGAAAATGTCTTTTTAGCTTTGGAAATAGATCACAATAGTCTGAAGTAGCTAAATCTGGCGAATAGGAAGGTGGCCAGTCATTCAGAGCCAATTTAATTACTTTTCTGCATACAATCTTTGACTTGTGAGGGGGTTCATTGCCTTGTTAAAAAAATCCATTTTTTTTTTTTTCACAAAATTTGGTCAATACTGCAGAACAATATGCTCACATCACCATACTCTATTCTAAACAATGTGTTATTATAATTCCTTCTTTGTTCCAAAAACACACGAGAACCTTCCCTACTGATTTTTGGATACGAACTTTCTTTGGGCAGGACGAATCTGTTTCTGCTCTTTTGTTTCTTGATCTTACTAATGGATCCATGGTTATAATATGATCCAAAAAGTTGGAAGAATCATCTTCAGAATGACGACAAATCGACTTGGATGTTGTCACTCTGAGTTGCTTGTAATCAGTATTTAGGCATTTTGGGATTCATTTAGCAGTGATATTTCTTATATCCAAATCATGAGGGATGTTCATAGGAAATGTTCAGCCCAATTTGTTAATGCTCTAAAACTGTATCATAACATCAAGATTTTCGGTAATGAACAGAGAAACGTATGTTTATCTTTGATATCTGTTCTTGTTCTCTTAAACTCCTTTAATGTATTCATCATATCCGCACAAATTTCCTTGTCGGACAGACCATTCAAAAGTAAATACCTTATCAACAAACGATAGTCAATTTTCTCGGCAATATTTACTTTGAAAATTTCCGACATAGAATTAGCTACACTTACGATTATCAAAATTGGAGAAACTATTTACAAAATAACATACTTGTTATGGTAACTACTTTCAGTTCTCTTGATGGCAAGGGTCTCAGGCTAAGATCTTATTAACATCCCCTCGTATGTTTTAGAAAGCGAACCTCTTTTAAATATTAGATTTTTGTTTTCGCGTCCATTAGATGGTGTGTTGGAGTGTGCGAGTTTGTAGTGTATCTGCATTGTCAAATACCCTGTATGACACTTGTTTAATGAAAATGCAGTCCTGTGTAAACAGTAGATTAATGATGTCCAAATGTTACGATGAATGGTGATTGATATGTGCCAGTTCCTCTTAGTATTCATCAAAGTAACAATAATATATCTTAACTATACTGCTATGCAAGAAACCTAATGAAATCCCATGCATTTCCTTGTCATTAGGCGAAGAAGACAAAATTTCTTTGCAAGTATTTTTTTCCTCGAACTGAATTAATTCGTAGATTATAAGTTAAAAACAGAACTAATAGTTTTTATTTCCATTTTAAATGCTTACTTCGTATTTTTAGTGCCTAAATCCTCTAATCCTATGTTAAGTCAAAACTATCAACTGTCTTTACAGAAAAATAATGTTTAGTACCCTTCTGTAGTCTTAACAGCATACATGAGGAAATTAATATGGAACTTTTCGGAAATTGCGTAATGTAATAAAAAACAATTTCGTTGACACATAAATTGCCAAATGTCTAGGCATTAAATATAGATGTACATAGTTACGACATAGCCATTTAAAATGCAGCTAAAGCATGACATATTGTGTCCAGCGGTAAATACAGCACAGGTGGGCCAAAGTCCCTCTAGTGACTAAGATGTGACTCAACCTTGAAGGCCAAAGCAAGAGGTGTAGCGTCACATTGATGCGTTGTCACCTTTCGTTCGTGCTGAAGCAATTATTGCGCTCTATTTATTTTACAGTATTGATACGGTGACAGCCCAAATCTGGTAAGGTACATCTTACAACAACTGACCTGTTGCAAGAGTACAAGCAAAGGGACTCATGGCTCACGAGCGAAAGGCGTGTTGAAATGGCAACCTGGATGACACCAGAGTAATTCAATTGGATTTCTTTCTGCATAGGAAGAATGCAGTGTTTTGATGTGGCGTATGGAGGTTAAAAAGTTAACGCTCTTTTAGAGGGTCGAGGTGTAATTGATAGATCTACACATGCCCTTAAGTACACTGAGTAACCGCGCGGCCAAAAGAACTGGTATACACAGTTGAGTCTGCAGGAGGAAGTAGTATTTATTATTGCAGTTAAACTAGTATACATATATTGCACATCACAGTCGCAAGACCGTTCATGTTCTTGTAAAATACTTCATTTCGGAAATTAATTCCAACAAAAGAAACCAACATTAATAAGAAAACACACACACATGAAACAGACATACATACAATAATTCTGATATATACATTTTCCTGTTATTTGTGTACAATGTTTACAAAATTTTCTTGTCTCTAAAACTACGTATTTCATTTAAGAACGGGTCCAGGTTTGGCCAGTTTTGTCTATTTACAATTAAGTCTCAATATGGCGGCCTCTCCCTACTGGAAGTCAAAAATGAACCCGGGGGAAATTTCATCCTAGCATTTTCTGTCTGTGTACACTTAGCCAAAATGTGCACCCAGTCTTCCGGCTCCGAGCATAGTGGACAAATCCTTCTACCTTCCTTCTCCAACACGTGCCTTCCAGCCTCCCAGTCTAAGCCATGCTATCCCCGACCTCTGTTTTATGCTTAGCTCCATGATATAGGTCTCTGTACCCCATCTAGTTTAAAGTTCGCTCTGCAGGTCCAGAGTTGACATCTGCATGCATCATATCAGAAAGGTGTCTTTTGACGCTGATGACCTGAGATGTTAAAGAGCGTCCGCAAATAAACCAAATCAACAACAACTGAAGATTTATTGAGACGAAAATAGAATTTCAAAGCAGCATATTGTTCGCTGGTCCATTTTGCTGCAGGCGGAACTGAATATGGGACTCTCACAGACGGAAACCGGAAGTGATAACCGTGAAACTAGAACCACATGTACATCATGCATTGAGTTCACAAAATATTGTAAAGTTAAATTTTAGCGAGAGAAATTATGCCAGTTATATTTCTTTATTGAAAGCCCTTGTACTTTTTTATCAGCTGGAAAAAAATCCGGGAATGTTAGTTACTTAACACGTGCGTTGTTGTTATAAACTGTCAAAAACGATGAAATGAGCATGTTATTATAAAATTTTTAAACTATTGTATTATTATTTTTAGTTTTATAGCAGGTAATTTTGAACGAGCTTGAAAATAAATTATGTAACTTTCAAGCTTTAAGATATTATTATTATTATTATTATTATTATTATTATTATTATTATTATTATTCAAACAATTATGCTAATAGGAAGGACGAAACAGCATTGTAGAGTTTTGCGCTAGCATTTTAAAACGGAAAATGCTGGAGTACTGATGCAATGTTTACCTGAAACTGCAAACAGACCCAACATTCCGTTCCTGCTGAGTCATGCTTTCAGGCACCGTAATTCATGTATATGAAACATAGCATCTTCAACGCGCAATACAAATCTCTGACAGAGAAGGGAGCAGTTTCGTAAGCAATCAGACATAACCGTTATAAAGAGGCAAACATGTTTGCAAGAATTTTGACATACCTGATCTTTCTCTTCCAAATTGAACGTCTCAAGAAGATCTGCGGCATACTCAGTGATAACACTCCAAGCGTGATCTGAAACAAAACAATATTGCTTAATTAGCTGCCAAATTTCTCTGTGGATCAAAACGTATTAAAATGCTCTAGCCGCACAAACATTAAGACATAGCTTTCAGAGAAACTCGATCGTAAAAATCTGCCCATGCAATTCAAAATTCAAAACTACTGTGAGGTAAGAAAAAAAAAAGTTTAAGTAGTTTTAAGTGTACATTTGCAATTCAGATTACCATTTAAAGGGGTGAAGAATGTCATGATGAGCCTTTTTCAGCTAAAACTCCTGGGAACTTTTTGAATGGAATTGAGTCTGTGAAACAGGAATCGAAATGAATTGGAGTTATATTGAAATGGCGCAAATCATTAATATAGTCACCTGTTAATCAGTCTGGAAGTTTTTGGATCTTATATCATTCTCTAGTTTTAAATTATTCAAGCTCGTATTAATGTGAAGTTTTTTTGTTCGGCTTATGCGTGTAAATAAATAAAATAATTAAGAATCGACGTTTCAAGCAGAGAACAGGTATTTCAAACAGCAGTTATTTAGATAAGTCCTTGAAAGCTCGGGTTTTAACTATTTAATTTACGGCGAATTCATATGACAATTTCAAAGATCAAAACAAAGGTCATGGCGTTCCGAGGTAAATACCAAATAAGAACAAAAATTGTGATAGAAGAAAAAATAATAGAACAAGTATCACACTGTAAGTATTTAGGTTGTGATTGTCACGCATGAAGAAAATCAAGATGTTAATATAAAAATAACAAACATTTCAAGCTGTTTGTGGAACAGTTAAAAATACTTTGACAAAAAAAATGAGAAAGGGCACACCATGGCTTTACTTTAAAAAGAGGGGGGGGGGTAAGAGAACATTCATGCAACAGAAATGCACTTTCTATCATCTGCCAAATTTTGCATCATATAAGAAATGAGGATATAAGAAAAGAATTAGAAGTGCAACCAACATACCAACAAATAGGGACTTATAGATAAGAATGGATAGAAGATATGTTGACATATAATCCGAAAGGAAGATGGTCAATTGGAAGATCACGCGCGCGCGCGCACACACACAAAAGAAACAAAAATGTAAAATCGGAAGAAGCAGAACCTAATCCGTGATGGAAGAAGAAGAAAAAGATGATTTTCGTGGAATAAGACGAAAAGCTTAATCATGACAAACTCCGGCCGCCATAGCCAAGATCAGAAAATTCAAGCGCGGATATAGTCAGTATAGCAGAGATTTAAAGATAGAGTACAAGCAATATTACATTAATTCTAATATATTATTTTTCGTTTTAATTTAAGAGTGGAGGATAAAATGCACACATTCCAAAACTGTCGACTAACTTTTGTAAAGCTGCAAACATTATATCACATTAATGCTTCAAAAAACAGAACAAATTACTTACTACGAAAGAAAGCAATAAAACTAAAAGGGCAAATGCAGAACCTTATACCTAGAAATCAAACATTACACGTAGGGAAACTCTGACAAAAATTATGATTCAAAAGACACGCTACAGGTTACGTTCAATAATATGTAATCTCCGTCCCGCAGTTTTATCAGTTATGGTGTGAGTACTTGTTACTCATAACAACTGAAAGAACAGCATTTCTGTTTTACGTTCCAGCAAAAACTGCGTAAATATCACACCTTACACAGGAGCGATGATTTCAAGAGTGAGCACCTCCAAGGGCCGACATGCGACAAGAGCGTCTTCGTCTTCAATGCTTTTTGGACCCATTCGAAAAAGTTTGGCTCATTCTTTTATGGTAAAATACGAGAGGGATGCTTCCCCTATCGCTGTTTAATTTCATTTGGAATAAGTCCTTCTTTTGTGAAGAACTTAATAACAACTCGATATTCCATTTTGATCATGTCACAATCTTCTACACATAGCCTTCTTTATGCAACTGTATCTGAAAAACTGAACATAGCTGAATGGAAGTTACAACTGCAATTATTTACTGAATATATACTGTATGACACCAAATATGGATTTTGTGAAGGCGATAAATCTTATCGGCTAGGCCGGAAACTTATGGATCTCCCTCGTACATGATATTCCAATGATTTTGTTGTTAATGTAAGAATTTGACAAATGTGCTTTAGGCATAACAACACTGGAATTGTGTCTCTGATGTTACATGTCTGCCAGCATTCACTAAAGCGTAAGGGATTGTGACTGATTATTGTATGTAATATACCTTGAACTGCGTGTTATTTGAGGATACGGACTACATCAAACATGCAAGGAACGTCTTGATATGCTGCATGCTAGCGTGTTAATAATGATCGACATCCAGAAGTATGTTATTTATCAACATGACTATAGTTAGCTGACACAAACACAAATTATTTAAAAAAAACATTAGCAGCGTTACTTACCTACATCAGCATCTGTAGCATTCTGAGCAATGGCACAGAACCTGATGACATACTTCTCATTGACGGAAGCAGGCACCATATGCAGCTTGCCAGACGCGTTGATGTTACTCAGTAGCTTCTGGTTCAGCTGGTCTGAACCCTTGAGTCGGAAGCAGACTAGACCTAGCTGTAATGTAGGCAAAAGCTCCTTTTCAGATTTTCTTATTTACGGAACACCTGAGGACAATTACACCAAACCCTTTTCTTTGTATTTTGAGCCAGGTTAAACTAGATTAAGCTTTCAGACAGTTGAATAAAGAGGCTAGGTGGTCATCTTCAATAAATGCAGGAATCAACTAAAGGCCTTGGGAGGGAGGGGGGGGGCAAGGAAGTTAATTTGGTAAATTAAACGTGTCAATGGAGTGCCCACCAACAGTTAATGAAAATTCAGCGAACTGCAAAGTTGTCGGCCTAACAATGAAGGAACAAGGTTTTTAACTTGAGCATTATTTTCATTTATATATGGAAAGTGTTCTTTCACACTAGTCAGGAGTAGGGCATAGTTGGAAATTAAGAATCGGGCTTGAAAAGTTCGGTCAAGACCGAATTTGAATTACGGATATTCAGCCTTTCGGGCTGCCGTGTCCTCCTCCAAGCACGGAACCATGAACCTCTTTCATGGATTCTCATTTTTCAATATAATCTCCCTTAAGACCAGTATTTATTCCTAGAATGCAATTATCCCATATCTGGAGTGGTTTTGGAGTGTGCAAAATACTCCACTATAGCTGCAACTGCCTGTTGATGTTGATCAATGAGGAAGTGTTAAGAGTGCATACCAAAACAACTGTTTCCTGTCAAAACACTCAACATCTCATCTTCATCCGAAGATGGTTCCTGTAGCGTCGCGAAAGTAATGCCATAACCTTTCTTATAGATGGAACCGACTTTGGCACTGAACAACCATCTTCTGTCCATTGTTTGGACTCGTGCTCATCCACAGTTAGAAACGGACGCACAAAAGCATTTCTGTTGCTGTTAAAATGCTCAAGACTTTTTCATATGCAATTCTTAACATAAAATATAGCCTGCGGGTACCTTTGAAATGCCTGTGTGTGTGTGTGTGTTCAATGAATTCTGCTGATGTTACATTTTTTGGACATTCTTTACGCGAGTACCAGCCAAATTTATATTCATGCAGTCTAATAGTTGAAAATGAACAAGAATTTCTATAAACTTTCATAAATTTGGAATGAATTTCCTTTGGCGTTAAACTTTTAGAAATGGACAGATCCTAGTGAAATTCTGAACCAATAATCCATGCCCAAATTCCACAAAGTAGTAAGTGTAAAAAGCCTTGTAAATAATGAAGTTCTACTTTTCCGTTTCACAAAATAATAGTGGCAGTTTTTCAACTGCTTGTACGCTTTAGAAATGAAACAAAGATTTGTCTTTGAGCTAGAGATGGTTATAGAGTACGTGAAAGTGGTTGGAATGATGGGTAAAGTATGTTTTTGAATATTTAGTTCAGAACATGCATCAGCCTATTGTAGTGGCTATTTCACGAATCTAATGGTTGATATAAGTACATTGGAACATTACTGTGTAGTTTATGTGACCAGAGGAGCGTAGTCAAACAGTGGGGAAAATGAAGAATATTGGAGATGTTCAGCAGTGAGCCATTTTTGATAGATGTACTTGCTACCATCGTTGTGGAGGCCTTCGAAGAACTTCCTGCAGAGATATTGAATAATGTTGAATGATTAGAGAATATTGCTGACACCGTTTACTACTCAGTACTTTGTGTAAGTAAGCATTTGCATTCATTGTAAATAAAATCCTCTGAAGAAAAACAGTATATCACTTGTACAGTATTTGTAAAGAGATAACATCGTAAAGAGCAAAATGGAGGAAAACTGAATCAGAATATGTCCGCTCCTTAGTAATAAATTAGTATTTTTAATGTACATTAAGGATTATCATTGTTGCTATACATATCTGATATTTTTATCAGATATTATCCTTTCAATATTTTATTATACACTTGTCAATATTCAAGAGTAGTATTCCACTTTATGATGACATGCAGAACGTGCCTTTGATCACTGTCAAAACCCAAAGGTATGGTCTAGATAGTAGAAATTAATGCATTATCTGAAAGATGGTTATAATTGGATGTTAAACATTTAAGATACACAGAAAACCCAATTAGCATTGGAGAATGTGAAACATTTCGGGTGCCACATGCCTGGCTCAGTCAATCCCAAAGTGGCGATCCAGAACTCAAGAACATTCTGAATCACCAAACAATTTTTCCTGTTTGAAAAAGAGAGGATTAAAAAGTGGGGGAAAAAAATGGATAAAAGGAAAAATGAACCAAATAGCTGTGAGTAAAGCAGAGGAACAGAACAAGCGGATGAACTTTGCGGTTTGTGCTTCAGAGCGGATGTTTGATTAAAATGCTTGATGAGCTTAGGTGTTTCCATTCTCTCTACTGATAACACCGCGTCGCAAATGACGCATTTTGGCCAGTTACTAAGTGCTCAAAACCTAAAGAAAACCCAAAATTCTTTTGTGGAATCACTAGGTAATTTCGTGATAGTGCAAAAAGGTTTTTTTAATGTTTTCTTACCATTGTCGAAGAAATGTATTGTATAGTTTTGGTATTTTCTCATTCTAAAAGAGGTTCATAACTTGAAAAAGGTTTTTAAAATGAAAAAAAAAAAAAATCAGATAAATTAAGTAGCAAGGCACAAGACAAGCTTCTGTATCTTGGATCGACTGAAGCTGCTATGCAAAGCGGTTAAGTTTGTTTATACTTTCCTGTTTCACAGATTGTTATGGAGCCGGTAACACGACTTAGTTATATGTTGGCCGTGAACAGCTTTTGACGGCCCAGGGATCTCCAAACTTGTGTTAATAATATCAGGATCGTCAACGTTAGATCTAACACTTGAGTAATGTTTGCATATCAGGTGTTTTAACTAAATACTGGTACAATTCCTAACTACCTTAAGACTGCGCTGTAAACAACATAGAAAAGAACAAAGATCTGCGACTTAATAGGGAAGAAGCCAACAGCTGATCCATATATTGCGAATTCTATAGACACGACTACCCTGATACTCTATTTATTTTGAAATGTGAAAAAAGTTTGCCCTCTTCCGATTGAAAAGGTTTTATTTTTCTATTTGGAGAGGCCAATCTAGATCAGTTGACCTGAGGGATGATATTTGTATGTACATACATTTTTAGATAACTTTCCCTCCTGTCTTCCTAGAGACTTTTTATATTTCTTCTAATAAACAATGTATCCTCTATATTTCTAATACAAGCTCATCATTCCGCTATATATTTGGAAATGAATTTGCTGACGGATACTTAACGCGTAATGGCCTCGTCTCCTGCCGAGGGAAATCATGTAAGGCGGTCGAAACTTCGTGAGAATTTTTTGTTTGTTTCTTTCGTTATTTATTCATAGTAAACATTATTTACCACCATATTAGATGCTGGAAGTGCTTTCCCTCTGCTGTAGGACATGCCTGGATTCTTTTTAAAATATTTTGAGTCATCGCAGCAATTTATTCTTTTGGGTATTTTATTTCCACGCCTGCATAGGTTCTATTTCAGATACAGCAGTAATTTTATATGGATGACGACGCTACAGCTGGGTGGCTTTATACCACTGACGATATATGCACAAACTTGCTGGAGACCTTTCTTTTTAATCAAATTCAAGACCCGATTTTTTTGGTCTCTTCTTCTTGTCAATAAAACAGCCATGGCTTCGAAATTGTTCACCAATCTGAAAATTGTACTTTTCGATGTTCTGTAAATGTAACACGGAATTCTCTCTTACAGTACCGAGAATCTTGGCCATTGAAGGTGAAACTGGTTTGCAATAGTGCAATGATTGCGTAGCGGATTGAGGGCACGGTAGAAATGCCTTGTTTACATATTTGTTAATGTGTTTTCGAAGTATGTTAATGTAACTAAAACATAGGGACCGATGGAAAAACTGAAAGAGTTTAAATCATTTTATGGGAAGTTTAAAAGGAAATATAAAATATAACAATGATGTAGAGAGAAGACTGATGAGATAACACAATCTTAATGCATAAGTATGGAGGAGTGAATGCGTCCCAGTTGTGGGTTACAGGTCCCAATCGATGGTAAGCTTTGCTACTTAAATTCATGCGTAAAATGTTACTAGAATAACGTATAACCAACATAACTTATCTTTTTTGTTTTGTTTTGTTTTATTGGGATATTGAAAAGGTTAGATTATGCAGCATGCTTGTTTTTGGACAGTTATTACATTATTTCTTGAAGCATCAATTCCGTTATTCCCTTCTGTCTTTCTGAAATGCTTGCTTTTCATTTTTTCAAAATCATGATTACGCAAAGCAGTATCATGTTTCACTTGTTCTTTTTCATACTTTTCAAACAAAACTTTTCAGCGTGGAAATTTCCTCCAATTTTTATTGCTAGATAACTGGATCGTTATAAATTTAACACCACGAATGTGTACCATTAATTTAATTGAGATTTAATTGGTTAATTACTTCATAAATTGCAGGATTAGACTAGCTTCCCAATAAAATATTTAACGCACCATTATAATTCAGTGAAGCTATGACTCTGCTAAATTAACAGCATTTATCGTATCTAATCCAAAATATGTTTATAGATATGATGTACGTTCAATTGTCTTTTAATCATTATGTCTCAAAGATCTGATGCAGACACTTTTTATATTACGGAAATTATTCCTCGAAGACTGTTCTGGTTTACTACCTAAGTTCCTTCAGTTAGTGCAGCTCAACTGCAGGCACATTTCACTTTGTAAAAAATTACATCTTAGAGAAGGTGGCTAAACTTTTAGACTAGAGGTGTTAGCAGTACTCATCAGCAGAAAATTGTGGAACTGTTTCTGAGTTGCTACAGGCAGTCTGTCAGAAGCTGATGTGACAGACGTAATCTGTTTATTGGTCCAAGTAGAATGAAGATAGTAATGAATGCCCTTTACAAGAATTACAGATTTGAGGGATCGAAAACATCCGAACTTGGAGGAATTAAATTATGAACTGCAATAAACATGTTTATACTGCCACAAAGCTTACAAGATTTTTGGACCTGCAGAGGCATGATGATAAATCACTGAATTTAAATTCTAAAGTGGTATATTGGATAATGTAACACAACAATTAAATTCATTTTTGACCTGCAGGACACGATTGTCCAAATTGCTTAAGTATAACAAGAGTTTTTAGGGTTGTCACATTTGCAATGAAGATAATTTGGAATTGGTCTTTACGGACTTGTGGGTAACGTCCTAAGAATCCAGAGTCGTCATACAATCAACTAAATGGGAAAATGGGTCTGGAGCACATTTTGTCTATGGCTTCAAAGTGATATCAACGATGAAGGGCAAAATGAAACTCATTGTTCAGTCCGAGGGTTCAAAGTTGACAGATTTAGTACACAGAGATGTCCGTGACTGAGGCAATACCTATCTTTCATTCAGAATAATTCATCTTAATAGTAAGTATATGTGAAAGTGAGGACTCATTGAGCAGCAAAAGTAAAATCAAAGCTGGTCTGGAAATGTGAGAAGACCGTGATGAAAATGCCGAAAGGCAAATCACGTTATCTCTTATGGATATCAAGAAACAGAGGCATCCATGGCAAGGAAGAGAAGCTTATTTGGCTAAAGAAGGATATCCTTGTTTTTAGGTGCTGAACTCAGATTTAGAGGCATGCCACAGGAATATTGAGAAATGTATTGGCAAGAAGAATAAGAAATACTGGAACTCAATAGTAATACTCAAGGCACTCCAAATTATGAACGAATGAACTTAGCTGGATATATAATTTAAGAAAACAATTAATTAATTAAAAGCTCATTTTATAATTTAAAAATTCCATGAAGTTGATTGTGAGAATATGGGTATTTTAATATTTTAGAATTTTAATTGTGGTTTAGATTCCCACATTGCCAATGAAATGACTAGAAATACTATATGAGGCTGTAATTGAGTGAAGGAAGGTGTATGCAGTAGGAATTTGAGGAGTGTCAAAGGGGTAGACAAAGGTTGACGTGGTACATAGCATGTTTTGCAGGGAAGTTTGCTGAGGGAGGAAACTAGAAACTGTAGCAAGGAAATATATAATAGTGATTAGAGTCTGGAAATGTTGGCACAGATGTTTCAATTACACAATAACAATGTTTTACGTACGAAAGAGATGTGAGAAGAGAGAGTTGGTTTGGAGAGGTGGGGAAACTATTTGAAGAAATTGGAATGGAAGATGTGTGCGGCGACTGGGTGAAAGTAATATCGGTGGATTTTGGAAAGAAGTGAGACAGAGAGTAGAAGATATAGAGAAGCAAGAGATTTGGGCTAACTTAGAGGATAAAAGTTCATTGATTTATATAAAGTAGTTAAGAAATTGGGGGTGGGAGAAATATATAGGTAATTGTGATCAATTCAGAAAAACAGATCTTGCATGGATGCTTACAAGGATATTATTTCTAAAAGATTAAGAATAAAATTTAAAGAAGGACGCATTATGTGTGAGAAAGACGATAGTGTGTTACATTGTCCAATAGAATGTGAAATGGTAAAAATGTGGAGAGATAGTATCTGGGATGGAATATGGTACAAACTAAACAAGATATATTGGCAATTAACATTTTATCAGACATGAGGGTAAAGAAAATAAATAAGAATGGGGAACTCATAGGAAAAGTAAGGGATAAATGAGGAGAAACGTAAGGAAGAAGCTTAAGGGCACACTTATTTTAGCGGTTCTTTTATCTTTCATATATCCTGGTGGTTAAGATATGGAAGAACCTTAGTTTTAGTACTGGTAATTTACTAGCTATTTTGATTGTTTATATAAACAATTGTAATGTTGTTTGCTGAAATAAATTCATTTATTCATTCATTAAATTATGATTTATTTGGCATGATCTATAACACGTATTTTTGAATTGACATTAAAATTAATAATAATAATAATAATAATAATAATAATAATAATAATAATAATAATGAATCCGTCAAAATGCCTACTCTGAGCACATAGTTTCAACCAAGAAGTTAGGAGTGTAGAAAGCTGAATATGATTATGTAGAAATACGAAAGCCGGTATTACAGTGTACAGGAGAGGTTATTTGTTTTTATAATGGTAATCTCTGTAATACGTAACATCTTGCGCGATTTTTTTTTTTTTTTTTTTTTTTTTTTTTTTTTTTTTTTTTTTTGCCCTGTCAAGCAGCTGTAACCAGTGGCTGTCTTTGCGTTTGCCGTGTAATTTATGCATGCGCTTGTCCGTTTTCCCCGTTCTAATGAAGGAGGAGTGAAATCGCTAACTTTGCAACTTTGACGTCACGTTATCACTGTTGGCCAATCTTGTAGCGCCTTGAGCTTCGATGGGGACACAGGATAATCATTATTCCTGTGTTATATAATTATGTCTATTTATTGGAAAGGAAGAAGCACTTTTGAAAATATTGAGGTCACGGCCGGATTCAAATCGCGCATCTTCAGCCTTCTGTGCTGATGCTCTAACTAACTGAGCTACCGTGTCCTCCAAGCACGAAACCACGAACCTTCTGAAAGTCTCCGGAGTGTGTAGAATCAGAAGAGAGAGAGGGTCGTGGTTCCGTGCTTGGTAACTCAATTGGTTAAGAGCGCACGGAATGCTGATGATCCGTAGTTTAAATCCCGACCGTGACCCGAATTTTTCAAGTTTGGTTCTTCCTTTACAAGTAATATCGTATACACAGCTAGTGTGAAATAGCCATTGCTATATATACACTAATCCCCATATAGCTGGTGTTAAACTAGAATCCTGGGTTAAAAGTACACGCAACGTTACAATTCCCCTCTTAAGGATAACTCTCTCATAGTGGAGAAACCTCTGCAGTGTGTAGAATCAGATGAGAGAGGTACGCACTTCCATGCTTGGAGGACACACTAGAGCAGTTGGTCACAGCGTCAGCACAGGAAAATTTCAAGCCTGATTCTTCCTTTCCAACCAATGTCCTACATGCCTTATATGAAAGAACTATTTCTATATATGTATCTTTATATTTACTAATTCTGGGTGGGCAGTTATTTATGAAATGCAAGCCAGGGAGCTTATAGGCCGCGGGCGTATGTTCCCGGCGGGGACAAGAGTTCTTAGTTGAAGTGGCAACCCTAGAGTGACTACAAATGTCGCTCCTGGGTAATCTCGGGTTCAATCCCGCAGGTCGATGGATTTATTCGGATATAAAAATCCTAAGTATTGCTTCCTTCGGAAGGGAAGTAAAGCAACGCGTCCTGTGCCGTAGATTTATGAAAGTCTAAAAGAAGAGGCTTCTGAAGAGTATTTAGCTGCCGTTCTACGTCTTGAATTGACTGGGATTGTGATGTGAGATGTTAGTGTTCATAAATAAATAAACAACTTACTTGACTCTAATAAAACACTATTTATTTGCACGTATATCATGTAAAGAGGTGCTAAAACAGCCTGCCATTCTTTTCCACACATTTCTGACTTCACTTGTCTTTATTCTTTCCGAGAAACAGCTACTGTTTCTCCCCAGGCATGCAGAGAAATTGTGCCATCGCAAAGTGCTGTTGAAAAACGCAAAATCATGTTTTCTCACAGTTAATTCAGTCAAAAAAGGTCGGAAAATATTTTACACATGCCTATGGCTATTGCTTCCTTAATAAAAAGGTCTTATGCTCACTACACTGTACTGCTATTTTAGTCACGAACTAACCCATTGCGATTGTTATCTCTGTGTAGCACTAAAAGATAAATGCGAACAAATAAACACACTTTAGGCAAAATAAAGAATAACATCCGTCAAAGGATTTGTGAGAAATAAGGAAAGCAAAGCCAGAAACACGTAACAACTGAAAGCAAACAATTTCAGCGTCATCTTGCATGATAAGGTTGAGTGCTGACTTTATAAGTGCAAATAAATTAGTAGAAGCGCAAAGATTATCCGTCGCAATGAAGGGAAAGGAAGAATTGGTTAATAGAAAAAGACGGATAATCCGAACAGTTAGTTTTCTTACTTTATTTTTATGTCCTTTTGAAGAAATCTGTCATGTTTTCTTAACTTTACTGCCCTTTTTTTTTTTTTTTTCCCTGATGTTCATTCAAGTTCATTGTATGCCCGAATGTGACATTCTTGCTACAAAAATTACAAGAAAGTCTCTGCTGATTTAACGATGTCGTGACGCCAGCATCAAATTTATTATCTAGCTTAATGACAATCTCACCATATCAATCCTCGCTTGTTGTCTTAACTGTTAGTGACTAAACTGACTTACAAGCTTCAAGGTTACTGTATTGCTATTTCCAAATTGTTAAAAGAATGTGTATTTGCCGAATTTACCGCTATGGAATAGAATGTAGCGAGTTTAACTGAGATTTGGTTGGATTATATGCCCAGAGGCCCACGCATTCGCGCCGCGCTCACGTTTTAAATGAGAGTATTTCAGTTATGGGCCGGCAGATTGTGACCGCGTATTGGGAGAAGTAGTCGCCCATATAATGCAGGTTAACAACATACATCAAGATTCACCGTTATACAATTGGAAGGTCGTGTCACGGAGAATAAACGATCCCAACTAATCAGCGTCCAAGCAGGAAAACAGTGGAAATACAAAATTTTTGGCACATTAAAAAGAGTTCTTCTTGACCTCATCTATCACAATTTAAACGTTAAAACCTAAATGTTGAAACATTCCGCATTTATCTTCGCTTTTTCCCATCACCGTTATAGGTACTTCTAACCATCCCAAATGTAACTCATTCTTATTTGCCATTTCAATTCTGTGGAAGATCTCAGCGGTTTAATGGACAGAAATTAAGACATAATATGCATAAACAGTCTGGAGAAAGCGGCGAGTTTACCTTAACTTCGTTGCAGACCTCGAATCGCTTGTCCTTGATGACGAGGGCTTCGAACTTCTTGGCAAGACGAATGTGATGTCGGATGTAGTTCTGGAGTCCCGAGATGCCGTAGTTACGCAGGACAAACCAGAGCTTGAGGGACCGGAACCGTCTACTGAGTGGAACGCCCCAGTGTCGATAGTCGATAGCCGCGTGCGAATATCCATGCTGTGCATACACAAACATATCATTAGATTCCAGTTCATAGATTGCAGCATTTAGAACAAGTCATGCACTATCTTATTCATAGCACCGAAAGCTATTTTTGGCCTGCGTCCGCAGCGCGCGTTGGTTCAGGGTCACGCCAGTTGCCTGTGATAATAACAGAGTTTTGAGCTAATAGCTGCAGTGGGCAATCACAATAGCAAATGTTAATTCCTTTCAGTTTGCGCTTAAGACAACAGCATTAAAATTCAGAAAGATTTATATAAATATGTTGCTGAAATTGGAAAGATATGTAGATTTATATGTAATAACATTAAATATTTACTTTTTTATAACTTAAACACGGAGTAGAAAAGATATCTCCTTTATGACTTATTTCAAGTTAGAGCTAGTGAAACTGAAATGCGTTCATGTAATTTCAAAATAATAGAAAATCAACTAATTACTTCTGTTGTCTGACCATTTACATTGAAAGGGGATGCACAGTTAATTATCAAACACTTTTCCAAGCTTTCCGGTGTTGTGCACATATTTTTATACTCAGAGAAAGCTTTTTTTTTTTTTTTTTGAATAGTGTTTAACGCCCGTTTTTACTACTGAGGCACCACAGGCGGTGGACACTGATGATACATGAAACGAAATGATATATTGGGAAAGGATTTTTTTTTTTAAAGGAAGGAAGCGTTCCAGGCCTAAGTTTAGGTACCTCCCCGGCATTTGCCAGTTATGAAGACTGAGGAAAACCTGGAAAAAAACCCAGTCAGGGAGGACGGTCCTGGCAGGATTCGAACCGCAGACCTCCCGCTCACGAGTCCATGCCTTAACGACCTCGGCCACCCGTGGCGGTCAGAGAAAGCTTGCTGGATATTGCAAGATGCTACCGATGCATATTTGTATAAAAACTGTGCTAACAGTAATTTTCTTTTGGGGTTATACAATTACACCGTTAAATACACGACACAAAATGAGAACAATTGAATATCTGGGATTCTTTACCAGCATATCTTATACTTTAGTGAAAACTACACTATCCACCTCATCTGTCAATCCTTGTGGTGTAGTAGTAACCACATTTGCCTCGTAGACCCAAGATTGCGGATGTAATCCCGCCAGAGTCGATGGATTTTTCGGGTGTAAAAATCCTTCGGAAGGGAAGTAAAGCCGTGGGTCCTGTGTCGTAGATTTGCGGAACGTAAGAGAACCTCAAGCTTGAAGAAGAGATTCTGAGCAAAATTTATCGGCCATTTGACGCCCTGAATTGACTGGGCGGCTGATGACCTGAGATGTTAAAGAGCGTCTGTAAATAAACTAACAATTACATCTGGAATTTCATCAACCTTCTGAACTAAGTCTTCCATTATTTCGATATTGAAGAGGCATATCTGAAGTCTTTAGTTGTTGATAATTGAAATGGCTTGTGGTAGTCAATGGAGGGCTTTAGAACTGCTGAATTCGTTCATGTACTCTGTTGAGTCAGAAAAGTTATCCATTTGACTTCACAGCTTCGAAAAAAAGTAATCTAGGTTGCCCACTTTGTAATCGCAAGCTGTGGAGACAAAGATATATAAAGTTGCAGCTGCTTGTAGCAGTGTACATAATAAGGAAATTAAAAATAAAAAAGCATTCAATTTATTTACTTCCAGGAATATATTTTTGTAGCAATACATGAGCCAGGCAAATAAAATGCACTAACTGATATAAACCAGGAAGGGTTTTCAGGTGCAACAGCTATAGCCTTGCGGCACAAATCTTTTATTTTGTGTGTGTATATATATATATATATATATATATATATATATATACAAAATAAAAGATTTGTGCCGCAATTATTAAATTAATAATTATATATATAATTATTAATTTAATGGTTATCCGTTTAACTCAGTTTAAACTTTTTTCTGAGAGCTGACATTCGCATGCTTTGGTAACAGCACGTTGCTTTGATATGATGCTTGCACCTGTGTCCTCTGGTACAGCCCAAACCGTTAGAACGAATTTAGCCACACTTGCGACCTGTCATGGCAGCGATAGACGCTAGGTTTATGCTAGTACAACGAAAACTGAGAATCCGACAATGGGCAGCTCTAGGGCGGGGAGAAACATATATCGTTGATCGGCTGCCCCGCTTCCATAGCAACTCAGAAGGATGCGCGAGCCAGCGAGCATTACTGTAAATATTTTTGAGACTTCGTTTAGCTGCAATTTTTTTTAAAAAAATAAATTCATTTATTGGTTCAGTGAGTTCGCTGCTTAGCCTGCAGCTAAAAAAATACAACTTTTTGGATTGTTGACGCATTACTTTAATTGCTATTGCATTCTATGGTGCCGTTCTAGTTCATTATTGCATCTATATAAAATAACTGCAAACAGGGAATTTTGTATAAGTACGTCATATAGATTTTTAAAATCTCATTTTCCTTATTATACTCCTGCTGTAGTGCATCTGATATTGTTGTATTTCATGTTGAAATATAACAGTTTTTACTTTATCAGCGCCGGTCCTGATGGTCTAGAGAGGTAACTTGTCTCGTAGACCCAAGATCGAGACTTCAATCTCAGTTGGGGTCGATGGATTTTTTTCGGGTGTAAAAGTAGAAAGTATGACTTCCTTCGGAAGAGAAGTAAAGCCAAGGGCCCTGTGTTGTAAATTTACGGCAGTAAAAGAATTCGGAAGGGAAGTAAAGTTGAGGATCCCGTGTCTTAGATTTACGGTACGTAAAAGAACCTCAAGCCTAAACGAAAAGGCCTCTAAGCAAAATTTGTCGGCCTTTCACGACGCTGATGACCTGAGATGTTATAGAGCGTCCGTAAATAAAACAAATCAATAATTTATCTACCTTCTCTTGTGTAATACGTATTCTAAAACAAAGAGTAGATATAATTATATGTATCAGTATATTTGTATATTCGAACTATGTAATAAATACTCATTAGATGCGCCAACCTTTAATGTCAGAATCACCATGATATAACTGTTTTTCATTGGAGATATCAGTCAGTACAAATCCATGTTTGCAGTTTGGACAATAATGAAAATTTATTGTAGTTCAACAATACACTGTTGCATGTTCTGATGATTGTTTTGAGAACAAGAAAGGAAAATATTGGAAACGAGTCATCGTTGGCGAAGAACTGTGATTTCGCTTTGAGTGTTACGACAATGAGCAACGTAAGAATGTTAAAGCGTAGACATTCTGTAGAAAGGTGTGAAATAAGTGCTGGTATATCAGATATCTAAAAAATATGTGAAATAAATTGTATGGAAAACTTTCGTGCTTATATATCTCGTCAACATTTATCTTTTACTATAGGTAAGCATAAACTTGGGGCAGTAAAATATGTAATTATATAAAATTAGTCTAGTCATAATAATTAACATTAACTAAATTGTTCACTTGTTACAAATAGCTCGTTAATATTTTAAACGGTTATATTAATAACAAACAGTTGAACAACTACTTAGTAAATAAATCGTTTTCAAACATTTCTGTTTAACAGCTCTGTAGTTTTTAAACTGATGCCGGGATTAAGCAGTAATAATTTAAATATAGGAGCCGTGTCCCTGAAACAAGTTTCCGTACTTCACAAGTAGCGACACGTGATATATGGGATGCACTATCGCCCAAGGACAGTATATGGTTACTTTTATATAATCGGCCGTTGGATAAAGTTTCGTCAGATTGGGTGCTTTCTTCTCATAATGATGACCAGTGAAAATGTTCAACCCTTTAAAACTAAAATCTAAAGACTTTAAAGAGTTGTTACATCAATTAAGTAATTATAGATTATATAAAGGATTTTTATATTTATAAAGTAAAAAAATTAATCTACAAAAAATGGTTGAGATACGGTTCTTTACCGAAGCGAAGTTCGAAGTGTATACCAAAACACAACATTTAAAATCCAAGGATCAATAGAAAGCAATGGTTTAGTGGAAGTAGAGTTACTCTCAACTCTGCTAGGTTAATGCAATTTAGGGTTAAGCATTAACTTAATACAAACAACGTGTATCACTATGTCCGCTTCTTCAATAAGCTGGTAAACCAAATATTTTTCTCGTTTTCCTTTATTTTATAATGTAGTATAGTTTTTATGTATTCTATTATTGAACATTCATACCGCCTCCGTGATTTACTGGTAGCGTTAGCATTGCTAATCCGGAGGTTCTGAGTTCAGTTTCCGGTCAGGTCAAGATGTCCGGATATATACAGAGTGAGACATTTATAGTGTCGCGCCCATTTTACTCCGAAATGAAGAGGAAAATAAAAAAATTGCCTCAGACAAAATTTAAAGTGCTCTTAGGGGGACATAAGATAGGCGACTTTAACTCGTCCTTGAAATGTCATTCTCAAGGCCAATATTTTTTCAAATGAAATGGCGTATTTATTTATTTTTTTTCCCGGGAATGGAAAGAGCATTCAATTTTTCAGTATAAAAATTCTAGGGGTGGTAGATGATAAGATATTGAACAAAGAAGACAGCAAATGGCGGCGACATTATAAATGATCACTCTGTATGTTCTGAGAAGATGAATGTCAGATAGCTTTAAGGCGCAACATCTCCAAGATCATTTGCACTATCATTAATTCATTTCTGCATATACCGCCACGGGTGACCGAGGTCGTTAAAGCATTGGCTCGTGAGCGGGAAGTCTAGGGTTCGATTCCCACCAGGACCGTCCTTCCTAACTCAGGGTTTTTCTAGATTTCCCTCAGTCCTTGTAAAGAGCAAAAGCCGAGGAGGTTCTGGTGCTTGCCTTTCTGGAAAGAAAGAAAGAAATAAATCTCGGTTTATCATTTCATCTCATGTATCATCAGTGTCCACCTCCTGTGATGCCTCAGTAGTAAAAACGGGCGTTAAACATTTAAAAAAAAAATCTCTACATAGGTTTAAGGACCGCGCTGGTGCCCCATCTATGGGCGTCCCGACCTCGGAAGTTCGCTACAATAACGCCATGCCAGGGGGAAATGAGAAAAAATGAGCTGACCATGGACAAAATAAAATTATATTGAGCCTCCTAAATTCACATGACTGATCAACTTTTTTTTTTCTTCGTGTTTTTTTTTTATTGTATCTTTGCATTCTTTAGATGTGTCTTCTTTAGACGTGTACGGAATACTAAAGGTGTGCATCTGTATGAATGAATGCTTGAAATGAAGTAATGATGACGCAAATAAGCTCAGAGTCCTTGGCGCCATAAAGCTATGTGACATTCACCTTCTCAGGATAAGGAAAAATTCCAAAAATAAACCTTACCCAGACAGCTTGACCGGACCGGGCAGTTAGCTCTGTTATGTTTTTCTTATTGCACATAAAACACAAATTACTCCCAAGTCCTGCTTAAGGCGTTCATTTTTAATTTGGCTTATGTGAAATATCGGTTGTTTTATTTCCTTTCCTTTGAATTTAAATGTTCATGTACTGCAAATATAAGTTTGTTAAACATGTTACCTAGATCAGTTTCTTTCATGTATTTTATATTTATATCGAAATAAATTAAATTAAATACTTGTTGAATTACATCATTTAAATTAAGAATTAGGCCTGGGGTTGACTTTTTTATAGCATGAAATCCTATTTAGGAAAGTAATCTGGGTCCTGCGTCTGAGGTTTGCGACACTTAATAGAACCTCAAGTCTGTTAAGAAGAGGTCTCTGAGCAAAATTTATCGGCCATTTCACGCCCTGAATTGCATGGGACACTGATGATCTGAGACATTAAAGGGCATCCATAAATAAAAGAAATAAATGTATGGAGGTTTAATATTATCATTAAAGCACACCTTTCTCTAATGCTGATTGATCTACTATTGCAACGCCTTTCCTAAAATAATTTTACAGTTGATACTCAATTCAATTTTAGAAATTAAAAAATAGTTTTATTTTTAAAAAAATATTCATAAATTTTTATATATTTTGTTAATTGTATTTTTATGACTCCTGTTGCATGTTTATGTTAAAATATTACGAATACAATTTTGTCAAATAACTTTCTTCGTTTATAATACATCATTATCGAATTTAAGCATCTAAAATGATATGTATAACTGTTATAGCATTTTGTGGGGTTGTACTTCTCTTATATTGCGCCCTCTCTCTTTCTTCCTGCAGCCACAGTGCTAAAATGACTACAAACTCTTCGGCATAACCGCAGTAACCTTATAAGTTCTAGCATATTCGCAAATACGTGCATAATCAGTAATCTTCAAGATTTGATAGAACTGATAATCGAGGGGGGCCAGAGATTTTCCTATAGAATTGAGAGACACAATTATGTATGTTTTTATTTTGTACAGTACACATTATATCCAGTACGTTAATTTTTCTAATAATGCGAATTTGTAAAACACATTTCAGCACCTTATAAAAGAACAGCTGCAGGCGAATTTTAACCTTGAACTTCATCGCTGACGTTTCATATAGTTTGACCTTTACATACCTTAGCTGCTAGGGTCTGCATACATGGACTAGGGGTGTCAAAATGTTACAGTCGCACTATATTCATCTGTTTTAACTTAGGCCTTGTTATTACTGTAACATTTTCCGAACCTGTTGTAGTTGTCTCTCTTCAGGCGAACGAATCGTTTGTTGTTTTTTTAAATAGAAGTTCTACGCAAGATCTAAGGAACCTCAGATTGGAACACGTACATTTATAAATATAAATACATATATAGAAAAGACTTGGTGAAAGGAAGCAAGCTCAGCACCAATGAGCACATTAGACGACATAGATGATAAATGCTTTTAAATGATAAATATTGCACAGATATAGTGACAATTTAGCTACTAAATATAGGGCATTCATTTATCTCCACTAATGAAATGTGTCATTACTTGGTTGTTTTAATATGGAATAATGTATCAGAGCTGTTAAAGCTACCAAAGTTTCGTCGGATTTGACCTGAAGCTCAGATCTACACTTTTATGATTGGCTTCATACCAGCGAACAGCTGAGTAACAGAACCCTAAAAGCGTATACATATATTTTTAATTTATACAACTATAAGCATGAGATGTGGATTTAAACGAGGTATTTTAATCCTTAGCCAAGATATTTCCAGAAGCAAGTCAGTGAATTATTTGAACAGGTTTTGAACAGAGTGTGAAACAAATTCCTCTTGTGCTTGCTATCAATTTTAGCAAAAATCTATGGCTTTTGCAGTTAAATCTGATTTATATGTCCTTTGATTATTTTTCGTTTCTAAGTTAAATAACGATAATATTAACCTCTTACAAGCACTGTAATAATTATACGTTTTTATTTAAATTTGTAAATAGTAAGTCTAGTGAATTAAGAATATTATTTTTGGCAATATATTTATCAATGAACCTGCAGCTGAGAAAGGAAACGAATAACTAAGAAACACATCATAAGTTTATTTACTTGCAATATGTATGCAGTACTTTCATTTCACAATTTGCCAATTTAAAATAAATTTAATTCAAACAAAAAACTTTCATATACATATAAAGGGGAAAGTTAATACGTTTTAGATTTCACTCCCTTACCCCTAGTTACACTCAGAAATTTCAAGTGACACCAGTACTTTATATTTAAATTTTAACGAGGGCTTAATTGTCATCACACCTTTTGTTTACTATCGTTTCCTGCAACGTGAATTGTTATTGTTGTCTGAATTTGAATATAATAAAAAAGTAATCAGTTGTGGGATGAAAAAATAATTTTGAATAAAATTAGCTTTATTAATATTTATAGTAATAGAGCCTGTTTCAGAACTACTTACTTTTTTTTCTTGTAGGATATATACCATTTTGTAACAATTTATTAATAAAACGCAACGCATACATTGAATTGTTGATTTATTTGAGTTTTATTTTGTTGAAATTCAAAAAACAATTAACAAACCAGGTTGCCAGGCAACGACAGAAAACCAAATATGTGACAAAATTGAATCTTCTTCAAACCGTAAGCATAATAAGATAGGGATGTCATTAGAAAGTTCAAAGAAAAGTTATCTGAGTGAAACTTAACGTTTGCTTAATATTGTTTTAAAATTCCTCAATGTCTAAATTAACTTTTTTGTTTTAATTGAATTTATTAATCATACTGGCCAATTTTAAAAAGTCCTGTATGATACAGTACCCCTCGAAACTTTAAAGCATTCTTGAAAACAGCAACATATCTGGAAAATATATTGAATTCATAAAATTTATTACAATTCCAGAGGTTAGAATAAAAGGGAATGGGAAACTCTCTATAATGATTAAGCAGAAGAAATGATCATAGAAGGTTGTTGTTTGTCGATGGAATGGGCCTAGACAGGGTAAATATTTTTGCATACAGTTTTCTCAGGACAGTGATGCAAAATATATGTGAAGGTCATCAGAAATATACGTGAGAGTTGGGGTAAAAATAATCATATCTAAAGCCAAATCTGCCATTAGATTCCCTTTAGTTACACCTCTTAATCGACGCAAGTACAAGGCAGTATATTCTCTGTTTGTGTAAAAAATTTAAACGATGAACCAGGTGAGAAAGAAATATTAAGCAAAACAAGTTATGTATTAGCAAACTGAACTCAAAGTTCAACTACAAACCAAATATACAGCACACTACTCTTTGAATCAGAGGCGTCGGAAATGACACGTTTCAGAGTATTAGGGTTGAAAAAGATCACGAACACTGAAAAAAGAAGAAAAATTAACGCGTAAAAACTGTAGGAGTGCAAGTGTAAAAGTGTCGACTCAAGTGATATGAAACGTATAAAGAATCAATTAAAGTTATCGGTCAAAAGGATCTTGAATTAGTAACCATCTTTCAGAAGAGAAAAGAAAATATGGTAAAATGGGTTCATAAAAACAAAAGATACTATGTACGAGGGTAGGCCATACGTTTCCGGCCTAACCATTTTGTAGGTATGATAGACAAAAACTATATTTCACTTTATTGCAATACACTTCTCACATCTTTGAATTTACATGTCAACCCCACCCCCAAAAATAGAAGTCTTGTCGGCAAAATGGGCATAAACAGTACCCATCGCTTCTTTGTCACATTTAAATTTCCTTCCTCAGTCCTTCATGAGTTCTGAAAAGAGGCAATAGTCACTGAGAGCTAGATCTGGGATGTAGGATGGATGATCGAGCTCCTTGAAGCCACATTTCTTCACAGCTTCGTTTGCAACAAGATATGTGTGGACAGAGGCGTTGTGAAGAAGGCGCACCCCACCACTCAGCTTTCCTCGCCTTTTCTCTTTGATGGAAGCACGTAGTCCGTGCAGTAGGCCGGCGTAGTACTCCCCATTTACTGTGGTGTTCCTCTCCTTGAAGGCTATGAAGAGAATTCCTTTACTGTCCCAAAAGATTGTGACTATGATCTTCTTGGTTGACTGAGTGACCTTGACCTTTAGGGGTGTGCTTCGCCAGGTTTACGTCACTCCATTCATTCTCTTTTGGACAAGGGATCATAGTACAGTACCATAGTTTCATCTCCTGTAACAATGGTTTGCAGAACTTCTCTCTCGTTGCCATGGCAGAGCTCCGAAAATGCCTAACAGATAACTGGTAGCTGCTTTTGGACCGAGGAAAGAAATCTAAGCACTCATCTTGTACTAACCTGATTCATGTTTAAATGTATGAATAATTCGAAGGAATGTAGTTTTGGAAAGGCGCAACCTTGCTTCTATTTGTGTAACTTTGAGCCGCCGGTCTTGCATAATTTCTCCTTCCACAAGAGCGATGTTTTCAGGAGTGAGTACCTCCAAGGGCCGATCTGCACGCTCTTCGTCTTCAATGCTTTCTCGGCCATTCTTTTACTGTAGAATATGTGAGAGATGATTTCCCATATACACCGTCCAATCGCTGTTTTAATTTCATTTAACCGGCACGGGTGGCCGAGGTCGTTAAGGCACGGACTCATGAGCGGGAGGTCTGGTGTTCGAATCCCGTCCTTCCTGACTGGGTTTTTTCAGGTTTTCCTCAGTCCTCATAACTGGCAAATGCCGGGGAGGTACCCTAAACTTAATCCTTTCCCAATATATCATTTCATTTCATGTATCATCAGTGTCCACCGCCTGTGGTGCCGCAGTAATAAAAACGGCGTTAAATACTACTAAAAACCATTTGGAGTAAGTCCTTCTTTTGTGAAGAACTTAAATACAGCTTGATACTGTATTTTGAACATGTCGCAATTTTCTACACATAGCCTTCTTTATGCAACTATATCTGAACAACTGAACACAGCGGAGCGGAAGTTACAGCTGCAATTATTTACTTAACAGGTAAGGTATGGCACCAGATAAATATTTTGTGAAGGCATTAAGAGACAAAAAGGTATAGAAGAGGGGATGTATCTAATGTGATATTTTGCAGATAATATCACTATACATAATAAGGACAACTGATTTGGTTTGGTTATGAGCAATGATCTTTTATTGAATGTCGATGTTAAATTGCAGTTTTCACCATCACATTTTCGTTCATTGTGTAAATTGTAGCTGTGAAAATATTTAATTTTTCATTTACTACTCTAATAGAAAACGTGAGGATTATTTTATGCGAAAGAATATAGCAGGGTCTAGAACAATTGTGTTTAAACGCATTGTTTTGCTGCATTATTTAACTTACATATACTGTTAGAGACAACGAAAAGAATCATACCTCTGTTGTTTCGATAGTCTTTTCAATATGCACCACTGATGTCAGGTGACTGAAACATGATGTAGTAAATAACTGTGCATTACCTGCAGATAAAGAGGATCCACTACCAGGGCGGACGTGAGCCTGATTCTGTCCCGTACCCACATAGTGGAGCAGTCGAAATTCACTAGCAGCCATTTGTTGGGATTTGTGTTGAAGGAGTCTGCGTACTCGATACCATTTAATAGAGGCTTCAACTCTGGACAAATGAATGCGTTTCCTGTAGCATACACAAATTAAGTCTTAGTAATCTCATCACTACATCAATGGGTTATAGTATGATCAAAAGTTCAATTTATAATAGTTCCAATAGTGTAACACAGTAATGCTACTGAGCCCTAGTACATCATAGTAGATCCATGGAATTCCTAATATTGTAACATCAGAGACAATATTAATTCTTATGCCAACAAATTATATCTGCTGTTCACCAAGCGAAACATACCGTGGTATTATGCAGCCCTAGCTCTAGGCCCTTATGAAAACAAGCATATTATTCATATTGCTTGGGATTATAGAGTGTCGTGATTTAACTTACAATTAACACCACGTTATTGAAGTTCTTAATGGAATTATTTCTTGGAGGTTTTACAAACATTTCACAGCATCCCTCTTTTTGTTTGTATCTTTAGATTTTTCCAATGCTGCTTTTCCATGTTTTAAACGTATAAAAAAACTCGATGTTTAATTTAAAAAGTGTTTGTGTATAAGAAATAATGGTTGTCAAATTTACTTTAGGCGTATTTTTGTTTTTTGCTTTATTTAATCCCTTAGAACTACACTCGTTTGTTAAACAACTCGTTCTCTGTAGTATTAAAAGGCTAAGTTAGAATGCTTATGGAATTTGGACGCATCTGCATTGTTAAGTAATACAGGGAGTCCCAGATTCTTTGATCAAAATAATGCGGTTGAAGAGTGTAAACTGAATATTTTAAGATAGGGAACCACTGGTGAAATTGCCTATTTCAGCCCTGCGAGATCTTCAAGGAGTAATGGATTTGATGAATAGTTTTATAATTTATGATATCCATAAGCAACTTACATATCATAGCAACTGTGCATATCAACCTCGATACTCAGTACAAAGACTCATAACTTTTGGTAAATATTCCTCATGTTTGCTGTACAAAGTGGCAGATCGCTAGGACCTTACCAAATAGTTGATTGCTTCCTGGGTTTCAAACACCAAGACTTGATGTGCTCCAATAGGAAAAAATCGAGAGAAGTGAGATCCAGCGATCGCGCTGGCCGTAGGATAGGACTTCTCCTTTCAATCCACTAAGGGCTCGCGGACATCAAGAAGTACGGTGTTCAACAACTGTTGCTGCACATCTGAAATGAACCACAGGTAAAGCTGGACTGCTATAGATAAGATCTTTTTAGGCGATCATAGACAAAGCCAGCCCATTGGTTAATGCAATATCGTTGCTGGTGACCAGACACGAGGGTAACGTGTGGGTTTTCGTCATTGCTACAGCTGCTGCTGAAAATACCTTCACAGGTGGAACTGGCCGTAAATAGTGCAAACTGTAGGCTATTTGGTACTGTAGCACAACACTGGATAAGTCATTGACAGAAATGAACTCTGAATGCGTTGTTCCGTTGCTTGCACATATAATTGATGAAAGGAGTGTATTAGCTGGTTCTTCAGTACTTGCCACACATGCATTTAACGGGTAAATTGTCAGGTCTTGATGATGCTTCTGCCGTACGATGCAATACCATATTCTCAAACTCTCGTGATATCAAATGTCGACTGGCAGGCAGCTTGTCATGCAATCTAACAACAGCTTACAAAAGCAACTTTCAAACGTATTATTCGTTCATTTCCGAGAAGAAGGGACTGGATGAGACACCGGGCAACCAGGAGCCAAGTGCGACGGTAAATAGACGTAGATGGAATTCGTAATATTTTCCGAGCCACTATGGTTTCCCCAAAGGCAAGCCTCAAGGGGTCCAGACAGAACCCACCAGTCGCCAGAACAGTAACTTTCTCCAAGACGCTGATACACCCCACAGTACCAATGTACCTCGCCTGGCACTTTCGATTTTGTAACAGAATCAACGGAGTGAAATAATATGAAATGGGAGAGCGAAAATTCTTCGAAAGGAAATATCATCCCAGCATTCCTCTATGTGTCTGCGGGTATCCAAGTTTCAGGATGTTCGACCCCGAATCTTCCAAATGCGAGTCCTTACCGCCTGAGTCAAAACATTTGTTTTTCTTTTGGGACTTGTTTACGTTTTTGTTGTGGAAAACATTCGGGAATCGGAAGCTACCCCCTTTCGCATGGCAAAAAAAAAAAAAAAAAAAAAAAAAAAACCCGATATGTTGAGATACAAGGATTACACATATTTGGCACAGTCTCTTTCAGTTTCGCTTGAAATCCGTAGAGGTTCTGAGCAGCTCAAGGATTCCGAAACCCTTATTGTAATTACCACATGACTCAGTATGCTTAGGATTTACTATATTGGGCACTGAGGCTATTACCAACCAGCATAAGCACCATCGACATGCAGCCAAACACCGAAGCGACGGCAGACAGGGCCCAGTTCCCTGAGGTTGTCAAACGAGCAGCAGGATGTGGTTCCCAAGGTAGTGGACACGTAGAATGGAATTTGTCCGAGAGCTTCATCTTCTTCCATTGCCTGTAGTTAAAAAGAATAAACGAAATTCTTTATAGCAAATACTATCATTAGGAAAATTGGATTTCACATTTAAATTGAGGGATTCGTTGTAAAAAAAAAAACTGTGTCAACTCCTTACGAATTCTGTATTTTATTGAAAAAAAAATAGAAATAGAACAAAAATGTATATTTAATAGGCCTAGGCAACAAAGTAGTTACTTGATTAATCGGCAAAAGCAGTACATATCCGCATACCTAGGCAAAAGTCATCTAATAGGCACGAAGTCTGTTTGAATGCCATAGAGATTGCTCTCAAAACCCCTTAGGGAGGTGAAATTCTTATTTTAAAACATTACTACATAGCACGTACGGGGGAAGTGCAGCCGCCGGGAAATAGAATTGCAGCGCCTAAATTTAGTATTTATATTTTTACTGAAAGCATAAAAGTATACTTTATGTAAAATAGATATAGCCTGTGGTATAAGTGATTTTGAAAATGATGCCCCTCAATGGCAGTATATTGTCCTCTGCGTAGGAAACTTTTGTACATTATTTAAATTTTCTTTCGTAAGGACATAGTTTTTTTAAACGCCCGTTTTAATTACTGAGGGATCACAGATGGTAACACTAATGATACATGAGATGAAATGATAAACTGGGAAAGGGTTTTTTTAAAGGAAGGAAACGTTCCAGGCCTAGCTTTAGGGTACCTCCCTGGCATTTGCCATTTATGAGGACTGAGGAAAATCTGAAAAAAAAAACTCTGTCACTCATGTTTGGAATCAAACCGAGGATCTCCCGATCGCGAGTCCGCGCCTTAACGACCTCGACCATCTGTAGCAGTTCATGGCGATTCGGAATACCTTTCTACTTGTATAGAGATCCTGCTTCTCGTAACTTTTTAACAGATTGGCGAACACTTTCTCTACCTGGAACACTATTGTAAGATTATTTTCTTGCGAATCGCCTTACAACTTCTCTGCAAGAGTTCATTTTTACATGCATAAAAACCCGTACTTCAAGACTATGTTTATGTAGTAACATAACTACCGAAGAACAATTAGCACATGATTTACACCCACAAACTAAATACAAGCTGCTACCTGCACATGCATAATGGGGGCCCTGATGACAACCATCTCCAGTGTGCAGTCACACTCTGCCGGTCCGTAACTTGAATTACCTCATAGTATTAAGGAAAAACTTCCAGAATTAGTACAAGAAAAAGTGTTTTTTCACCTGAACAGTACACCGACAACTAAAATGGCAATTGCACAAGCGGAGCTTCATATTCTTTTCTCATTACTAAATTAACCCAAACCAGCCCCTAGCAACTTTTTCCTGATACTGAACTTTAAAAAATTAGGCTTGGTGATGAGCAGTTTTCGTCAAATGACAGGTTTGACAAAGCCTAGTAGTTTCTTATTGATAAAAAGGGGATTAGGTATAATTCGATATATGTAATTATGACATATTATTTATTTTAGAGTTTGACTTATTGCATATCAGTTTCCTCGAATTTGGCAATGTTTAGGAGTGAAGGGAAAGCAACTTTGTTTTAAGGTTTAGAATAAGCGCACGCTCAGATAAGTTACATTCCTGTTTTGTTAACCGGGATGAAGATTCATGTAAAGTATAATATTCACACTTCTGCTCCAGCATGACTTAGCAAAAGATCTTAGGTCAGACATACCACGAAGTTACGCCTGAAGGAAGCCGTTAATGTTGTTAGACATGTTCAGCTGCCCAGGGCTCTTATGGGAGAACGGGAAACAAATGTGATGAAGTAGCACACCTGTTGTAACGTGGCACCGCGAAGACTGCATTTATCATCCGGCTCCAGGATGCGCAGTTTTACGAAGCAAATCATGGCCGCCTTTTCCACGCAGGAGTGCGACTCCTTAGAGCAGTAGGCCATCAGTTTGGACAGCAGAACGCCTTCCTCGACGAAGGGGTGTTGCTGTTTTAGCTTCTTGATGGCCTGCGCTCTGGCGGCCAACATCGTTACCAGCATACATTCGCTCGCAGAAGTCTGAAACAAAACACAAACGTTAATTATACGAATGGAAGGTGGTCAATAAGGTCATTTTAAAATTTGAACATTTCTTGCGTTCCTTTAAAGAACCAAAACTAAAACTGTTGTAGAAGTGTTAGGTACAATAAATAGGTCATATTGAGTACTGTTTACCTTAGTAAAAATGTAGTGTGTTCTAAAGCGGAAAAGACTCTAAATTATAAAAAGCACAGGGCAATAGCAGGCAACATTATTTTCACAGCCTGAAACTTCGATTTTTTAGTCGGCAGAATTGAAACTATATTAATAATCTTTTAACTAATTTTTGTGAGCTAATGCTGAAAGAAAATTCATGTCATTATTATTATTATTATTATTATTATTATTATTATTATTTTAAAATTCTTGAAGGGCGCAGAAATGGTTGAAAGGATGAAAGTGCTCATTCGTATGCGGCTGTAACAATTGCCTGGTTGAGTTCAAACGCGGCCGAATGAGCACACCAGATGAACATCATCTTGGAAGCCCAAGAAGTGTTTGTGACTACAGAGGAAATGGTTACGGAAGCCCATGATACAGTGTTGGCAGACAGAAGACTCAAATTGAGCGAAATAGCTGCTATGGTAAACATCTCAATGGAACGGAACCGCAATATTTTAACTGATGAACTAGACACGAAATAGCTGCCTGCAGGATGATGTCGCTGTTGCTTGCCCGCGATCGAAAAATTCCTTGAGTACAAGCTTTCCAAGAGGATCTGGATCATTAAAAAACAAATTCCATCGATTTTGTGCATTGATTCATCATCATTGATGAAATCTGGGTTCATTACTTTCAGAGACAAAACGGCAATCGTTACAGTGGACGAACATAGTTGACCATCTGCAAAGAAAGCGATGACAGTAAAGTAAGCTGGCAAATTCATGGCATCAGTTTTCTGGATTGCAAAAGAGATTCTGATGATTATCTTCCAAAAGGGCAAAACCTATACATGGTGAATATTGCGCTTACCTTCTGAAACATTGCACCAGAATAAATATCAAACAAAAGTGGCCAGGTTTAGCTCTTCCCATCAGTTTAATGCAAGCCCGCACTACAATGACTAGGATCAATAATTTAAAGTACGACTTACTTCCATACCCAACTTATTAACCGGATTTGGCTCCCTCCACTTCCATTTATTTCCTAAGCTCAAAACACTTGGGAGGAAAGAGGTTTCCAACTAAGGAGGGAGACAAAATGTCTCGGATACTTATTTTGCAGAATTAGGAAAACATATCGTGATGAAGGTATTGAAAATCGTTGGACAAAATGTATTGCACCTAAGAAAGACTATGTTGGAAAATAAAAATCATATTTTAAACAGTTGTTTATTGTTAGGGTAACCTTGCTATGATGGTGTTATGGCTAGTTAAAGCCTTTTTATATAAAAATGCAGCCAGAAAGTTAAGAATTTTTTACACCTAACAAAATACATTTTAATTTATTGTAAAAAAGTAGAAAATATCAACAAGAAATACATATAGTTTTTGTTACATTTTTTCCTAAAATGGTTATTTAAAATCTATCGAACAGAAAAGGTAAATAAAATTATGAAAATGAACTTGGGAGGAAGGAGAGACACTAAAAACAATACGCCATTCATTTCAGAACAATTATAAACGAAATAAGTGCTACGTCTCTGTACATCGAACTGTGCTACTTGCTTCCTCCTGCCGTTTCCACTATACGTTTGAGTACACCACCGATACTCACAGTGCTCGAAATGCAGGTGATTTTACGACAATGGGCAATGGTGTCCTAGCTTTAGATTCCCTATGGCAGTGAACTGTTTTGACTGCATTGTATGTCCGTATGTCCATTAGGGGAAGAATAATCTAACTTTATCTCTTCACTTTGTGGCAAGGTGGTGTTAACAACTTTAATATCCCAAAATCAAAATTTAATTCTAAAACACTCGAAAATTGCTTTTGCTGACAAATTTTTTCTTGTATGCAAGAGCATGTGTGCCCCTTGTTACTAAATATACTACTATTATGAGAAGTCAATAAAATAAGGTTTTCTGTAATTGTTTATAAATAAACATTTGCCTCTCTTCTGCTTTACTTTCCGTAAATATGAATTTTAAAAGTCTCCATAGAATATAACAAAGAAATTCCCAAATTTACTAATCAAAATACAAATAATATTAAAAAACCAATTTAAAAATAACGGTTTTAGAATTTTATATTTAACAAAACACTTCTGCAATATATTAGTTTTAAATTCATTTTTAAGTAAATATGAAAATATTTAAATGTTGTTACAAGAGCAATTGTGCGTCTGGTCACTAATATACACTATTATGATGCCAATAAAGGGAGACATTCTCTATTTGTTTGTAAATAAATCAATAATATTTTACTCTTTTCTCCTTTACTTTCCGTAAATATAACTTTTAAAAGAACCTTCCTAAAATAATTTAGAAATTCCCAACTTTAATAATCAAAATACACACACTTTTAAACATAAACATTTAAAAATAAGTTTTTTTTTTTTTTTTTTTTTTTAGTTCTACGTTTAATGAAACATTTATGTGATATATTAGTATTTTTATTAATAAGTAAATATCCAAACATTTAAATCATCAAATATGTCACTATTATAAAAAGTCAATAAAATGAGGCATTCGTATTTCTTTATAAATAAACCAATAATATTTGCCTTTCCTTTCCGTAAATTTCAGTGTTAAAATACCGCTTTAGAACACAACAAAGATATTCACAGCTTTAATAATCAAAATACAAATATTTGTAAACAAAAATATTTTTCTATGTTCTATTTATATTTTTATTATTATTTTGTGGTCCTGTTTATATGCAACATATTTTCGTTATTGATACTATAGACATTAACACATTTATATGCAAGAACCTTAACATTTTGCCGCTTATCCGTTTCCTCACTTCTTAAAGAGGGCGCTTCAATCAAAATGCATTCTCGCTCAGGCTCGTTAAAACGAAATTGTAAGAATGTGTAAATAGTTATGAGAAGCAATAAATTTATAAATGATTTGCCATCTGGGACATTTGTGTGGCGCCAACCAGCCTAAAGGGTTGCAAGCCTCCTAACTCCCAGAACAGGTTTTAGATATTGAAATTGTTTTCATAAGAACAATTTAGATAATTATTTTCTAAAAGTTTCGTGCGATTTATAGGGTAGATTCTTAGACTGAACTTCCATCACGATTAAGAGGATGTCAGATCTCCAGAGAATCGAAAGACTTCATCTCTGTTTTCCCATATTCTTGGAATTTAGCGCTTTCCTTCTGTGACCCTCGGGTTTCGAAGCTCGCTTGTGACGTAGATGAACTCAGCAAGCCTATGCAGTAAATCCTGAGGAAGGAGCGAGGATTTGAAATTGCAGAAGACGGAATCGAAGTTCATTTGCGGCGGGATACACGTGGTTATCGTGAAAGAAATCATCATAAATTAGCATCAGACATAAAGGCGCAGAGAGGATATTAATATTGTCATAATTGGATAGGTTAAGATGAATTACTAAAAGATGATGATCAAGCTAGTTTTAGTTTTCAAGAACACTGCCTAAAATATTTGCAAAGAAAGAAATAAACCTAAATTTACAATGTACATTTTAATGACATTGTTAGCTTTAATTAAATTTAACTTCCTTTTAAGTGCTAAAACTTTCACTCACTGGCGACTTGATTCACATTGTGGGGTGGAGGGAAAAGCCAGGGAGGGGGAAATATTTACAATATTTGTTTTTATACGTATTTATTATGCACCCTGTTCAATATACGCAACATCAATGAACCATTGGGATCTTCCTAGTGACTTCAGATGGCGTCGCGAAACCTTTGTTTGGAATAGTAGCCATCTCTCGTGTAAACTGCCGAATTTTCTTACCTCGCAGCGAGTTCCTTCATTTTATCGAATAACGCAAAGGGAGCTTTGTTGAATTGTTTTATTTATGGACGCTCTTTAACATCTCAGATTATCAGCGTCCCATTCAATGCCGGGCATGAAACGGCAGACAAATTTTGCTCAGAGGCCTCTTCTTTCAGGCTTGAGGTTCTTTAGCGTGCCGTAAATGTACGACACGGGACCCGCGGTTTTACTTCCCTTCCGAAGGAAGCCATACTTAGGATTTTTACGCCCGAAAAAAATCCATCGATCCTGGCCGGGTTCGAACCCGCGATCTTGGGTTTAGAAGGCAAGGACCGACAAAAAAGGGGCAAGATCAGGTGAATATGATGGGTGCGGCACAACAACAACCCCCAACGATGCCAACTACTGGTGTGGGGCTGTGCATTATCCTGTTTTTGGAACACTTCACCTTTCGCCGTTGCTAAATCCTACAGGGTCTCGCAGAACATCTCGCCGTTGACGTCGTTTCTTAATGAAGTCAGCCCATATGCCGGAAGTGTCCCAAAAGACGGTGAATATCTGCTGGCTGGCAGATGGAGCAACTCGAAATTTCTTGTGCGGCGGACTCCCTGGATGTTTTCATTGCAGGAATTAGATTTTCTTCTCTAATATGTGGTAGTGACTCCATAACTTGTCACCAGGTTCTCCCAAAACTTCGGATCTTCATTGTGTATTTCTAATAACTGACGACAGACTTCAACGCTTTTGTCTTTTCATGTCTGTATCAAGGTCTCGTGGAACGCAATGTGCGTACGCCTTTTTCATATTCAAATCGTCGTGAATAATTGTGTGCAGAGTTGCTCGGGCGAGGTCTTTCTTGAAATTCCAGTTCATCAGAGGTAATGCACCTGTCAACCATAACCTAAATTTTCCTCGGAGACAGCGATGTTGAGGACGCTTAGTACTCACATTCTTGTGCGCAGGGTTTCTGCCGCTGGCGAACCCATTGGCTCAGTTGTAAACGGAGCTTCTTGACCACATACCGCAGTTAAACGTTGACGCCTTCCTTCCATAAAAACCATTCACTCCATCTTGCTACATCTTGTCTATGACGATTGCCTTCTATCTTGTCCACGTCTATCTCTCTCTCTGACAACTAACGAACATTGTCCTTTCCTAAACACTCTGCCTACAACCGCTATCTAGCGCCTGCATGGCGTACTAGTATCAGCCCATCGCTCTACGAATGATATACCCATAGATTGCCGGTAATCGTATCATTTCCAAACGCCCTCGTATTGGTACTACAAAATGCTATTTCTTAACATTTCATAATTAATGTTTAAGCCTGCAAGCTATGTAAGAAAAAATAACATCCTGAATGTCATAAATTCCCAAGAAATATTCTTGAATTTTCCATGAAACATCTACAAGGTAATGCAAGCGAAAAAGGTTTTTTTTTTTTTTTTTTTCAATGTAACAATGGATTTATTCTTGAATACATTCGATTAACTCATTTTGAATAGTTTTTGAAAGTCCCTCGAAGTAGTATTTTCCCTCCTAATGTTCTTTTGACTCTACATTTTTATTTACTATCAAATGAAATATAACTTTAAAAATTTCAGGTTTATTTTCGTCTAATTCCAAGTGCTGCATAAGGGAAATCACTCAGCGAGCATTTTTAAAATCTCCTAATTGTTTCTCACTACTTCATTATGCTTTAAATAACAATTTATTGTGCTCTTTAAGTATGTCACAGATTTTGATTATTTGTGTAAACAAGTTTTAAAGGAAAGATAAGAGTTTATGCGATCTTTACTGGTTTCGTGTCTATTTACTGACTTGGATAGTTTATCATACTCATATTTTTAATTGTGCTTAGTAGTATGCAGAGCCAGCAAAATAATTTATAATTCGAAGCTCATCCACATAATAGTTTTGGGTATTAGAATACCAAGTTCATTGAAATTATATGTTTTTACCTGTATGCTTCTGTAGTAATGGTAAATTTGCTGCAGGCTGTTTAAGTGTTAAATTTTCCTACCTTTCACATTTCATTCTTATTAAAATGGAAAACCAGCTATAATATCTTCTATAACTAGAACTAGAACTTTATAGGCTTGTCCATTTTCTCTCAATTTAAACAATTTAAGTATGTAGTAAACTTAACCTGCACACCACATTAAAGTTTCATAAATCCACTCTTTATAAATAAAACCAATAAAGTTCCTGTACTGAGAACACCAACTTTGCAGCCGATTTCACGAGCCTCGTGAGCCAACTCCACAAGCTGGAGATGCGTGAATGACCTTCACTCGTAACCATAGCAACCTTGACGTCACATGCGTAATCTCGCCTTCAGTACGAGGCAAATTCCTGATGAACTCAGCTACAGTCCACTCAGTATGGAACATAACATTTTCACACAAGAAATCGTAAATATATAACAGAAACCTTTATAAAATGATGAACGAATGCTTGAGGCTAATTAAGCAAAATTTTATGTTTAAGAAATAAGGGAAAGGAAACGCCACTTTCATTATAAATTTAGCATACGATTATTTGTTGCCTCCCCTCTCCCATTAACAATCAGCGATAAATGACTGATAGCACTCACACATGTTCTTAAACTTTTTTTTTTCTCTACCTAATTATGTAGTTATACCAGCTTTACGGCTGTCTATGCGCACATTAAGGCTAAAAGACTTAACATTCCTTACTGAGCTTCGCGGGCTGCTTTTCTCAGTAAAAGGTGCATCTCCAGGAAATGTGTCCTATCGGATTTCTACAAGAACCATTGGGATTTTAGTTTCTCAAGCAGCCTGGTGATCTGAGTTTCATAAACAATGAAGATAAGCATACCTTTTTAACAAAATATTTATTTGAGTATAATATGGCCAGTCCAAACAAAATCTACCACCCAGGGAAATAATATTTCTGATAGCTCAAATAAAAAACTCATTGTATTTCCAATGAAGAGAGTGGGTTCTTACCTGAATGACTCCACCTCCCTTACTGCCCTCTGCAAATGCCAAGAACTCGTCTGGTAAACCAATAGCTTTTCCTACAAAAAGAACACATGTTAAATACTCAGAAAACGGTTCCTGTTTGTTTACTTAGATGTAACTACTTATATCCTATAATCATAAGTAGAGACAATATTTAGTATTTAAAATGTAATAAACCTTGCTGGTAAAAATGAAAACTTTTAAGTTTCTACATATTAAGCGCTTATTCAGTATTACCATTAGAACAGAATGGTATTATTAAAGAATGTTTTAGTATACAGGAGAAATGTAAGTGGAATGGTATTTCAAAGTGCAGGAAATTTTACAACAGATAGGTTTGGGAAATGTGTGGATAGATATGGAATATAAAACAAAGGATTCTGGAAAGAAATAAACCTAAGATTGGAAGATGTTGAAGGACAAGAAATATTTGGTAGTTTGGGTGAAAACAGCTCATTGAGGCTTTATAGGGGTATATAAATAGTATGGAGTAGGGAAAAATATATAAAACAGGTCGGGAAGCGTTTGCTTGGGCAAGAAGAGTTATGAATTTAAAAGGATTAGGACATGATAAAGAGGTAGAAAAATCTCCAATGTGTGGAAGAAACAAAGAGAGATTTTAATTGTTTATTATACTGTAGACAAACGAAAAAGAATGGGAAAATATTAATTAGAAATATTTTAATTGTAAAAGGAAAGAAGAATATAAAATGATAGGCAACTATTTGGGCAAAGTTAGAGAGAAATGGATAAGAATAACGAAGAGGAATCTAAAAGGAAATGTAACCTTAGAAGTACAATGGGCCAGAAAAGGAAAAATTGATAGGATAATACAGGAATAAATATGATGTTCACCAATATACCAATAACCTGGAGTTGTGTGTATTGGGACCAGAATGTTAACAAGCAACTTAAGCAAAAAAGTATTAAGTGAATATTAATTATGGCAAAATTTCCTGGTTTGTTTAGGGGTAAATGGGTGATTTAAAATTAGCTTATTGTAATAGTATTGTGAAATAATGGAAACATGCAAATTCTATTGTGATGTCGTTTGTGTTGTTGGAAATAAATTCAATTCAATACAATACATTACATATTTAACGTCAGTCAATACTTTCAATGTTCATGGGCTATACCGGGCGTTAACAAAATACCCCGCAATAGTTTCATAGATCGTGAAAGGTCTTAGACAAACAATTTGAGATAGGGAATCCATGGTCCACGAAATAATAATAATAATAATAATAATAATAATAATAATAATAATGGAGCTTTAAAGAAGTTGAAATTAAATGCTTATAAGCATGAGTCAAAGCCAAACGGGCTATACATTTTCTTAGAATATCTTCAGACCTGCTTCTCGAGTGAAGAAATCCCGATTTTCAGTAGCTCTTCCTCAGCGTCTTCAAGTCCTAATAAACTCTTTAAAATCTCGAACTAATTTTAATTATGAACCACTGTTAACTGATTTATCGCGATAGGTAACAGTCTGGAATACTGTGTGGGCTAATGGATAAGGGGACAAACTGTGATTTCAAAGATATAGGTTCGAGTCAGGCGAAATAGTTTATTTTATTTATTAATTTTATAAGAATGTATGATAAATTAACACAAAATTTAAAATATAAAAAAGCGGGTTTAATGCCATGCCGTATTGTGAACAAATTAGAAAAGTGAAATAAACGAGACTCGAACTTGATAACAAACTAGATGTTTTTACGTCAGTCACAACCACTGTGGCTCGACAACTTCCGGCAGTTATTGTGTGGTATCATTTCGAATAGAAACTTCGTTGGCCAGTGTCGTACTGGTCCTTTAGGAACTTATTTTGATATTTGAACATAGATTCTCTCCTGAATTTACTTGTCCAAGATCCCTCTACAGTCTCTGAAATTCTTACGGTGTAATCCATCAACAGCCTGTATATTTAAGTACATGAGGCAGTAGTAAGCAACAGCAATGTCTTAATTAAGTTGGAAAAAGTATTTAATTTCTTGCTAAACTTCGCTCCTTTTACCAAATGGGTTGGCTCAGTGGTGGTAGCCCTTGAGGGTCGCATTCGGAAGGTTCCGTTTCGAATCCTTTAGGGTCGACTATCTTGTCTGAGTTTTTTCGTAGTTATCCTGGTCGCTGGGCGAATGCGAGGATGGAACAACTTTTGCATAAATTTCGTTATTCATGCTTTTAAAGTGGCAGGGCGAATCATCGTGTGTTGGCATATTCGGCATGAGTTTCAGAATTTGCGTCTGGGAATCTTTAAAGAGGGGGTGTGAGCTATTGTTGGATGAATGATCTTGGGCGGAATACTTTCTGTACTTGAGTCTTGCTCATGACAGTTCTTTGTGCCTACGGTTTCAATGGTGGCATTTCCAGGAGGAACGGGTGAAGTGAGGGAGACACCAGGCGGTGACTGCGCGGACGCAGATGGAGTTTCTAACTTGTTTCCAGATAGAACACCCCTACGCCGTTGTAGCTCTCCCTCTCTGTTCAAGTCCCTCTAAAGGCCAATCCAGACGCTGGGCAGAAACTTTCCAAAGTGCAAGCCACCGTCACACCGCGCTAACTCACCTCGCCCTGGCACTTACCAACGGAATAAAGTGATAGAAATGGGAGAGCGAAAATTCCGTGGAATGTAAATAACGATTCCTTATGCTCCTTCGATTCTCTCCTTTCACGCCTTCCTCCCGGATACAAGAGTTCTTGTGATTCCGTATCTGAAATCCTCCTCCACCCAACTCGCCCACTTTTAATACTTGTGGCTCAATTCACTCACATTTTTATTTTACAGAAATTCTTTTTAGGCTGCAAGCATGACCATGAACTGAGGTACAAAAATGTGTTACAAAACTAGGTCCGTTGTAGCAATATAACAGCTATGGTCACAAATTCTACATAATTACAATCGTTATTTCACTTAATGAATGCAAGCATCTGGTTGGAATGATCAGAACAGATCTGTTGTCAATATTTGCTACTTTTACCTATAGCCTCATCATATTCCAAAATTAGTCCCGTATATCAAAATTAGACAATCAGTTTCTTTTCAGAGGTTTGAGCTCGAGAATTAAACCCCTTTTATATTTTATTTTTAATACACTTGTCACCGTATTAAATCTTCATTGTAGATAATTTCCTTTCAAGTTGGCCCCTTCATTCTATGATTGCTAAGTCTCCATTTTGATACTCATTAAATTGAATTGATAGGGACAGAGAAGGAGTTGTCGATACTCAAGAATTTGCTCACGGGCTGATCGTTTGTATCTACAACCTCAATGGGAGTGAAAGGGAAAGCGAGGGTGACACCGATGGGCCAGGATTCAGGGACGATAAGGCATATACGTAGACAGGGTCACTAGCAATGTTTGCAGAAAGAGCAAGCCACCATCACGTCGCACACAACAGCAGCCCACCTCACCTAGCATTTTCAATTTTGTAACATAACCAACGGAATGAATTGAGAGGAAATGGAAGAGCGGAAAGTTCCCGAAAAGGAACAATCCATTCTTTTGCTTAAGAAATAGAGGAAAATAAGGACGGCCCCAAGAGATTTTAACCCATAACATTCCGAATGCGAGTCCCAAGCGTTACCGCTTTATAAACTAAGTAAGCTCTATAGAAAGCTAATAGACTGTCGCTGTTAATTATTGACTGGCCCCCAATATGCTTCTGTTGCTGTAAGGATTTTAAATCTCTCTGTACAGTCAGGTTTTGTCACTTACCTAACCAATCCAGGACGATGGTTTCCAGTTCTGTGCATGCAGGGCTAGCGGCCTGTGTTTAAACAAAGTAAACAATAACATTTACTAATGTTGGTGTTCACGAAACCTTTGTACTCATATTAGTAAATTTTGTGGCAGAACAATCTCGTCGAGCTTTTTGTTTGCAGTTGTGTCAAATCATGCTAATCTAGCGAAAATAAGCCTTAGATAACTTAAGGATCGATTATCTACAAGTTAAATTACGCAAAAATACTTAATTTTAACTATGGTCAGTTTTACGATAAGGGCCATTACAACACATTCACACACACATGTTGGCGGAAATTAATTTTATCCCCTGGAGGTGTTTGCTGTCCTTCACTGAGTACTGATGCGCACTTGTTTACTGTTTGTATTCAGCAGTCTAAATGACTATACTACACCAAATATTTCTGTAGTGCAAAGCAACATTCCTCCACAAGAAATGGCTTTATTTATATATTACCACCTTTCAAAACTTTAAACCCATGCTTGAGGATAATTCAAGAGCCTTAAGCTTTAGAAAGTCTTGTTCGTCTTCTTCTCTGAACACTATGTATATATTGCTATTTATAAGCAAATACTGACCTGGTGTATGTGATTATTCCATTGTAAAGTATACCAATAAAATCTGTTTCTTGTTTATATTTGTAATATATACGGGGTTTTATCCGAGCTATTAAAATATGTATATATTAATGAAACTTTTAACAAGATCAACAATTCGGCAACACTAACCATCAATCACTGAAAGCTGATTTAAAATACCAAATATTTCGAATAACTGCCCATCCTTATTGCTTGCAATGAGGAAGGATACTCAGTTATCCGAAATGTGTGCTTTGTGCACCAACTTTTAGAGTTAAATCGTTGTTTTTATTATATCTATGAGTGTCTAAATTCGTTAGTATCATAAAACTCGCTTTCAATCTAACACTAGCATGTAAAAATCCTTTATAATTCTAAGCTATATATATAGTAATAATAACAGTAGATAAAGATGAAACACAAGAGAAAGAGTCACACTTGAAAGTTACTCTTTCTCTGTGTTTTATCTTTATCTACTGTTATTATTAGTGTTAATTTGTTACATTGTTAATAGTGTTTCTTTATTTTTATTTTTCATTAATATATATATATATATATATATATATATATTGCTAATTTAAATTAAAATTAAAAGTGCGTATTTCAAGCGTCCCAGACACAGTAACATGAGCTTGGAGCTGTTGTAGAAAGCAACAATTAAATATGTTGGAGGTGAAAGGCGTTGTAATTTCTTACAACTTTGAAGGAGAAAGAGAGAGTCGTGTATTCATGTTAAGACACCTATTTCACTATTGTGAAGTACTAAGATAAATGCGAAATACTTAAAGAATTTTATAATTATTTATAAACAAAAATTTAAAACACTTTTAAAAAGCAATATATTCGTTAATTAAGTACTTATAGTAAAATTTAATATTTAAGCATAAAAAATATTCTGTACTAACAGTGGTTTTGCAAAATATTATAAATAGAGAATATGATAAAACTAAGAAGAATATTTGAAATATAATAATCTATTAAAAAGAGTTCACTACAATATCTTTATATTTTACTAGCCCGTCTCAATTTTATCCACGGTAATAGGATATTTGAAAATTTCGCTATGAAAGCTCAGTTTTCCATGCTTCCCTTATTATTCTTAAACAACCTTTTCTTTTTATAACTATATGCGACTTTTCTATCATTTCTGTTGCAGCATTGTGGAAATGTCGGTCCTGATGGTCTAGAGGTAACAATACTTGCCTCGTAGACCCAAGATCGCGGACTCAATCCGACCAGGATCCGATAGATTTTTTTTTCGGGCGTAAAAAACCTTATCATGGTTTCCTTCGAAAAGGAGGTAAAGCCATGGGTCTCATGTCGTAGATTTACGGCACGAAAAATAACCTCAAGCCTGAAAGAAGATGCCTCTGAGCAATATTTATCGGCTGTTTCACTCCATGAATTAAATGGGATGCTGATGGCCTGAGATATTAAAGAGTTAACAAATAAAAATGTAAACTTTTTTTTTTCAGATAAAACGCATGTTTCATTGGAGAATCTATAAGAAAACAGCATTCCAATTACCATTGCCTTGCCAGAAGAAATTCGCTATTAACTTTCTCACTCTAACAAATCAAAAACTGACCGCCACGGGTGGCCGAGGTCGTTAAGGCGCGGACTCGTGAGCGGGAGGTCTGCGGTTCGAATCCCGCCTGGACCATCCTCCCTGACTGGGGTTTTTTCCAGGTTTTCCTCAGTCTTCATAACTGGCAAATGCCGGGGAGGTACCTAAACTTAGGCCTGGAAGGCTTCTTTCCTTAAAAAAAAAATATATCCTTTCCCAATTTATCATTTCATCTCATGTATCATCAGTGTCCACCGCCTGTGGTGCCTCAGTAGTGAAAACGGGCGTTAAACACTACTAAAAAAAAAAAAAAAAAAAAAAAAAAAAATCAAAAACTCGAAAGAAAAGTATTTTTTGGGATTTTCTAAAAATTTCAAAATGACAGTAATGGAATATTTTAGAACGTAATATGTAATAGATACAATTGACCAAGGATAATTATAGATAAAGTTGCCAATGCTTGAAGCTTTATAGAGCCATTAAGGTGAAAATGGCACAAAAATAAATAAATAAAGGAGTCTAACTGTTGCCAATTTTCTTTTTGTATTGATTTTAGAGTGGTTTCTCCTGATTGTTTTTGTTTATATTTAGACTATCCAGCTTTTAGAAGTGCTGCAGCAATATGTTTTAAACATTTAGCAAGAAAACGTTTACATTTTAATTTAATGAAAAAAATTTAGTTTTAGTTTTAATTTATTTATTTTGTCTAATCGATACAGGAGTCAGGTATAGACTGTTGCCACTTGAAGACATCTATATATGATCCTTGTGTACCAGCTATTGGTCTTATATTCATTCTACGAGGTACGTACAATAACGGTGCTTTACGAATATTGCGCACATCCATTTCGATGGACTGAATACTAGTACGCCGTGCAAATACTAGATTGCGGTTGTAAGCAGAGTGTGTAGCAAAAGAACTTGTTCGTTTGTTGTCAAGTAGAGAAACATGTGGACAAGATGGGACTAAGATGGTTTTTGTGGACGGAAGGCGTCAAAACTGCAGCTATTCATACACATTTAACTGCTGTTTGTAGTCAAGAAACTTCTGTATACAACTGAGTCAATGGGTTCGCCGCCGGCAGAGAAGCTGCACACAAGAATGCTAGTATTAGTCGTTCGCCGACTCCCCGGAACTTTGAGGTTATATCTCAACTGATTATGACAAAGGTGCATAGGTGTGCGCACAATGGGTTCCGCGGAATTGACAGAAACACAAGAACAAAAGGGTTGAAGTCTGTGGTCGGCTACTGGAAATTCATAATGAAGATCCGGCTTTTTTGTAAAAGCCAGTGAGTGCTGACGAGTCCTGGTGTCACTGTCACACACCAGCCCCTTCAATGGAAACTCCAGGGAGTCCCCGGCTCAAGAAATTTCTTGATGCTGCATCTGCGAGCAAGCAGATTGTCACTTTTTTTTTTTTTTTTTTTTTGACACTTCAGGCTTATTACTAACGGATGGCTTCCTTAAGAAACAGCGAAGTGTATTGTGAGACCGTTACAAGACTTAGACGCAGGTTTCAGCAACGGCGACAGAGAAATTGTTCCTCCAATATGACAGTTCGCGGCCCCCCATACCAACAATATTTCGACCGCAAAGTTAGCATTGCTGGGATTCGTTATTGTGCCGCACCCTCCATGTTCACCGAAACTCGCTCCCTCTATTTATGCTTTATTTAACAACGTGAAGGATTTGTTGCGCGGTAAAAATTTAGGCAAGAATGAGGAATGGCTTCGTGACGCCATAATGAAGTTACCAGGAAGATGACAACGTTCCACTGACTTTGGTTGGGAGTATGTTGTGCATTAACCATGTTGCATAATAAATAAGGTACAAAAGCTATTATTTAAATCATTTCCGAACGTCCCAATAAGCATATCTCCTAGATCAACACTGCACATAAAGGTGTATTCTGTTACATAATTAGAGACATTATTTCAACTGGTTTTATATGTCAGAAGCATTTCCATCCAGAACTTTCATGAAATACTGATCAATTTCATGATCTTTTAAGTAACTTAAATTCTTTTTTGATTTTCCTAAAAAGAGTAGCAAAAAAATAATAAAACTACTTATATATAAATTGCAGGTTAGAGTGTAGTATAACTGCTAAGCCTAAATTTGGTTTCAAAGCAGCTTATGCTGTAGGTATATATTTTAATACATTAAACTAACACGTTACTTTAACATACATATCGAGAAATATTTTTGTATATTCTAATAGTACATTGGCTTTAACTTTCATTTTATAACGGAATCTATTCCTATCTGCTTAGACTTAGCTCAAGCTCATTGGATGTTTCTGACTCAGGGCGTCAATTCAGTGTTGATATAATGTTTTATATCTTGAGTGGTAACTAAATATAAGCTTGTAGGTTCCAAGACACATTGTAATTTTGAGGGGTATTTAAATATCGTACTTGTAATAATTCAAGAAATGCATGTAGCTCTCGAAAGGGTTAATAATTTCCTTTTGGTCTTTTATTGTAAAATCAGGTCACCAGCAATTATAGAGCGCGGAACATAATCAGTGCTGCCACATTACAAGTTTGACATCAATGGGGAAATCTTTCTCTAGATTAATATTTATATATAACAGCAGCAAAAAGACATATATGTACTTTTATATATAATAAATTTTTGCTGCTTCGACTCAATGCACATTTCAAGCACAAACAAGGCTTTCGTATGGAACGCCATTAACTTTCGCCTGTGTATCAGCAGCTATGATATTAACGTCGTAAATCAAATCATTATTGTTTTTAGACAAATTTTGAGAACCTTTTCAGGAGCACAGATGTTAAAACAGATTTTGAGCTGCTTACAATGTTATGTTTATATCCAGAATCAGAAATTTCAAACTACTTAAGTCTACTTGGTTCTATGCGCTGCAATCACGTTGCCCATAATTGCGCAATCTACCCGATCGACCCAAAAGGATAAAGCTAAAAGATTATGCAAACTATCAATATTATTATTTTTATTCTATATCTCCATAAAATAATAACACAAATGTATCAAATCATTTGGTTAAAATTAATGAACAACTTTACTTAGTTTAATATGGATGCTTACCCATGAAAATCCAATGCAGCCAATGGCATCTGATAACATGTCACCAAGAATAGAAGGATAGGAGTTTCCTGAAGGAAAATAAGCATGAAATCTTGGATGTTGCCAATGCGTGACCTGGAACAGAATTGCATAATTCGCAGTGCACAGCTACACTAAGGGAAGTGAGCATTATTTAAACTATTAAAGGATCAGTTTTTCAGTTAACGTACTCTCGAACTGAGATAAAAGCGAACTTGTCTTGCTATATGGTTCTTTATGCTCTAACATTTCCATTATTTTATTTTCAACTGTTAGCACAACATATTTAAGATAAAAACATTTGTACATAGTCAAAAAAGAAAAGAGCAAAATACAGTTAATATCCAGTAGCAAATTACTATTTGTGCATATGAAAAATGTAGAAGTTCACAAGAAGCAATTGATTATGCAAAATATTATTCATAGGATGTAGTCTGTTGTATAATAACAGGGCGTCTTTGAGGGCGTGCACCGCTATTAACTTTTGGTCAAGAAAATATATTAGGCTGTTTTCCAGGAATATCTCTGTAAGTTCTGTTGTTTGTTTATGAGGCGATTTCTTGTAAAATAATGTCATATTCAGTATATATAAAAACATAGCTAAACGCCTGGAAACGCAAACGATTCCTAAAATAGTAAAATAAAACCTATATAGACCTTTATATATAAAATATAAATACAGGATTTTCGTTCATAAAATCTGTGACTAATAATAAATAATAAATTAAAAAAGTGCGATTGTTAATTTCTTGTATTGGTATATTAATGGCACAAGTTTACAAAGCAGATATACATTCGTTAAACAATTATAAATTAAAAAGTTTATTTGATAGATTTTTAGGCTTGTTGTTATTGAAATTGATCATTAGAGCACTATTTTGCCGTGATCGTTGCTTTAGCTTATTGTAAAAACAAGAGCTTTCGCTGGCGCTATGATCAGCATCATGAGTGAACTGAAAGATTCTTTTAAAAACCAACGACCAGGGAAATGATCAAGTTCAATAATAATTCCATACACTTTTTTCAGTAAGTTTAAAGGTTATGTAAAACAGCACATTCACACTGAAAAACTTTTCATACGTCCCAAACAATTAATTTAGACGCTACTCACCCCAGGCATGATCTTGTTTTCTACGTCATTCATGATGGTATCCCAGTCTTCAGGATCATGGGGCGCCTCTTTTGGCAAAAGATCTCTGAGATACCCCGGCTCCACGCTGGGCGTCACGCGCCGTTGGTCCAGAGTATCCATATAGTTGCAGATGTAGTCTACCATTTCCTTGCCACGCGTCCTAAACTCCTTTACATCCATCCTAATTGGATAAAATAATAATAAATAAACAAATAAAACGGGTAGTACAGCTTCATGTAAATCGTATTACCTAAATCTGTAAGCAAACGTGGGAGGAATTCAACATATTAGATATCACTAGCTACTCGTAAATTGTTTACGCCATACCGTTAAAAAGGAAAACAACCAAATAAGCTCCAGCCGATTCTAAAGGGCTCGAGAAGCGATATTTAGAAACGGCGATATTCTGATTAGTTGAAGCAATTCAGTGATTGCACTAATAGCTTCCAATTGTTAGAGGCCTAACTAACAAGATAGAAAAAAATACGGTTGGTGCACAAAGAACGAATTAACGTAGTTATCAACTCGACATCTAAGATATCTGTGAATGGATTATATGGGTGTAAATCGAAATGAAATGAATTAATAATGGCGCAAATGAGCTTGGAGTTCTTGGCACCTTAAAGCATTCACTTTCTCGGGGCGAGGAAAAACTCCGGAAAAACTTACTCAAACAGCTTGTTGATCTAACCGGGAATCGAATCCAGGACCTCCTGATTAGTAATCGAAAACACTACCGCTAGACCACGGTGGCGGTCTTTAGGATATTATTAAGGAAACAATTACAATCACTGAAAACATTTATCTTCATTGCAAAATACATAATTACGTAATATTAATAAACTTGCTCATAGATACTTGTATTCCATCTGATAATTATCATTAGATTTTCTCGGTATTAGTGACTTCGTAAAAATTACGAAACTCGCTTTGCTCTTTTTTAAACATTTACTCCTACCATGCAGTATAACATTAAGTGCTATCAGCTCACATAGGTTAAATCCAGCTTTTGCTCGAATTCAAGCCGACGCCACAACTTCAAATGATATTGACCTGTTTCATGCGTACCTTTTGTAAACTTCCGCATTAACGTCCAATCTACAGAACCAACGCAGTCAAAGCGACAGTAAATAACACACAGAAAATATCGTAACACATATTTTATTTATGACAGCATTTTAGCAATGAAATAAATTAAAAGATATATTTGTTACTACGGTAAGTTTGTTGCAAGTAATGTAGCGTTTTATTAACAATTTTTACCAACAATTATAATTTATAATTCTGCTATACAAATAAGTTATTTCAAGTGACAACTCATTTATTGGCATAATTATTGCAGTCGCAAAATATCACACGCCGATGTAAGTAACAGAAAGTTACTTTATTTTCCATGCTTATGTTCCAAATGGAGTAGCATTATTCCATAAAAATGAACATTTATAATTTTATGGACGTACTTTTAACATATTTTATCAATAACTTTCCAAACGCGTTATTCGAGAAAAGAAGTATGCTATAATGACAGGTATAACCTTTCGTGTTATCCCTTTCTTATCCCAAATAGGTGAATTTAGTAATGGGATGGAAAAGAAGAATAAAAAATAAGATAATATAATGTGATGGTTAAATTTGATTAACAAACTAAAGCGTCCAGATGCAATGTTGATTTATGAACCCGAGAAAATATATTAATGACGCACACGATATTTATTAGCAAAATATCTCGACATCCAGAAATTTCTCAGTTCTAAGTACAGAAACAGGAGTATGGGGACCTAAAGTGTGCAGAGAAACCTACCCGTGGACTGTGCGCGACCGCGGCCGCCAGATCTTCGGAGTCGCTTTGACATCTCTGTTGCTGTCAAGACTCCTGACGACGATGATTTCCCCGTCTTCTTCTGCCCCTACACATTGCCTCCTGCCTCCAACGATCAGACCCACTTTGAGATATTGGGAAAATACCCGCACCTTGCAGACTTGCGTGGAGCACTGAGAGTCTGCTCGCTTCGGCACAGCAGCAAGAAGTTCGATATCAGCCACTCCGGTTATCGAGATCTGCACGCGACACCCGGGCACGCGCAACCACATTACGGTTATTGTGCAATGTTAAAAAGTAAAGAAAAGAAAATTCAGATTTTTATGCTAAGCGATATCGGATTAGTAGGCAACAAGCATTCTCCAGTAACAGCTGCCAAATGCCTGCATCCTGAACTCGAGAAAACATGACCAACTTCTAGTGGGGCAAGATTGCATCTTTGAGGTTTCTTCGATGGTTTCCATTTTTGACAAGCCTTTAGAATTTCACATGAAGCTCAGGGCTAAGTGATGATTCCCAGAAATTACTATGAAAGGGGCCACATTGATTCTTTTCGCAGCCAAAACCAACTAGAGAAAAACAGTGCATCTATATCACGTTGTGATTTTCTAACATTTAAACAGGTAGTTTGCATGAGTATACCCCTAATGAACAAAACTTACAAATATAACTTTATGAATTACGAATAAGTCCATGCAAATTATACTATCTTAAAATATTTTAATCTTTGGAATAAATGCACATCATGAAGTAATATGATGTTGCCTGCCCTATTGCGTAGCTATGGAATTTCTAGTTATCAAATCATCATGGCCGAACTCTCTCAAGATGAGATGTTGCACAATGCGCTACAAATGTTGGCTTTTAATACTACAAATGATGTAACGACTAGGTGATTTCCCTCGTCCTCCTCCGCTTGCCTGGCGAAAACAGGCGGAAATGAACGAAGTGGCATGAATCACTTCCGCAGAATTTTAGTGGATTAAAAATCATTCGTGTTCCCCGAGTAAGATGTGCGTTTTTATTGCCATTTTTAAAAGCAAATTAGGTGTCCGGGAAAAGGGTATCTTCAGCAGTTGTAGCTGATGGTATTATTGGCGTAAGTACGTGGTGGTCACGTAAATTCTTTCATTTCTTCGTCCAAGTTTCAACCACTAACACCACTCAAGAATGCCACGCACATCTATGGCAGAGAATTTGCCGATCATCAGGAGTAGGATTTAAACACACGATCGTTCAAAGCATAGTATCGCAAAGTCCACGCTCATACAGCACAAATACTTGCTGAATATTCCGATAGTCGGTTGGTGTAGTTCAGTACTTAAGGATAAAAACGAACAAACATATGACATGCCAGAAATATGGAGAGATTTTAACAAACCAATATATTTTCTATTTTTAATTACATTAATGCTTTCGACAAAATAAACAAATTTATGCTATGGAATATCTAATATTAAAATTATAAATAATGGTCAGTTAAGGAGTCCCTCAAGGATATTCAATATCCAATACTATTTAATTTACATATTGACGGTGCAATCAGATTAAGGAAAGTGAAAAATAATATGGAACTTAAATTAAAAGATCTTAAATTATTAACTATTTTATATGCAGAAGAAAATTAACAATACCTATTCTCTAATTCAAAGGTTATTTTGAAAGCGAATTTTGTTATTTAAACAATATTATTAAAGAATATAATTATGATATTTCTTAAGAAAATACTAAAGTATTTAGCTATATTTAAGAAATGTCCAGTAAGAGATAAGAATGGCAAATTAATAGAACAATTAACACTTTCAATTACTTAGAAAGACAAGTAAAAACTAATAATTACGTTCTAGAAAAAATATAGTTTTTTTCAAAACAGGTGTGTTACAGTCAAAGGTAGAGCCCAGATGTTTTATGACCTAAAATGTTAGAAATATGAAAACATGTATGATCTATAATTACAATAATATGTCCTAAAATCACTTTTCTAACACATTTCAAAAGCTTGCCTTTGTTTAAATTAAAATCGTATTGAATACTTTAAAAACATAACACATTAAAATATTAATTTTATTTAATTGGTCAAGAGATAACACTACAGGCAATAAAATAAATATAACATATTGTACTGTTACAGAGAATTACAAAACAAATCACACGCCTTTTAATGTTTTGAAATAAATTAATCTTTATTGTCACTCAGCATTGCCTTTATTGGGAAAAACTCATTGAATGTAGCCTCAAATGCATACAAAATATATTTTGTGAAAGTATTTTTAGCAAAAAAAAATTGAGAAATTGCAAGCAACAATTAAAGGGTGTGGAAAATTTATCTCCAAGACGATTGTAAGCAAATAAAAGAAAATGGAATAAAATGTAATAAAAATATGACCAAATTATGAAAAACTACGGAAAAAATACAAAAAACTAAAAAAAACTAAAATATGACATGATGTGACCAGTGAAATGATCATACCTTCAATGAGATTAGATGAAATAATGCTTATTTGAAAAAAAGGGGGAGAGGGGAATTGTCATAATAGTCCTTTAATGAAAGACCTGTGAAGACACATGCACAATTGGCAAGAACAGTGCTTCCATTGCTGCATGGAATTCTGAACATAAGCAAAACTGTCATAGGATGCAAACCGCTTAGATGAAATAATTGAGATCTGCGGCAGGATATCGGCTCTCAGATAAAAAGGTAATGAAGATAGAAATCAAGAACTAGATGTACTTAATCTCAATTAAAAGCTAAAAGAATTCAGGAATTGATTGATTTATTGATTTATTTATTTATTTATTTATGGACGCTCTTTAACAGCTCAGGTATCAGCGTCCCATTCAACTTAGGGCGTGAAACGGCCGACAGATTTTGCTCAGAGGCCTCTCCTTCAGGCTTGAGGTTCTTTTTCGTGCCGTAAATGTACGACACGGGACCCACGGCTTTACTTCCCTTCCGAAGGAAGCCATACTTAGGATTTTTACAAAGAATTCAGGAAGAAATGGGTACTTAAGAGAGGCAGGCAAATAATATATTAAAGAGGTACTATAATACAAATCTTATTTCGAAACTTCCCAGTCTAAATAGCTAACTATTTAACATTAATTTAAACAAATTACGTCAATTTGGATATATAGGAGAGAAGTTTGAAATCAGGTGCGATAAAACTTTAGATTTCACCCACCTCCAATTTCAAATGGCACCCCTACCTTTTGATGCTTACATTTTATCACAACTTTGTTGTTTTTTTTATTATTGCCTGACAATGTGAACTGTTATTGTTATTTGATTTTGAATAGAATAAAACTACAGTACCGTTAAGCGTTTAATGTTTTAGTTGCGGTTTGGTAATAAATTGTTTAAAAAACCAAGTGGATTGTTCAGAAGTTGAGAAATGTCTGTAATAATAAAATTGTAATACCGAAAATAAATCGTTTTTTCATCCTACCTCTAACTTTTTTTTTTTATTCTATCCAAATTCAAACAACAATAACAGTTCAGATTGGCAAGTAATAGTAAAAAATAGAATATGTGATAAAAATATAATCATTTTTAAAATTTTAGTATCAAAAAGTAGAAAATGTCATTTGAAAATTTGTGGGAGGCTGGTGATGAGGGGGGGGGGTAAACCTAAAATTTAATCAATATTAGCTTTAAATTTCAGGTAATTTAATTATTATTTACACAAAATAAAAAATAAGTACTTGTAAATGAAAATAAAATATATATTCAGTTATAAGTATTACAGTAATAAAGTGTGTTTCGAAAATTCTAATCCATTTAAATTCTATTCAACTCGCCATTTTGAAACAATTTATTACCGAAATACAACTATTGCATTAAGTGCTCATTAGATTTTTATAGTATTATTTTGTCCAGATTCAAAAAATAGCAACAGTTCAGTCACTCTACCAAAAATGTGACAACAATTGCATTCTCTTTAAAATATAAGTGTAAAGGTAAGTATGTCATTTGAAATTTCAAAATAGGGAGGCTATGGGCGAGGGGGTGAAACCTAAAATGTCATAAACATTGTTTTTAAGATTTCCCTTCAATATATAAATTGACGTGTTTTTTTGTTTAAATTAAATTAATGTTAAATAGGCAATTATTCAAACGGATAAGTTTTGAAATTAGAGCCCTGTACAAAGTTAAAGGAAATTTTATTTAATTCTAGTGTCGGAACAGGTAAAAATGCTTAATCTTTGTAAAAAGAGAGAGAGATGGCAAATATTATATAAAACAAATGTACGGATTTCTAATATGGAGCTTGACGCTAAGGAATGGTAAAGGAGAGGGAAACAAACTTAGCTGCTCCTCCAGTATTGGAAACCTAGGCCTTGGATGAAACGATTGCACTTTCATGCTCAAATGCTCTTTGGCTGCACTTCATACGCAAGCACAACGCAGATAGCACATTCTCTTGAAGATTTTACAAATACTTGTCACATGGAAATGATTTTAAAAAGAATTGAATTTTCAGAGGCCGCTGAACTCATATCTGCCAGAGGGGAAAAGCAGCCTCATTACGCCCCAGAAGTGTAAGAGGAAAATGAAGCTGACAATTACATAACTACTGCGAGGAAGCCTGCGGGCGATTTCAAAAAATGAAGATCTGACATTCGCGTTAGAAAACAAGAACTTCAGTTTGGAGAGAATAGCTGAAGAAGAGCGGCAAAGTTGGCGAATCTGCGGTACTTTACGTGTTTTCAACAAGCGACACCCGTCACATACAGAAATGTGCTGTACTCTCGAGCAGTAATGAAGGTGCATTGTGTGGCTCCAGAATCTCATCAAGAGATGGCTGTCCAACTCAACGGACCTCTCTGTGGCAATCCCCCCTTTCTCTTCCTCACTCTTTTTTATTATTATTTATTATTTTTTATTTATTTTTATCATTGGTATGTGTAACGGACTAATGGAACTTCTAGCTATTCTCTTGTGGATCTTGCTGGAAATTACAACAGAATGGACTAAAAATAAGACATTTTGACACCAACTCTCTTAAGTTACTTTGGTTTTCTCCTATGTTCAACATTTAGATTTCTTGAGGATTTGTCTTTTCATTTTTTTTTTTTTTTTCGTTAGCTATCTGAGAAATGTGAAAGACGATTTCTATCCAGATTTTGTGTCAAGAGGGAGGTTAACAGATGTAATGGTTTTTTTTTTTTTTTTTTTTTTTTTTTTTTTTTTTTTTTTGCTACTTTCTAAACATTATTTCTTCCTCTCAGAATTAATTTTGATCTGATTCTATAGCACGCCTGTCTTTTTAAATTATATTAAAATGCCAAAACATTAAGTTTGAGAGCTCATTATTTTACCATTGTTTCATTATATCCTATAGCAATTTTATGCCACAACCTGGATAGAAATTTTCATATCTAATTCCTGAATAATTCACATTATATGGTTTGCGATTTCTTTGCCGAATTACTGAATGTGTGTAGATTTTTTTAATGGCGACTTACAACTTTTTGATCGATTTCTGGCATGTGTCTGCAATGCATAAACGAACTTACTTGCTGAGAATGGCATTTGTGTGCAAAATGCTGGAGTACAGTTGCCAGTTTTAGTCTTTAAGGCCTGTTGCATCTTCAAGAGACAGTATCCTCCCATCTTCTTTTATGACTTTCCACAGGTCGTTGTACTGAACGTTTGTAGTTCAATAAAACATCTGGCGTTTTGTTCCGTGTATTCATCCCAGCTAGATGTCTTCTGTGGTATTACCTGATGCTTTACCCCGCCAGCGTGCGATTTTTCATATGGGCGAGCCGCCATTCGTTTGCCGCACCGTGGAGCGGGTATTTGTTGATCTTGCTGATTGTCGCAGTCGTAGCTCAGCTGTTCCCGGGCGTGTGTTGTGTTGTCCATTTCTTAATTCGGCTGTTTTTGTTTTGTTTATTTACGGACGCTCTTTAATATCTCAGGTCACCAGCATCCCATTAAAATCAGGGCGTGAAACTGTGTAGTGGTTATATACTTGCCTTTTAAACCCAAGATCGCGGGTTTAAACCCGGCCAGGATCGATGGATTTTTTCGGGCGTTTCTAAGTATGGCTTCCTTCGGAAGGGAAGTAAAGCCGTAGGTCTCGTGTCGTACATTTACGGCACGATAAAGAACCTCAAGCAAAAGGCCTCCGAGCAAAATTTGTCGGTCGTTTCACGCCCTGATTTGAATGGGAAGCTGATGACCTGAGATGTTAAAGAGCTTCCGTAAATAAACAAAAAAAAAAAAAAATCTACCCTGAGGCACATTTAAATCTTTTCATTCGCAGGTCAGTTACTTGCCGACATGATTTCCTCGCCATTACCGGCATCTGGCCCACACTTTTATGACACTACAACACTTCACCTTTTTAAAACTTGGTACTATAAATACAATTTATTAATTCTCTACTATACGTTCTTACAGAAAATATACACAATCTAATATTCTTAAGAAACTGGCACTTACACTCACTTCTTTTACCTAATAAACTTATTTTTGGGCAACACTTCCAGCACGATAAGAAGGGAGGGAATAGAACGAATTAATTTTTTCTATAGTATCCAAGTTTTAAAAAGGTAAAACGTAGTGACGTTATCAGTTCGAGGCTTGGAGAGAAGTCGAGCCGGTAAGCGGCCGACTTAAAAATGGAAAGTTTTAAATATGCCTCAATATTTGTAGTGCAAGTATCTTGTGCACATGTTAAGACGTTAGTTACCACTGCCTTATAAAATGTCGAGTATATTTCCTAGTTTATTTTTCAAAGTATCAAATTATGATGAAATTTTCTAATCTATGGTTTAAATCAAACGTCTTAATATATAAGCTAAAACTGAAATTGGACACTTGTTATATTCCATTGGTGTCCTGAGGGCCATAAAAGTATTCACTATTGGATAGAAGGCCGCATCCTATACTGATTAACCATTTTCATTAGTACTTGAAATAAATATTAGCAGTGCACCTGAAGGAGTAGGCGGTTGAGGACGATAGGCAGCACTCACAAAGGTCGGGATGTCTTCATCAATTCCTGCTGTAAGACGGAAAATATTCAGGAGAGAGCAGTCCGTGAGCGATTCTTAACGAACTTGTGGTGGAGAATGTACTTTCACACAAGTAGGTGTTTCCAAACATTGATTAAATTTTCCACCCAAACCGCATATAACGTTCTTGGAAAGAAGTCTGAAGAATTCTAATCTTTTTCCCTTCCTATTTCGAAGGAAATGACATCCATGTCTTTCATGGCTAATCCTAATTAGGAATGACATAGTAATCTGAACCTGTTTGTTTGAACAACCATTATTGCAGGTGTTTTTTAATAAAACTGTTATTCTGCGGTATCGCTATATGCAGAAGTTATTTATACTGCAGAAACGTCTATTAAGTAATTAATATGTTTATGGAATTTTTAGAGGAAAGTACAGAATTTTTTTTATTAATCAATTATTCTTTGGATCATCAGTTGCTTTTGGGCAGTGGTCGCATCATAAGGATCAGCGGGCCACCTTTTGGACAGCCCAGTTCTGTTCCTTTTCCATCTATCAGCTTTTGGGCTGAATGAACGAGGGAGAAACAATTCAAAAGAAGTGAAAAGCAGCACATGCTATGCCGTTCATATTGCTTTGCCACGAGCGGCCAAGCTCACGCGCGAAGGCTTTGTACAAATAGTCAACCGTTGCACAAAACGAACTTCCCGATGCTCCATAAGTCATACGATTTCATGCGTTTTGAGAAGAGGACCATGGGAATATAGTAGTTGTAATTTGAAGTCAAGTACGTAACGTCAGGGTTTTGAGCCTTCAACTCGCAAGACTCGATGATGCTCCCTGCCACTGCTGTCTTGTTCATAATCTGCGTAATCTGTGGAGAGATAATAAAAAAAAAAAAAAAAAAGGACGTAGAATTCAAAAGTGGCGAAGGACAATAAAACCGATTTTTTTCAAGTGTTGCACTGTTGATGTTTTCTCGTTTTTTAACTAACAAAGAATTGTCAGTTTACTCCCTTTATCCCAGAGTATCTCACGTCTTTTCCGTCGCAACAGTGGTCTATTAGGACAATTAATATTTTCCGAATATAGTAAAACAGAACTAAATCGTGTATCTCTTAATTTCGAAGCTCAACAAAGTGTGACTTAGTGACTAAAAACTGAAAACAAAGCTTATTCAGATATAGAGAGATAATGCGACATGGATAAAAAGGAAGGCACAAGGGAGAAATGGTAGACTTGAACTATGACACTGGAATTTGCATTAGGCATCTGGGCTCATTTCCTAAGTTTGCATCTGCAAACGGAATTAATCGAAGACTTCATATCAGCAAGGATGAAAACTTGAGTGTGTGAAGCAATCCTTCCATCTCATGACATGCATTCCATGCTAAATTGAAAAGCCCCCAATGATCTGTCAGCGTTATGAGATCAGAACAGTCAGAATAAAAAGCCCTTAATTTTTTTTTTCGTAAAAGATGCGTGATGTAATAATAATTCAAATGTATGAAGAAATGGAACAAATAAGTTATTTTCTAACATACTTTGTCATTCATCGGCACAGGGAAACACTTTTTTTTTAGTAGTGTTTAACGCCCGTTTTTACTACTGAGGCACCACAGGCGATGGACACGTGATACATGAAATGAAATGATAAATTGGGAAAGGATATTTTTTTTAAAGGAAGGAAGCGTTCCAGGCTTAAGTTTAGGGTACCTCCCCGGCATTTGTCAGTTGTGAGGACTGAGGAAAACCTGAAAAAAAAAAAAACAGTCAGGGAGGACGGTCCTGGTGGGTTTCGAACCCCAGACCTCCCGCTCACGAGTCCGCGCCTTAACCACCTTGGTCACCCGTGACGGTAGGGAAACACTGAAATGATACTTAAAAAGTAAATTATGTAAGACAAAGATATATTGGCAGTTGTAATCTGAAGAGAAATGTCAGGGAAGGAAATATAAATTAAGAGAAACATTAGAATTAAAAGTGCTGAAAGAGCGCTAATTCGAAGATATAACGATAATTTCCTGTGCATTTTACACTGGGTCGTCCTCTCCTTCTTCTCTCTTCTGTTGGTTTGCATTTCATTAAATTAAACAGTTTTGCTGTAATCATCTTTTTTGCATGTCATAGTTTGATCTATAAGATCTATAAGAGAGTCATAAAATAACATGACTTTTATACTAAAGCTTAGAATGAGAGACAAATAGGAAACATTTGAGATCACGCCCGGGACTTATGCCATGGATTTTCTGATTACCAACTGACTCTCTTACCATCTGATCTACCGTGCCGTGCCCGACTCTAACCGTAATTTCCCCTATCTGAGTCTATTATACCCTGGAGAAATTTTATACCTAAGAGGCCACTTGATACCTTCGAGTACTTGTTGCTTAGGTAGGGCCAACTTTCAAATTTTACTGTGAAATAGCAAAAAAAAAAAAACCTTTTTTTTTTCAGAGTGAGCGAACTCTTCTGAAACCTACAGCATAAAAAAGCTTCAGTATGGAGACTGTTGTTTAAGTGAGGGAAAGTTATGAATTGGTAGAAAAATTTGAAATTGAAACACGAAACTCCACTAAGGAAAACCGGAGAGGAAGACTCGGTCTGCACTGCAACTGAGATCATGTACAGTGTTTTAGCAAATTCCGAAGGAACTGTCGAGGTTGTACCCATGAAAAGATTAAAAAAAAAAAAATCTTCAAATCTCTATCGATACTACTTACTAGGCGCCAAAATTGACGATTAAAAAGTTATTTATACACTATTATATAAAATTATGAATAAAAGTCGCCTGTAAGGGAATCCACACTGTCGGGCAAACTAAAACGTTGCACTATTAAAATAATATAAACACTTAAAACGCTAAAGTACTGATTAAAAAGTAAAATACATATTTCGAGCATAGGCATATATATGCAAAATTATGTGTGTGTGTGTGTGTGTGTGTGTGTGTGTGTGTGTGTGTGTGTGTGTGAAAGAGAGAGAGAACTCTAGCGACTAGATTCATCGAGTTAGTTAACCAGTAACATTGGACCATAGGGGGTGGGGGTTATTCTAAAGCGAAAATTTGAAAATCGCTCTAGCGGTCGCTTTTTTCCCCCTCTAACTCTTATAATGTCATTCATAGAAATAAAATAAGAAAATAGCTTCTGAAAATCAGGAAAATCAAACTATTAGGAGTGGGAGTATATCTGAAACCCAAAATTTAAAAATCGCTCTAGAGGCACCGATATTTGTTTTTTTTTTGCAACAAAACTCGTAAATGTTGTTGTATAAAAAATTATAGATTAAAAAGTTTATACGTAGAATTATGTTTTTATGTCTGGAAAATGGCATCTTTGAGCAGGACTGAAGTACCAAAAATTCCTCTTCTCTTCCTAATGGTCCAATTCTCATTTCTGTCGTGTTAGTTATTTAGTGTTGTTTTTAACGAAGCTGCCATAATTGAGGATTGATTAAATTGATCAATAATTATTTTGTTGCCGTAGTAACATACACTTCTGAGAAACAGATAAAGTGTTGCATTATGATACAGAGAAAGGCATATAATACAGAATGCGCAAAAACAACATGCAGAAATTTGGAGAGTAAAAAGGCAACACCAAACCGAACATTTTGAGGTTAGGAACATGGGTCGCAGATGCAATATAGTAACAGGAGCACTGCATTATCATAATTGAAATCTGACGTTATGAAACATCTTCATTTGACAGTCAAAATGAAGTATATCTCACTGTGTACGTGCAACACCAACTGTGAGTACTAATGCACAGCAAGAAACTAAACATTACATGCACATGCTTAATTGATGCCCTGCACAATGCTGAATAGGGAACATCACATGTATGTGCATATAGTAATTCATGTCACAACCTGTCCTAAAAAAGCTGTGGCTGATAATTCATACGGAGAAATGTCAAAAATGCAAAGAAAAAACATCATACAATTCTTATTTCTTAATTATTAATGTCAACATGGCGTAACATGTGTTCAATATGGCCACAAACAACATAGCAGTGTGACAAGGATCGTCGTATTCTCTGAAATACACCAAGAGTAGTCAAAAGCACCTCTGCTGCTGTCTTAATGCAACCTACTAAGTCTTGTGGATCCTCAACTGATGTTTCATAAATTGTGTTTTATATGGTACCGCACAGGAAAAAAATCCAGCGGTGTCAAGTTAGGCTACCACGTAGGCCACAGCGTAGGTTCACCGCGCCGAACCCATCTGTCACCAAATGTTCTGTTTAGGTGATTTCGAGCTGTAAGTGAAAAATGTGCAGGGTCACCGTCCTGTTCGAACCATAAGTTTCACTAAATTTCAAGGCGAGTGTTCAGTATTACCATACCATTCAATAGGCTTCAAAACACAAATACTGCGTTGAACATCAGATCCAACGACAGTGACCAGTACTGTGCGTTTGTTTACATCTGACACGCCACAAACATGTTTAACAATCCGAGATTCTAACATGACGGATTTAATGTTGGCGCACGCAGCGCAGTAAAAAATCTTCTGTGACTCCTTCCTTGTCCCTATCCTCAAAATTATTAGTTTCGTACTGCCTTTCTGCTCTACAATTTTTCCGCACCCAGTATGTATTCAAGTTACGTAAAAATAGGGTTATATTTAAAATATTCTCTGCAATGTCAAAGATCGTATAGCTGTCATATGCTTGTAACAAAGCATGTCTTGAAGCATTGCTCTGTGTATAAAAACGCTTACCTACATAGTTTTATGTAAAATGTAAGTAAAAATAAAAAAGACGTAAGAGAACAGATGAAAAATACGTGACAAAAACAGATGTAAAAGGTTTGGCGGAGAAAACAACTGCATTATGTTGATGAAATGTTCTATAGTCTGATGTAAATGCAAGCAGTTTAATTTGTATAGAAGAAAATTGGATCGGCAGAGACCAGGTTTGAAGCCTTGTGCTGTTTGTGATGAGTTGGGCGATATTGCTCCTTGCCATCACATCCACTTGCCCACTCATTCACCCACTCGAGAAGAAGAATAGGAATGGAAACGCTCCCTCCCCGCGCACCCCACCGCATCCTACGATCCATCTTCCTTCCTGCAATGCTCGGAATTGAAAAGTCGTGACGATAAATAAAATTCCTACCGCGGTACTCCACCAGATGACGAGAAGAAGTTTAATTTGGGCCTAGAGCTGCCGCGTTATTCCACTGAACGCAAATGAGGAAAATCGAATCTGCAGCATGGGATATCAATATGCACCTCTCATAAAAGATCTGTTTTATAATAGCTATATATGTTTAGTCTTCAAGGAACTGAGTGAACTGGATGTGTATTCTTTTTGAGTTGAAGGTCACGACTTCAAACTTTGGCATGTGTATCGGATTCCATCATGTCATTGTCGTTCCTTGGGGCATGACAATCGTTAACTGTCTGAGATAATCAGAGTCCGGAAGTTTAGACATTTATTTTGGTTAAAATAGGCAGCAATATAATTAAAATATGCATTTATTAAAAATGAAAACATAGAGAAATATCACTCATTATTACTTAAAATAGGTGTTTAAGATATTTAATAATTTATCACAAAATTAAAGTACTAAAACTCACTTTTCTTGGTTACAAGCAACAAGAAGATGTTTTTCAAGTTATCAACTTTCATAGTCAGCCGCTTGTCAGAAAGAACATTTTTCTTCATGGAAAAAGAGCGTTCTACTTCCACTGAAGCTATTGGATGTTATTTAAAACAAACTATTTTGGAAGGACTCATCCAGTTACAACTGAACATTCACCTTTCAAGACATCATGGAAATGTTGCTCTAACAAAGTGAAGTAGTTTTGAATAGTCCTGGCGAATGAACAAAAGATGCGCAGTGGTTTCTGGTCCATTTCACTTTAGTTTGTGCATTTATAGGGGAATCAGGTTAGTATCTCTCTTACTTCCGTACTGAACACAATGTAGGGATGATTTATTGTACCACTCTCTCACCTTTCTCGCTTGTAATTGTTACATTTATGCAGCTGAGAAGTTAATCCCCCCCCCCACACACACACTTCCTAGAATTATCTCGCGCAGATCGATACAATGTCATTCGCTAGGATTATTCAAAACTACAGTATTTCTCTCATCCTCTCTATTTCCTTATTTATATGCCCGAGGTAACAGTGCATTGCAATATAAAGAGCTTAAGTAAATTGGTTGAGGAGAAAGTTTTTATTGCTTCAAAAGAAATATAAATAACACGATTCTCAACAGATATTTTTGTGAGGTGAAGATGCCATTTAATTTTTATAGCTTTTTGCATTTTGATATATTGAAATTCTTTATATGCTTTTTAAACGCCCAAATAATCGCAAAAAAAAAAAATACATAACGATACAAAACAGGCTAAAAAGGTTTAAGCGTTAAACAGGCAAAAAAGACAAAATAAAAACCACCCCAAATATACAGAAACGTGTTCATTTCTATCTGACTTAAATATATTCACCCATCTAGAATAAACGTAACATTTTTAACTTTCGGGCTCCGCTGATAACTGCGTGATTCGTTTATATCGCACAAGTGTTACACTAATCACGCAGTTAAATAATGCAACGGATACCTGGCTACTGCGTCCACGTATCCGTCCACGTATTTGTACATTAAACGTCACTGTAGCAATGGCAGTTATGCTTACCAGCACTGGTGGAACAGCAAGACTTGTTTATTATTGCTACTATGATTGAAGTTTCAATGGATATATAGAGTAAATCACCTAAAACTACCACCACGAATATTTAAAGTGCCATTGATGCGCTGTTTTCACCTAACTGAAGTTTAGACAAGTGCTCATAAATATAACTATTATTAGTGTTTATAGCACAAAGGCATATTTTTCAAATGGAACAACGCTTATTTATTTCAAGAAAATAAAACTAGATGAGATTAAAATGTCAGAGGAGTTTAATACACGGTTTTAGGCCAAGTAGTTTACTAATATTGTTATATGTAGAGCTGGAACTCTCAAATCCTTGTTTTAGAGAATTTCCGCCATCAGGCGAAAAGCAATACACCCCATTTGTTAGGCAAAAACAGAACAGGTCTGTTCTCATTTAGTCTAAAAGTTAAGAACATTATCAGCAGTATCTTCCAAGTTTGAATATCTCTCAGCGTGCACAGTACAAGAAAGCACGACATTGCTCCTACATTATCCATACACTAGGATTATGTTCGCTTTTTAAGCATTTGTAAACAAATCATTTTCTCTAGCACATCCAGCCTCTTCTATTGTATGACATATTACAGTATTGACACTATACCCCGTGTAAAGGAAACAAAATGTAAACACTATGCATGCATATAGTAACGGTAGGCAGAAATGTGTGGTACATTTCCATTCTGGTACCTAAACACTTAAATGGGACGAATAGCTGTCACCAAAGGGTTTGTTTAGGCGATTTCCAGCTGCAAGTGAAAAATGTGCAGGAGCACCGTCATGTGTAAAACTTTCATTGAAATTTAAACCCATCCAGGATTGATAATTTTTATAAATTGTAGACAAAATGCTAACAGACATGTTTTTGCCTAACAAACAGGGGATCATTTATTTGTTTGTATTGTACTTTATTTATATTTTGCATGGTGATCCTAGAATTCTCTAAATAGGATCAGGAAGTTCAAGCCATATATATATTGATGGTATTTCGTAAAATATTGGCCTAGAATCGGGCAGAAAACCTATTGGCAATTTCCTTACGTTTAATGAAATGTATTTTTTCATTGAAAAATGTAACTTTATGCTAGAAATACACTTTCTAATAATTTTTGGAATCTTTGTAAGGTGTATTCGGTGAAAGCGCATACATTTCGTTTCACAAATATTCGCCTGTGTTTTGACCATTTGATTCGTCCCGTCTTCAAAATTATTTATAATAATTGTATCCGTCTTTTAATAGGTTCCTTGTCCTGTGTTGCAATATATTTAATTGTAATCTACTGCAGATATGATCAAACCAATTTGCGTTAAGACAAACATTTTCAATTCTGTTTAGGCTTTCCTCAGTTTTATCTAACAAGAATATCCCACTACTAATGTTTAAAGTCATTCCTGCTCCTTCTATAAACACGAATAAAATTTCAAGAACCAGCTTTCTGAACCATAAAGTACCATAAATGTAATAATTTAATGTTTCTTTGCCCGTTTTCCCCAGTAAGGTTCTTTTTATCCTGGCTTTCATATTCTGAAACAAACTTAGTTTTGTATTAATACAAGAAGTAATAAAAAGTACACGTTCTGTTGGTAAATTAATATTTTGTTAGAAATAACCATTTACAATGGCTTTATGAAGGTTATTTTCTGATATAATACGGGTCTCGCAAGCGTTAAGAGCAGATTTAGGTAATTTGTATAAGAACTTTTTGTACATGAATATTAATATAAATTTATGTTCATAAATAAAGGAATCTGTTGCAAAAATAATAACTTATTGCTTTTATACATAGCATTCTTTAAACTAGAGCTCAGGTCTTATAATATAATGAAAACTAAGCAATAAAAGTGTCACTGAGGTATCTGTAATCCTTTGTGAGAAAAAGGTACGTAAAAATGAATAACTTTGCATTATAATATAGGACCCCTGATATCACCTTAAACTATATTCGAGCTCTGCTATAGAGAACAACCTCTTCATTCACATCCTGTGACATTGCATAGACCTCAGCTGAAGATTTGTTCAGACGAAAGCAGAATTTCAGAGTGGCATATTGTTGGTCGCGTGTCACCGACTATGAAACCAGTAACACGTGTACATTACGCATTAAACTAACAAAACATTTGAAAGATAAATTTTAGCGCGAGAAATTATGCCTGTAAAAATTATGGTCAATCTTTATTGAACAGTCTTCATTTCTGCTGGTTTCTCTAGTTTTTTGTACTTTCCTATTTTCGGAACCATACAACAGAATCGAAATAGCCACAGTTTTATAGAATTTATCTTTCCTTACTTTTCCTATTAATATTCGTTTTATAGTTTCTAATAGCGTGGGAATTTAATTTCATCTCTAGATCTTTTGTTCTATCGTAACCGAAATAATTAGACTGGGAACTTAAATCATCTATGACAATTTTAGTCGGTAAATCGTAATTGTATTTTTGTTTTAATGAAATTATAATTTAAATTTCAACTCTTATACTGCATCTTCACAGTTATCGAAGTCGGAAGTTGTATTACGATAGCAAGGAAGCGGTGAAGACACATGATGTTAAGTAGTGTCAAAGACGGAAGAAATGTTTCATTATTTTAAATAGCAGCTGCCATTTTCCTTGTGTATATTTGATTGCCATCCCTAAGCTCGGTAAAGAGAATGTCTCTCATTGGAGCAGTATGCTGCTGGTAATTAAAACGGATTCTTAAAACAAAGACGGAAGCTGTCACAAAGGATTCTGTCGTCGCCTATACTGTTTTATTACTTCCTTTATATCGCAACACTGTCTCTCATATAGTTAACTGCTCATCATTAATGTAGCATTCATTACGGCATATTTAAAACAACAGTTAACCTATTTTCTATTTACATTCGAAGTATTTTTGTATGTGTCATTATTTCTTCTAAAGAGACTTTTATGAAGTAACTTTTGGACTAATTTCGGTTTGCAGCTATCGTAATCCCTTCTTATGTATACGTTCACTATGGACACTCAACTGTTTTCCTTTCGAATGACCGAGCGGAAGAGAGAGCTTGTTTGCCGAAGTAGGACGTGCCAATAGAAGTTTGAAAACATGGCTCGCTTTCAGCGACGGGATTACTCAGTACTTTGTGACGGATTCATGTCTTTTACTGCGGCACCCTGGGACTGATGTGCATTTTCCTTCTGGTTTAATATCTCTTGAAGCAATATTTATAGCTATGTCTTATATTATTTCAAAATGCAGCTTAAAATAAGGGTTGTTGAAAATTTCGTCTTCAAATGAGTTGAATTAAAGAGAAATATGAATAATGAGGGTAATATGAAAAGTTCTGGAAATGGGTTATTATGGTATCAAACTCCACATCTTCTCTAGAAACACCTGTTCAAATAATACAGAGAGCTGGTTGTTGTACTGCAGTTGCATACATGTTGAAAAAGTGCATCACGCAGTAGCTGCGTAAACTAAGCGAATTCCTCACCTAGTAGAGTAACCAATATAAAAATATAAAAACCAATTTATGGCCTTATTAATTAACGAAATGAATTAAGTTGTGACAGTACTAAGGGAATAAAATTAGAATTCTTGCAATCTATAAGTATTACAAAAGAAACCACATTTTTTAGAATTATTATTATTATTATTATTATTATTATTATTAAAATTAAACTACAAAAATTAATGGTAAACTATTAATTAAATTAAATATATGAACACTGATAAACAAAGATATACTGCCTGGGTATTTTTAAATCTTTTAAAATGTAACAATAATTATGAACTGAGCCCTTGATATCTTTAAATTCGTTAAAATAGACAAAAATAACGAAGTTTCGAGTTACATTGTGTATTTAAGATGATGTTCATATGATTGAATAAAACAAAAGCATGTTACTATTTAAAAACAATCACGATGTAATAAACAAATATATGCGATCAACAATAAACAATGGAACGTTTCATCGATTTTCATTGATTTTGAAATTTAAATTAAGTATTGTTATAGTAAAAAGATGTAACGAAAACGTTTTCTGAAGGTATTACAGAGCGCTCTTACACATAAATATACTTCTCAAACACATATTAGATTAACATTTCACATTTGCTATCTTCACGGCGGTGTTTTTGTTAAATATAAAACATATGCATCGTTATAAACACAGTTATTATGCTGAATTAATTTTGTCTATTTATTTTAAAACAACATCGAGCAACCTATGTTTTTAAGGTATAGAATGAATGAATGAATGAATGAATGCATGCATGCGTTTATTCAAATTAACATACATACATACAACATACATACTAATAACTTTGCAACGTACTTACGTGTTCACCGCACCGTACGTAAATAAGTTATACTCCATTGCTTAACGCAGATAAAACAATGATGCTAATGATATAATAATAATAATAATAATAATAATAATAATAATACTCTTAATATTAGCTTCAATTGCACATCCAGAATATGGAACTTTATCCCCGTTGTCAGTGGAACAAGTAAACACAATATCATCTATGCATTCATTTTTTTTTTTTAATTCAGTTTAGTTCCCCCAGGTTTTAAGCCTTTTCAGATTTGAGCTGTCTCATTTACGACATGAATTCGCCTACCTGCTCCTCATTCTTGCCTGCCAGCAGAGCCCAGCCTGCCCCTTGCCCTCTGTTGGAGTCAGTTAAGGACGTCAGTTGTCAGGTGCTGCAAAAGTTCGCTAGGATGTGCGATTATGATTCTTTCTCTACACCTAAAGGGCAAATTCTCATTCTATTTTCACCTGAGATTCTGATTTGCCGCCATGCTCCAAGCCTAAATCACGCGAGTCCCTGTTTAATGAATCTGACCCCTGTTTTGATGTAGTTTCTTGAGGTTCGGATCCCCGGGCCTGTATGCCCTGACTGAGGTATTTTTTCAGTAAACTTTTGGGTAAATATTTGCTTGTTGGCAAATGCCGGGAAGTACCATAAATTTAGGCTGGAACGACTTTCTTTTCCCTCTCCAAAATTCCCAGGTTGTCACAGTAGTAATTAGGAACGTAGAACAATATTAAAAAAAAAACTGTTGTAATTGTAAATTGGCCAACAGTAACACAGCTCAGTGACGCCCTGCGAATTTCATCTGGTAGTGTCTTTACAACTAACCATCGCATGTTCGCGCCGCGTTTATTTACCCCTGGCTCAAAGATTGTTTGACCGGACACTTGTGCGATATTGCTTCTGTTCCCTGAAGTTGGAGATAGTTTGTTTAACATTAGGAATTACCGGTAACAAGTCATGACTGCATCATTGTGACCTAGAGAGTAAACAAGCAGAATCACATTCAACAGTAAAAAGAGCAAGCTGTCCCATCTGCAGGATAGGTAAACAATGTTCTCAATGTGTACACCATCCAAAAACTATAGTCACAGGAAAATAGTGTAACATATCAGGGTGAATCAAATATAAACCGGATTGTTTTAATTTATTGAAACCAAGTTACATTAAAATGGGATACATATCATCTTTGTAGATAATTTACGGATTCCCCAGCGGATAGAACGCTTCTTAGTCCCATTATGGAAGAAAGAGTGGAATTTTGTTTCCAACCAGGTGTGCAAGAATGCTTCCACACCTGCGTCGATCTCCCAATGTTTCTTTTAACGGTTCAAACATGACTATCGCAAGACGTTAAGTCTGAGCTATACGGAGGGTGTTCCAATGCTGTCCAGTGCATTTTCTCGAATTTTACTCTTATCAAAGTTACCTTGAAGCGGAAGAACTTCTCGAACTTTTTACGGTAAGTATATTTTGCCTAATTAAGCTGCATTGATTTTTCGACGTTCATGAAGAAAATCGATGAACAAAAGGCCATGGAATCCCAGAAAACTGCCAAGAGAACCTTTGCAGCTGATAGGCGAGGTTTTGCTTGGATAGGAGCGAATTCTCCTCTTTTCCCCGCTGGCTTTGACTCAGGAGTGTAGGGGTAGCCATGTTTCATCGTAGGTTTCGATTCGATACAGAAACTTACTCTTAGATCCAAATGCTTCTGACACACTCCCACATGTGCAGCCTTTTGATCCTCGGAGAGAATTCGAGGAGCCTCCGCCTTTGCCGATGCTTTTCGGTAATCCGGAGGATCTGAAATAATGAGTTGAACACTTCCATAGCTTATCCAACCCTCAAAAGCGATTTCAGAAATCGTCAAACATCGGTCACATTCAAGAGGTTCCGAAAGGTCTTTTTTTTCCCCCCCAAGTTCATCCAAAGTCGGCGTAGTTGTCTTTTATTTTCCACAGTTATTTATTCTGCTGTAGAACTAATGTGCCAAGCATACTCGTACACTTGTATTTTAGACATCGTCTTATCCCGCAACTATGCCCTAGATCTTCGCAAAATTAGGCCAGTTTTGTGCCCTGTTGCTCCAAATTCTTAATAATAATGTTAATACTCCATGGGGCAATAGACGAATGTACCCCTTGCTCGGGCACGATGCTAATATAAATGAAATAGCTTTGCGAGGCGAATCGGTTGCCCTCTACTCCTGAAAACTCCAGCGTAAAGTTTCAAAGGAGTGTCTCGCTCCGTACTACTTATATGAGGTCAAATAAACAATCCGGTTTATATCTGATTTATCCTTATAGTATTGAAAACTCTATTTCAAGGACGAATGGAGACTTTTTACGACAAGAGACCTGGTGTGGCAAATTCAGTAATGAAAAATTTGGCTAACTTTAAAATAAGCCGTGCATAATAATGCCCCTTTCAGCTGTAATATTGCTCAGTGTGACTCACCCCCCCCTTTCTCTAATTCTGGAAACCAAAGATACTGAAATATCGATTAGATAAATCATTAGTACTAGAGAGATGAGAGACGATTCTCAAGCATCTCAGAAAAATGGCTTATGCCTTGCATTTAAAATTGGCGGAAATATTTTAGTGGATGCATTCATGTAGTAAAGACTATTTTTAAGGTTACTTTAAATTGAAACAGTAATATTTAAAAGAACCAGTCTCTGTTAATAGACCTATGGTATACTAGCAACCTTGAACGTATTGTGAATCTTTTTGATTTGTTTTATTTAAGGTTGCTCTTTAACATCTCAGGTTATCAGCGTCTCATTCAATTCAGGGCTTGAAACGGCCGATAAATTTTGCTCAGAAGCCTCTTTTTTTCAAGCTTGAATTTCTTTTTGTGCCGTAAATCTAGACACGGAACCCATGACTTTACTCCCCTTCCGAAGGAAGCCATACTTAGAATTTTTACGCCCGAAAAAATCCATCGATCCTGGCCGGGATTGAACCCGTGATCTTGGGTTTAGGGGGGGCAAGTATGGTCATCACTACACCGCCAGGACCGATATTGTGAATCTGATACTGTAAAAATAGTGAACAGTATTGGCAACAAATATAGATTAAAATGTCCATAAACCTAACAAAACGTTCCCATATTTTCCCACAGAGAAATCTTGTTTTCCAAATTATACCCCTAGAAGTAAGATGTACCTAAAAAAGCAAATTTCGTTATTTAATAATTTTAGAATAGTGCTGTTGTATGATAAGATCATTATAAATCAAATAAATCATCCTAAATAGAGATTACCTCAAAGACTTTTCGCAAAACAACCATAAACTACGCGGTATTGAAGGGATGTGTAACCAGTATATTTTGTTATCTTCTCAGCCATGATTTTACTGCTAAAATGAACACGTAAGCATTTTAACCTACTGTTACATTTGATAGTAATACAATATCGTAAGCATAAAAAAATAATGGATAATCTCCCCTACGGTGAATGAATAGTGTTTAACGCCCGTTTTTGCTACAGAGCCACCACAGGCGATGGACACTGATGACACATGAGAGGAATTGATATATTGAGAAAGGATTTATTTTTAAGGAAGGAATCATTTCAAGCCTAAGTTTAGGGTGCCTCCCCGGCATTTACCATTATGAGGACTGAGGAAAACCTGGAAAAAACCTCAACCAGGGAGGACAATCCTGGCGGGATTCGAACCTCAGACCTCCCGCTCACAGGTCCGTGCCTTAACGACCTCGGCCACCCATGGCGGTACCCCTACGGTGGAAGATTCGGCAACCGGCACAATAGTTTGCGTAAGGATTTAGTTTGAACATTACATTTGTGGGTCGTGACCGTACTGTCAGTAATTGAAATGACCCACCGATTGTGGTCTACAGTCTACAGTAATTGTAGAAACTTCATCCTTACGCAAAAGGCTGTGTCGGTTGCCGACCACGGAAGATTGTCCATGTCTCCATTAGAAAGTAAATATTACAATAAAACATTGAAACACAGAATTATTTCAAGTTCCCACTTTAATTACTTTCCTCCTAAATTTCTGCGCAAAATTTTCCACAAAATGGAGAAATTTCTCACTGGTTTATGACATTGAATTAAATTCTTCTTGCTAATTTTTATTTAAAGATCGGTTATATCCCAACAAAAGTACAATAAAACCCAATGTATTGGTTCACGAGAAAAAATGATGCATAGTAGTAACATTTTTTCCGCTTAAAACTAGAGCCCAAGCTTATTGACTTTTAAATCAATTTGAATAAAAACCCAGTATATTGGTTCTCGAGAAAGGGCAACGCTTGTCTCCATAAAATAACGCTAAAATTGGAATGTGTTATACAATATGAGAAGAGAACGTGTTATATGTTTTGTAACGTTTCCTGAATATTTGGGTTATCAGCGAGACCAGTTTAAAAGTACCACGTAAGAAAATACCGGCGGCAATGGGGTCTAACCGTCGGCCACTGAACTAGGTTTTGGAACTTTTAAACTGCTCTTACTGTATTTAGCAGATAATACAGAATATTAAAATTAACACTGTAAATTGTCGTTTTTCTGCCAAAAATCGCTAAGTTCAAAATTTTGTTTTTGAGATATAACGATTTAATTCATTTTTGCTTGACTAAAGGTGTAAAATCTGAACGTATCAAGACGTAAAGGCTTTTCAATGTTTGTCATTTTCCGAGTCAGGATTGACTGATGATCCTAACATAATTTATCTCTGCATTGTTTTCTTCGTACTCTGCGATCCCACATGAAAGTTTGGCTTGAGCAGTTTGTAGAGCACCTACTGCTCTACAGTTAAGGGTTAGATTCGCGGCTGGACGCAGATTAAGAAGATTCTTGTCGTGTCCAGTGCGGTGTATAAATATGCATGCTGGTGTTTGTATACAATAACTAGTTTGCACATTTAACGATGCCATTGGTTAGGTATCTGAAAACAGGTATCCAGTCACATATGTGTATCAGTAGTAATAGTTTTATTTCAGTAGTTTTAAAGTACACGCAAGTAAGTATAACTGTCGCATGGACCGTACGGCCGTACATGCTAACACCGTCCTTGTAACAATGAAAATATACACATAGACCTACATACATATATACAAGCACATCGATGTCCTTGCATCACACATTTTCTATGAGTAATTTGTGTGTGTGTGTGTATATATATATATATATATATAAAAAATTAACAGTAATTATGATAGAAGAAAAGAATAAAACACTGAGAAAAAGTCACACTTGAGATCGCTATATTTCGAACTCATGGAGTCCTTCTATGGCAAGAGGACAAGTGACTTGTAACTTGTGACTTTGGTCACTTGTCTTGCCATAGAAAGACTCCACGAGTCCGAAATATAGTGATCTCAAATGTGACTTTTTCTCAGTGTTTTATCCTTTTCTTCTATCATATCTATATCATAATTTGTTACATTATTAATTGTGTTACTTTATTTTTATTTTTCTTATATACTATATATACATATATATACACAAATATGATAACCCCTCCTCCCCAACTCCGCTCTCTTCTCTGTAGCCATTAACCTTATTTCTCACTAGAAATATTCCCGATTTGTGTGTGTATTCCTCGTGCACCAACACATATTAGTTAAATAAGTACTGCAGAGTTACCTAACTGAAAAATAAACAATTAAAATAAACTTTTTAATTAGGAGAAAGCATTTAACGAATACAGTGAAGTAAAATGTATCTCTACTGAATACAGAATTAAATTACCCGTGTCATAAAACCCGTAAGCAAGCCTAAATGTCATTTTTTGGATCGAGAGTTTAAACAATTATTGTTCTAAATTTACCTGGTGACATCAGCAAAATAAATTATTAATGAAAAGTTTGATACGTTACTTCGAAGAGAAAAACTGCATATCGATAAGGCATCTAAGACAAGCTTAACCTGTGCTTTCCAGACAGAATTCGGTACTTCTGGGATCATGCAGTAGCACCTTATTGATGAGGCTGGTGGCAATTGGACCTGATACTTCATTCGCAGAAAAACACGCTATTACATCACGGAAATAAAATATTTATAGTAATCTTGTAAAATAGATGTTAAAATATGCAATTACCTGTTTTAACTTTTAATAGTTCTAATAAATATCTAATTATAACATTTTCTAATGAAATACTTGTATTGAGAACATTAAGAAGTCTTCCTGGAGGACTTGGGACATTTTAAAAGATTTAGTTCGAAGTACGTTAATGACGCTTGTTCAATAGGTCTTTGCAGTAACCGAACTGCAATTGAAACACATTGACTTGGAAGGCAACAAGTTTACTTTAAAGCTTGCGTGCAGATCCACCTGACCTCGGGTTTTAACCTCAGCAATCTTCACGAAATACCACGATATGGATGGTAATTAAGTTTCCTTAACATAGCCGTGGGAAAGCACATGTAAACTTGCAAGTAATTGCTTGTTTAACTTCTCGGCATTGGGATTATAACATAGTTGTAGTTTTAAATAAAGCATAAATTATCTTCCTAGAATAATTTGAATTCGTTTATAACCATTTCACGAGATACAAAGGCGTTCTAAAAGTTCTCGGTCTGACCAAGAAAACACAGTATTTAGGACATTTTTTTCAACATAGTCATAGTTATTTTGTAAATCATACATTTATTCCAACGACTTTTCAACATTTAAATGCTCTCAGTAAAGTAAGATTTGTCCAGCTGTAAAAAATAGTAATTTTTATAAGTAGTTGATGGTTCTTTGTTAAGTTTTTAAATTGACTTTGTTTTTCTAATACCAGTTGGGCCGTTCACGTGTTGTTTGGCTGATAAAAAATAATTTCGGAGTTATCTTATTTGTGTTGTAATATGTAAATGGGTCTTTCAGGTTTTAATAATGGCTATATGAACAGAAACAGAAAATGTATAGTTTATTCTTTTTTTATTACTCGAAGCATTTTCACGTAAATTTATCTGAAAAGTTTTGTGAATAATTTAGGCTTATAATATTACATTTAATATTACTGAGCTTAATATTGTCATAGAGTTGATGTAAAAAACAAAACAAAAAAAACAAAACAAAACAAAACAAAACAAAAAAGTGAGCAGTGCTAGTTATGAACCTTTTTCACAGTAAGGTCCTTTTACAGTCGAATTCTGAATATGCATATCACGACATTGACTGTATTGCAGAGCCCATGTTTGGATGCGTGGCCCACTTAACAGGTATTTGCTTGGCACCGGGAAACACGATGTTTTCGGTGGAGTCGGATGTTCAGAACCCCTTAAATTCAAGCCCATAGATTTCTATAGAACACCAAACACCAATTTTTCTGATCATACAATGGCATTTCGTAAAATCGGAACTTTCTACACTCTAGTATCTCTTGTTTTGTGTCACTACATGGCCATGTAAATAAAACCATGCTAAAAATTAAACGCGTGTCAGTAGAGCAACATTAACATTATGCAACACCAAATTGCAGAAATTAACTCTACTCACATTATCGCATGGTTGCAATTCCTGAACTACAGTTATCTTATAGGGTTTTAATTTTAAACGTTTAGTGGCATTTCAAGCCGAGGTTTGCGAAATTCCTGTGTAAGCTTTCTCGCAGATTTCTTTGACCTTCGTTCTAACTAAGTATACGGACTTTTTGGTATTATAAAAGCACTAACACACTATAACACAGAAACACGTGGTTTTACAACGTTCAACTTCTATACAGCACAAAGACTTCGCGTCAGCACACGGATTGGCGGGAAAGTGGAGGGGGAAACCAGTTATAAACAGGGCGGACAAATTCTCGCTAAGCCGGCCACGCGTCCAAATGAAGGCTCTGTACCTATATTCTATTTCAGATGGCTCTTTATAAATAAAGTGATATCGTAGTTGAATACAAACCGGGAATATTTATTGCTACTTTTATAATAAACTAAACAGCTATCAGAAATGCGTATACCACCAAAACCCTAATAATGATTGCCGAATACAAGAATTCCGAAATATGTATTATTGATGTTAAAGTTTGTTATAGGGTTGGTTGATTGCGATAACGTTGACACTACCCGCTATTGTGTATTAAAGCCTATGACAATTTTCTGGTTTCACACCTGCATAGTTATGGCGATGATACGCTACTGGAAAATCTTAAAAACGCTAAAAAGGGCTCTACCGAATAATAATTAATACTGATACTAAAGCAAATAGCGTTATTCTTTATATGTTGTAATTATTTCAAGTTATATTAAGAGGTTCTTATGTGGAAAAACGCTGCCAAAAATTGATTCAGAAAAATTAACATATTCAGGGGGTATTGTGCAGTGAAATTTGCTTCTGGATAATGGTTTATTTTATATAGTAAGTTTGCAGAACTTCTCTGATATCTCTTTTCTTCTTCTTACCCTAATTGATTATCGAGTAATGGATATCATATGGTAAAGCTGCTATCACGAAAAATATAAATTACACTTTTAAGAGATCTGTCATTTACGATGATTACAAAACTAACCTAACTCCTTAAACTAAATTTTTAAGAACAGAAACGTTATTTTACTTTCTCAGCTAACATAAAATAGGTATTAAGAATATAAATTAAATTATTAAGAGTAATGATCAAAATGCTTGACTTTCTTTCAGAAACCATCGATAAGTAATTAAAAAACAGGATTTATGCACCTTAATTAACGTGGTATTCTACATAATAACCCTTTATTTCAGTGACAAATTCGGGGATTTTAATTCTATTTTGAAAGTGTTAAGTATATTTTCATTGCGCAAACGTTTTAATTAATGAATATGCAAATTCTAAGTTTATTTTCACCAATTTTCGATTTTTTTAACAGTGTAATAGTTTTCTAAGGAAATAGAAGTAGGAAAAATAAAGTTGAAAAGTTATTTTAAATAAAAAAAAAAAAAACATTAAGGAGAGAATCACATTTCCGAGGACACTGTGAAAATAATGGGGGGGGAACTTTATTTTCATAAATTTTCAAAATTTTCTAACAGTATAATAGTTTTCTAAGGAAATAGAAACAACTAAGTTAACTACGTCAATATCCGAGACACCAGATGACTTCATTGAGAAACACACCCAACTCTAATCAGGATTTAAGAGCTACATCAAAAATGCCGAAACAAGTCATTCCTACTGTATGTACTGTGCTAAGGTTATGTAAACAAACTACATTATAAGTGTATAGGTTAACCATATGTTTCGAGATAAAATATTATCAGTTTTATGTATGACACTGAGTTCCCTTTCACCCTGTATTACATTATTAAAACCAATACAAATTAATTTTTTAAGGACAAATGTGAAGCCTGTAGTTCTGATCATGTAGGACTGCTTATAAAAATGTAGACAAATACCGCCAATACTTGTAAATGTATAAATGAATTTTGTGTTGCTTCTTAGCCATTGCCAAATTTGAAAAATTGTGGTACATTTAATTAAGTATACATTTCATGTTTAAATTCAGAGAAACATTTGTTATATTCACGTAGAATATTATAAAAGTTTCACAATGTTAAATCGATAAAATTGCATTTGCACAAACATTGTGGCGTATCTTATTCTGACCATTAAAAAAATAATATGTTGTAAATTAAAAATGTATAAATGAACATAAAAAGCTTCTATGTTCATAAAAATGCTCTTAGAATATACGAATTGCTGTTTTTAAGCTTAGTTTTTAATTTAACTTATGGTTACTTTTGAAAAAAAAAAAAAAAAAAAGAAGAAGAACTCGACGGTAGTTTTTATAAGAACTCTCGTTACATATACCAAACTCGTATAGCGGTAGTCCTACCTGTTGCTGATGCTTCCGGAACTCCAAGAGATGCGCGCCCTCTCACAGGTTCATAAGTAAGACACCACGGGGGAGGAAAGAACCCTCTCATCACTATTACGTGACGTCATCTTCTGCGGGGGGCGGGGTAGCAACCAACACATGATATGAGTCTGGAAGAATCATGCGCGTGAAATATTGTTCCTTCTCGGTGTGGCGTGCTTCTGCGGCACTCAAGTAAGTACCAGTGAATGAACGCTCTATTTATACTAAATATTTATCCGTCTTGGTAAATGTTACCCAATTAATAATGCACATTTAGTTTTCTGTTCTGTATGTTGAAATAGTTATTTGATTTTGAAATAGCGCTTTTAGTTAACGTAATGGTTTAAGAGGATCATAATATGGGAGCCACTATTTTGAGAGTGGGTGCATATTCTGGGGGATGTAAATGTTTTCGTGAAGTGACATGCTCTCGAAATGAATGTGACTCTTGACAGTTTTTTCCAGCGGAGGGAGTTTTCGGTCTTCGCCAGTGGCTCACATAGTCTGCGCACTGAGCAGTTTTGCCTATGCAGCAGTTTTTGAACGCATTGTGTAGCAAGGCATACATCGAGAGTATAAAAATGCATTTTATAATGAGAACATGCTTGTCACACGTGTTTTGAACATATGTATGGGCAAATCCATGTGAAATCGAACTTCATAAAGTACTATAAAATTATATATAAAGAGGGTTAAGAGACATTTAATATTACGGTCATTTTTTGAGACAATATGTTTCCTTGTGTTATTGGAAACATTTTTGGTGTGTTTTTTTTTTAAATCAGTAATTTAGAAAACCCGAAAAAAAAAAAATACTAGACATTTAAAGGAAGAGTAGGAAGAGAAGCTTAGCCAGAAGTTAAAACGAGGCGACGAGGAAAAATGATAACAAGACAATTTGGGTAAAGATAGGTAAAATGCGCAAAATAAAAGGAGGGAATAATGTGGTAACACCAACAGAGAAGCGTTAGTTTTTACAGGGTCTTTTGGGAGAAAAAACTTTGGCTATACAAGATAATTTGAATATTGATAATTATAGAAATTAGACTTGTTAGATAGCAAAATTGCTTCAGGTGAAATTTTGGAACTGATCAAAAAGTGAAAACCTAACAAAGCATGTGAAATAGATGGAATACCGGGGAAATGTTCGAAAGCTTGGGTAGAAGACCTTAACAGATTAAACATACTGTGGAGGATATTGAACTTAATCTTTGAAGAAGGAAAAAATAACAAAAAAAAAAATTGAAGAGTGGGAATTGTAACACCAATTTATAAAGTTAAAGAGATACTAGGAACCCAGTAAATTATAGAGAAATTAGTTTACTTTCAATTAATGGGGAAGTCTTCACTGGAGGGATAGCAAAAGGATAATAAGAATGAGCAGAGAAAGAAAAGAACATAGCATAATTTCAACCAGGCTTCAGGAATAGTAAAAGGACAGTTGATAATATTTTCATAATTAGAACATTAGTCGATAAATATTTAGTAACAAAAGAGGTAGACTCTATTTGTTGTTTCTGGACTTAGAAAAAACTTTTGACACAATTTGTAAAGAAGCACTTTGGATTAAACTGAGAAAGAAAGGAGAAGCCAGGATAATTCAGAATATTTATAAGGAAAATTAATTTTGTGTTAAATATGAAAGGGGGAGGGTTACAGACAAAATATCAAACAATGTAGTCTGAGATAAGGATGTAAATTAAGCCCAGATCCCTTAATCTATTTATCGATGATGTTCTAGAAGAAACTGGTAACGGTAATGAACATTTGCCACCCTAAATAATATAGAGATACCAGGTCTGGTCTTTACAGATGATTTGGTAACAGGTTATTTAACAAGTGTAGGATTAAAACGATCATTAGAAGCTATAGGCACATTTTGTAGAGAATGGGGTCTTAAGATATATAAAAACAAATATGGTGACGAAAAAACGGGAAAATGGTGGTGGGAGGGCACAGAAATTAAAGCTGTCAAGAAAATTGATTATTTAGGGTAAGATTGTCAGCAATGGGAAATGGAGCGATCACAAAAGGAAAGCAGTAGCAGAAGGAAACGTAGCCATGAGTGTATCAGATCTTGTGTGGATAAAATATCAAATGTACAAGTAAAATGTAGAGAGAATATATAGCTTAATAGTGGAGTGCATAATGATGAATGGAATAAAATTTTGGGGGCCATGCGGAGGATGGAAAGGAATAAACGTGATAAATAGACTATTTTGTAGAATTGTCCTAGGTTTACCCAGATCTTCACCTAAGAGATTGTCCTTAAGGAACTGGTAAGATTGGGGCTGTAAAAGCAAGATCATAGAAAGACTATTGAAATATTGGTATTGAATAGGGAGATTAGAGGAGGAGAATATCATTAATCAATGTTTGATAGTTTAGTAGACTGGAATATAGTAGTATTATAACATTCACGACCAGTGAGTACGGGATTTGCGACAAATCAAAAGACAGTGTATTGTATATAAGGCGGCGACCCACTGACATAAGATCGCTAAGGCTGTGAGCTTGTGAACTCTGGGAGAAATTATTTTAAGTTACGTTTGGTCCGTAATCGCTTCTGTGCTGCATAGCTGTTAAATAAAGTAACTTTAGAAACAAAGTTACACATTAATTATCTCTACATTGCACTGGAAAACTATTTATACTTATAAATCGCCCTGAATATAAACTTTAAGATAATAGATTCATGCTAACTAGTCATTGTGTTAATGACATATTGGGCGTAAATCTTTTGTATACGCAATTTCAAATGAAATGCACTTATTAAAAATTAGGATTGCATAACGACATTTTTCTTCACAAATATTTAATTCAAAAAGCGTTTAGAATAATGTAAAATACACGAAATAGAAATAGCGAAAGGTTTTATAGCTCTTTCTTATGATATATAATTAAGGTGATTTAGATTCATAAACAAAACATAAATAGTGTTAAGAATTTCTTCAGTTTAAGAAGTGAGTTATTTTTATTCTGTTTTGTATTCAAGTGTGATTTACTTTTTTTAAAGTTGTCTATCTTGGTATACCCAGTAATGCTATGCAGGTCTCAGACGTAATCGGGTACAAATAAACCAAAGGAAAATGAAATGTACGATATTAAGAATACAATAAGGGACAAACTCTCCAACGAAGCGTTAACCCAAGTAACATGAACAACAGACATGCAGAAAGAGCCGTTAGACTGAAGCGGAAATGGGGATCTTTTTTTGGTTTGGTTCATTTACGGACGCTCTTTAACATCACAGGTCATCAGCGTCCCATTCAATTCAGGGCATGAAACGGCGGACAAATTTTGCTCAGAGGCCTCTTCTTTCAGACTTGAGGTTCTTTATCGTACCGTAAATGTACGACATGGGATCCACGATTTTACTCCCCTTCCGAAGGAAGCCATATTTAGGATTTTTACGCCCGAAAAAGCCATCGGTCCTGGCCGGATTTGAACCCGCGATCTTGGATTTACGAGTCAAGTATGGGTAGAAATGGGGACGCCATATAGCGGGGAGGCAGGACGACAGATGGACGTATAAGGCTATCATGTGAGACACGCACTTACGCAAACGACACAGAGACATGCCAAGACAGAGATGGGAAGACTCTACGCAGCACAGGCAGGTCGACAATGGTCCAGAATAGCAAGAAGCAGGAATACATGGTAAACCATCGAACGTCAAATTCGAAACGAGTGAAATCTGATGAACAAAAGAGTAACATACAGGTTAATACTGCTGTACATAACCCTTATGCGAATTAACTCATCGCATAGCAAATAAAAGCTATCCTCTAGTAGGAGACCTTTGTCCTTCTTAGGGACATTCGGCGTATATAATTATTATCATTATTATCATCGTCATCATCATCCTGTGGATATTGTAAACTACAGTTTGAGCAATTTCTTCTAAAGACACACGAACATTTACAAATAATACTGCACCTATTCGCTGTAAACATTTGATGTCATCTGAACACGAACTTCCAAATTGCAGACAAACAGCAAATATGTACCACATTTGTACCCCATGGACGTTATTAACTTTCGCTAATGAGCTAATGCTTATCAAGTAGCCTTTTTTAAGATATCTAGGATAATTATTCATCAACTGAGCATCGGTCCATAAACCGCCAATAAATCGTAACAACTACAGTGTCTGAAGCGTGACAGTAAAATGTGTCACTTAATAGCTGAAGTTAGAACCGCGCCTTAAGCTGTAGGTTCTTTAATTGCGTATGAAAACAACATGGCCTAAAGTCGTGAAAAGACGAACGATCTAAAGGAAATTTATAAACAGAAGACTTTTGCTAAAAACTTATCCAAAATACTAATAATAATAATAATAATAATAATAATAATAATAATGGAAATGTAATTTTAAAAGTAAACAATTCCAACAATCAAATAAAACAATTTGAAAAACGATACTTTTAATTATCTCCTCTTAGAACAAGAAACTTTGACCACAAAAGTAGATAAGGAAAGCAAAGAAAATATAAAGTAAAATATTATCCCATATTAATATCCAGCATTAAAATTATACCCTTTATTGCATAAAGTAAAGGTATACAATGCAGTTCTTATCATTAAATAAACCCCAAATGAGTGTTACAATTAATGAATTGTACTCACTAAACTAAAGAGCAAATAAGGACTGAAATATTTTATGTTTACGAGTGTATGAAAATTATAAGAAATATATTTGTTTTCAGCACGAATACATATACAGGATCAAAAATTTAATATTACAACGTTGACTTTCTTCTAAACGAATGCTGCTATTATCAGAGGTCTTCGCAAGTGGGAAAGTGAAAAAAGGCTTTTAATTTAACGTGCACAGTGGTAAATGTATTTCAGTATAATGCTGAATTTTTAAATAGAACAATGGTTATTACCCTAGCAGAGCTTAAAGTAGATGAAACTAATAATTATCAGCTTTTACCATGTTTCCAGTACTGACAATTACTGCCATTAAAAATCGTCACGGGCGGCCGAGGTCGTTAAGGCGCGAACTCGTGAGCGGGAGGTCCGGGGTTCGAATCCCACCAGAACCGTCCTCCCTGACTGGTTTTTTTTCCAGGTTTTTCTCAGTGCTCATAACTGGCAAATGCCGGGGAGGTATCCTAAACTTAGGCCTGGAACGCTTCCTTCCTTTAAAAACAATATATATCATTCCTAATATATCATTTCATCTCATGTATCATCAGTGTTCATCGCCTGTGGTGCCTCAGTAGTAAACATGGGTGTTAAACACTACTAAAAACACCATTAAATATTAATATCTGCACTATATGTGAAAGGTAATACAATTGTCTACAAAAATTATTTTCTTCTTTTTTATTTTTCCACTTGAATATATGTAATATGAATGTCCTAAATTTAAATATGTTTTCAGTTGTACTATATCGGGCTAGATTTTTAAACAAAATCACATTAAATGTTATAAGTACTTATATTTTTTATGAAATATTAAGCTGCAAGACATATAGCTAAGACAAAACCGTTTTTGTAAGTTTCATTTTAACTTAAATATTAATAAATATATTGAAAAAAGAGAACTACGTGTAATAATTATGAATTTAAAAACTTTTTTTTACTTTTAAGAAGAAAAGAACTTCATTTATTTCGAAGCGCTGATATGTCCTTCATTTGTTTTCTTTTTCGAACACCAAAAGTAATCAGCCATTCTTTACACATCCCAATGGCCTTGATAGGGGTTTCCATTGTTTTAATGTCTTGATGAAACCGCTCACCTTGTTCTTCACTCATTGCACCAAGATACGCAGGGAAGTAATCAATGCCACTGTTGAGAAAATGCACTTTAACATTCATTCCACACCCTTATTTCTAAAAAGAAACACCTCCTCCACAATTTCTTTATAGTTCTCACATTGTCACTTTTTTGTATGTCAATCATGCTGACTTCTCTAACTCGGACATCGAATGAGGAAAGGTCTCATTCTGCATGAGCTCACGAATCTGGGATCCATCGAAAATACCTGCTGTTATCTTGGCTTCAGTTTTCTGTGGAAACTTTCTAACCAGAAAGTTGAAACAATCATTATTCTTTATTCAGATCAGTAACAAGTTGTTTCATCAGCCTAACTTAATATGGAGTGATGGAAGGACATTAAAAGGAGAAATCAATGATTGGTACTTGCCCCCTTTTTTTAATCTCCAGGAACTAAATTGCTCCTTTGTGGCCATTTTTTTTCCAATCCTCTGATTTAGCCGTACTATCCCATTCACAAAGTAAACAAAGTTTAAATCTCTCAGAATATTTATTTTATGTATCTGCTCAATGGACAAATAATAAAAACTGTTATTTTCTATAATACCGATTTCTGAAAAACTGTAGTTTAATGAGACAAAACTAAGGCTGGTTTGTGAAATTCCGCGTGGTAAAGATTCAGAAAGTATTCAGCAAAAATTGTGACCAGTGGAATTATAAATGAGTTTTGTTAATGAGGGCCTTAAAAGTTTTGCCACCTACCAACACCTGGTCTGATACATTATAAGCGGATTAGAACAGGTCCTTATTAATTATGGAGGTGTAACTTTCTGTTCCACAAAATAATGTGCAACACTTGCAAAGTTTCAGTAAGGTGTTATAAATGACGTCATGAAAGTGCAAGATGCAGGAACAGCTTTTTGCCACACAATGTCATACCTTGAATTAAGTTATATACACGTCTGAGTAATAAATTCGTATGGAATACCATCATTTCTTTTCTCAGAAATAACGATAATTGGAACACTTTATTATTCAGTTGTCAACATTCAAGCTTAATTTTTTACCATATAATTTTTATGTATGCGCCTGCATCGGAGCATAACTTTTAGTCGATAGATAATACAAGAATTTATCTATCTGATTGTGCTCGATCATTTATTTATGGGTATTCCATTTATTTGCAGTTATCGATTGTTAATATTGACTGGCAATAACATATTCATTATAAGTAAAAAAATTATTTATTTTAATAATTGAGAATTAGGTAAGGAAGCAAACTTTTTGTGGCATTTACCGAGAACCTTACAGCATCACTAAAATATGTTTTTGGAACAGAATAGGACAGTCATAGATCCTACTTTGAAGCAGTAATCGCCTGCTTCATCCCCTGAATAATTTGCATTATCAGAATTATTCATTTCATAACTTATATAATTCTGCTTAGCACACTTGCTTTATTGTATCGTAAAATTAAATATTTCTAATGACGTTGAACGCTCGCCAACAGGAATATATTCATGTTAAGTATGTTATGTGTAAATAATCAAAAAGAATGTGAAAATGTATATTACTCTGTACTGTATATTTCTAGTTAGCTAGAGTTGTATGAGAAAGGGTAGCGTTCAAGCCGTTGTTTTGGGGAAACTTTTAACATAGGAAAGCAAGGTCGCATCAAGGTTCTTTTTTACACAGGCCAGAAGCTTTACTTCGTTTGGTCGTTTAAAAGGAAAAAATTGTAAAGAAACAGTCGCTTGGGGAAAGTCACACAAAATTTTAAAAATCGCTGTAATAAAACTATTTTCGAAATCAGGTATTAAGGGTGGGCGTTTGCCTGAAACCCAAACTTTTAAAATCACTCTAGTGGCACCATTTTTTGTTTTTTGCCATGAAATTCGGTATATACCATTTAATAAAACAGTAAAAATAGTTTTTGGATATTAAGAGAAATCTAGTTATTAGAAGTGGGAGTATAGCTGAAATTCAAACATTTAAAAGCACTCCTGCGGCATTAATTTCTTTGCTCTAGCACCTTGTAATATCTTTCACAAATTCGACTCGCTGAGGAATTCGCTTAGTTTACGCAGCTCATGCGAGACGATTTTTTTTCGTGTTGTTCTATGTTCGCGAGGGAAAAAAATAGTTTCCATGACTAATGATATTCCTCGTTGTGATTGTAGTAGCAGCAGCAGCAACAACAACAACAACAATAATAATAATAATAATAATAATAATAATAATAATAATAATACTGTATAAAGGATCACGCAATTTGTTTTAGTATAAGTATTAATTATTATTGGGTGGAGCACTTTTCTGTGTTTCTAAGATTTTCCAGTAGTGAAAAAGAACTTCTAGGGTCATTTGGTCAGAATTATTGAGGAATTTGATTCAGCATCAAAATTCTATTATCGCCGTAATCTGTTAAAACGAACAATTATTGTATATTATTCACAAAAACGGGCAATGTCAACACAGTGGCCAACCACCACTAACAATGATAAACTTTAGCGCCAGTAGTAAATATTTCGTAATACTGACACTCGCAATTATTATTATTATTATTATTATTATTATTATTATTATTATTATTATTATTATTATTATTATTATGGTTCGATAACGTACACATGCTTAGTAACTGTTTCATTTACTAAAAAAGTAGCAGTAAATGTCCTCGGTTTGTATTCGATTGTCATCCCTCTGTTTATGCAGAGTCATCTGAAGGAGAATACAGGAAGTGCAGTCAACATTGTGACCTGCGCACTCAGAATTTGATCCCGCGAAATACGCAAGCCGTCCTTATTGTATATAATACGGTTATAGTTTTTAACCTAATCTGTAAACAAGCTAGATGCATATTTGTCATCGATGTGGGTTCATCATTCTTGTTATTTTATAAATACCCTGACATATGCCTTTAATTTAAAGCATTAATTTCAAATAAAAAATTTGTGCTTAGAGCTGTACGTTTTAATGTCCTTGTTTACAAGTTCCCTTTCAAATGTGTACCTTTTAGCATCGTCAGGGTTGTAAACTGTGAAGCTTCAGAGGCATGAATTTGCACTAGAAACATCTGATCATTTTTAATTTTATCTATTTAATTGTTGTTCCATTTAAAAAATATAACTTCATGTAAAATACCGTATCCTATGAGATATTTGTGATAGTAGTTCTATAGGTAAATAGTTCACCCAGTTTACTCCAACGCTAAACATTTAGCCTAGCTTTGTTTGAATTTTTCTGCATTTATTAATATTATTTCTCATTCTATGATCATGCTACTAACGATTAATTTGTTTGTTTATGCCACCTAGAGCGATAATGTTTAATGGATGGACTGCAGTTTAGATACAGTGAAGCTGGAGCTATAAAATGTTAAATAAACCTACTGCTTTACGAGTATATTTATTGGGAAATTGTAAGTGATGAATGAGATGCTTTTTTAAAACGCAGAATGGAAATTCCACAGGATAAACTTTCAGATCTTCATCCGGAAGCGTCCAGTTGGAGTTTCCTTGCGGTAGGATATATCCAAGATTAACTCTCCCCCACTTATCAACGTAGAATTCTTTGTTGTTCTTGGAAAGCTGTATTGGAACAATTTCCCGTTCTTGTGCTTTATTGTGAATCTAGATACTATGCGAAAAACTTTTGAAACACTCGGTCAAAGTGTTATGGGGCACTCGAAAGCTAGCAGAAGAAATAAAGTCCAATACATAGATGGGATAAATATCACTGAGCCTTTTTGTTTTTGCTTTCTCTCGTAAAGCACCGTTAAAGTTCAATATTAATATTACTGTTCATGATTTAACGAACTTTACTGCGTTTAACATTATTTACTTTCGAAAGAATGTATACAGGGAGAAGGAAATATAGTACATTCGTATGATAAACCAAAAAGTATAACAATTTCTTTTCCTTCGTGAAGGGTTTCAGAAAAAATCTGTGTTAAAATTTTAATTTATATTATCATGAAACCGTTTTAAAATATTCTAAAATGATATAGGCTGTAGAAAAAACTGCTTATGAACGTATTTTAGTATTAGATTAATCATAAAATGTACAGGAGCCTTATTTATTGCTTAAAAAGGAATTTTAAAAAGAGTTTTCTTTATTTTTCCTCTGTTTTTCTGACTATAATGTATACTAGATGTTTTGTGTTTTAAACTATAATTTACGATTTGGCAATTTAGGGTAAAGTAAAAATCATTTGTGATATCTGTAATTTAATTATTATTACAGTACAGAATTATTCTGCTGTTTTTATTTAATTTAAATGTTATTTTCAATTGTGTGTAATTGGTATGACTACTTTAATAAGATTATTGTAGACTAAATTTAATAAAGTAACAAAATATTTAATTTAAGATGCCAGTAAGTCAGTTTTTCATAATATCTTGATTTATCCAATTTTTAAAAGAAGGCAAAGAAAAAGTTGACTTATTTGTTCCTTTCTGTGGTAACTTAATGTTAATGAACTGCAATTGTTGCAATAAGTTGCATTTTATTTCCTCAAAAAAGTGGAAATATCTCAGTGAATATTAGCCATATCAAGAAAATTATATTAAATAGTTTATTCGTAATAATGTCATCTGTATAAACTGTGTAAATTAATGTTTTGATTTTCTTTCCACCCTGTATAATCTCATCCACCACAGAAATGAGCGTTTTAGATATTTGAAGTATAAATGCCTTAAAAATTATACATTTCGGGACATTTGCATAACGAGGTCACTCCGTTTGCTTCTTCTCTCTGAACTAAATTAGATAACAGCAATTGCTTCTTTAAGTGAGAAACTCTAATGTCTGATTTATGTAATGTGCTGTAAGAAATAGATATTAAGTATTTCAATGTGCAGAAAGTACATCATAAAATAAAAATGTTACATCACTGCAAGGAGCTGTTTTTCTTTTTCTTTTAATGTCATATGCGGCTGCAAAACTTTCACTAAAGGTCCTTTGAAACTTTGTCACAGAGCTATTAACAAATGTTCCCACTTCAGTGAAATATGTTCCAATTTTCAATTAATGACATATGTTCTAGCCTTTCTCATAAGACCAAAATAAATCCATTTCATAGCTCGCGTATTGAATCCCCATTTAAAAGCCCGATAGACGATACAAAGATAACATTGTGTGAAAAAATGAATGACTGATGCAATTATATACCCAGGGTCTTCAATCTTTACGCAAACGGAAATCGATTTTGCCGACGGGAAGTTATTGAGTAACGGCCTCGCTCCTACCAAGTGAAATCATGTTGCGTGGTCGGAACTCATAGCATGCATTTTTTGTTTCTTTCGTTATTTATTTGCAGTAAACAGTAATTAATATTGCACTCACCATCATAGCAGGTGATTGGAGTTCCTCTCTGTTTTTTTTTTTTTTTTTTTTTTTTTTTGTATAATGTTTAACGCCCGTTTTAACTACTGAGGCACCACAGAGGGTGGACACTGATGATACATGAGATGAAATGATGTATTGGGAAAGGATTTTTTTTAAAGAAGGAAACGTTCCAGACTATGTTTAGGATACCTCCCCGACATTTGCCATTTATGAGGACTGAGGAAAACCTGGAAAAAACCTCAGTCAGGGAGAACGGTCCTGGTGGGAATCGAACCCATGACCTCCCGCTCACGAGTCCGCGCCTCAACTACCTCGGCCATCCGTGGCGGTCCCTCTCCTCTGTGAGACATGCCTGAATCCTTTCGAAAAGAGTTTGACACCTGCCGCAATTCATACCTCCGAATATTATAAACAGCCTACCAGATATTTTATTTCAGTGCCTGCAAGGGTTGTATTGCAGGTATAGCAGTAAACCCCGGTGAAAATGCCTTTGTTCACCAATCTGAAAGTTGCCTAAGAAAATATAATCCCTGGAAATTTAGCACGAAATTCTCTGGTACAGTACTTGTACGATCTCTGCTGCACATAACAATCATAAATAAATATTCTTTGTTCTAGACTTTACTTCACTTTCAGCATACTCCACAATACACAAATACACAATAGAAAGTCTTACAAGCACTTGCTACAGAAATAGCAAATGAAACAGCGAGACAAACACGACTGAGCAAGTTCAATTGCCTGCGTCAGCTGAATTTTAAATTCAGTCATACCGGAAATCGCGCGCCTTTTGAAATTAACCGGTTTCTACTTGTGTATGTATACTCCTGTTGCTTAGCAAAAGAGTTAAAAATTAGTTAAAAGAGCCTGGGCAGGTAGATGACACGCACGACAAAACGTACCAGTGCTGTACAAGCCAGGAAGTGCGTGTGGTTTACCTGCTATGTATGTCAGACTCGATTAATTTTTTTGTAATTTTAATGTAAATATTGTGGGTCTTACAAGTTGTATCGCTTGCTTATTTTTTGCACGCAATCATTTCTTTGCATTGTCCATCCATGTAGAAATTTGAAACTGTGTTTCGATAAGAGGGTTTAAAATGGTTGTCTTGTAAGTAGTAGGGAAAGAAATACCCTGGATGAAAAGAGGATAAAAATATACACTAATCTTTAAACTAATCGTAAGTAATGACTTAGATCATGACTAGAGTTTGTCTCAATATCCATATGGACAATATTTTCGGAAGATTAAAAGGAGAAATACAGCTCGGAATTAAACATAGTAAAACAATGCAGTTTAAAAGTTCCTTTTTACAAATGACTTGACGATTCAAGAAAGTGAAAATAAATTACAAATAAGTATGTACAAATTATAAAAAAATTAGCTAAAGATTATACTTTTTATTTCCATTGAAAATTAAAGATTATTGCTTTTAATAGAAAGCATATAATAAAATCAAATAACTTCAAATAATGAAATACAAAAAAAAAAAAAAAAAAAAATGTGGAATAATTACAAATACATTAAAGAGAAACAAATATAAAATTCTACAAATAATGGTTGTTCCAGTTTTATGAAATGGAAAAAAAAAATGAACAGTGAAAGGATATACTCAACTAGACCGAGTAAAAAATAAAGATATACGAAAACATTTGTACAAAATTTCTTAAATAAAAATTGTTAACATATGAAAATGTGAAAAAGAACTTTTCTAATAATGGTGTAACCCTATTCCATTATTGACATAATTAGAAACCCTCTGACCACCAAAAGAAGACGGCACGAAACATCAGCTTTTCCTAATACACGAAGAGTTGATGATGAAATCGTACCTCCTCATGCAGATGTAGAATGCGGAAAAAATATGTACGAAGAATTTACGAGCAGAAAGGAGATTTGACATTAAATATTTTGATGAAAAGTGTAACATATGGTTAAGACCTTCAATATGGAACTACAGGTATCGTTATGAATCAACTAATAGCTACGTTGCGATGTGACGTATGTTCATAGCAATTTAAATATAAACCAATGTCATTGGTGGAGGCGTAGCAGACTGCATCTCATTCTAACCGCAAGTCACGCACTATCACCAAGCGTACAGATATTTGTGGATGTGATAAAGTATTTTGAAAGTTACAGTAAGTAAATTTCTTGTACGATTGCTGCACTTGAACTTTATTAATTAATATTATGACGTATATTTGACAAAATACAGTTTTGTTTTAAGGTAAGCTATTGTGTTTTCAGTCCATAAAAATATTTGTATCTTTGGAGTTGATGCGTGCAGCACAATGCAACATCCGATATTATTTGTTTCTATTCTTGAAGTGCCTACTTTTCGATCCCATTTCTATTCGGCTTTGTACATGTTTTTTCCGCACCCTACACCCATGGTTTAAATTAATATGGAGTACTTTTAGGGAAATTTTGATTTTAGTGTATCACTAACTGGAAATTTGAAACGGTGAACAAGTGATACCAACTGCTTTTCAGAAACAGAGCGTAAGAAGAAGGATGACGCTGCAGCAAATGAACCGTGTTGGGCCTTATTCGATTACAAATATATTTATTTTACAGTGAAGTATTGTTTGGGAGAATATTACGATATATGAATATTATTTGATAAATTTGTATAATTTAAAATAAATAGTTCACACTAGTCTTTTATTGTGGCAGGTACATTGTTTTATGTATATTATGTATGTATATTATGGCTGTGGGCAAATATCAATTAATTATCGAAGATATCATCATTTGGAACATATAACTATTTTAAGTTTTTTCCCCCTATTGCCTACTATGTAACTCACGTTTTTGCATATTGTCGCATATACTGCTGAAGGGCGTGGCAATTTAACATTTTTGTACATTAAATTCATTTGGTTTTTAACGTGATCGCCATAGGGAATTTTAGTATATTTAAAGGCATGGGAGTCAATCACTTCAATCTTATAGTGACATTAACCTCGGCCTGTTTTTTTTTTTTTTTTTTGAGTAGTGTTTAACGCCCGTTTTCACTACTGAGGCACCACAGGCGGTGGACACTGATGATACATGAGATGAAATGATAAACTGGGAAAGGATTTTTTTTTTTTTTTTTTAAGGAAGGAAGCGTTCCAGGCCTAAGTTTAGGGTACCTCCCCGGCATTTGCCAGTTATGAAGACTGAGGAAAACCTGGAAAAAACCCCAGTCAGGGAGGACGGTCCTGGCGGGATTCGAACCGCAGACCTCCCGCTCACGAGTCCGTGCCTTAACGACCTCGGCCACCCGTGGCGGTACCTCGGCCTGGTAACGAGCAAAACATGATGAGCTTGGATCTGTCACGTGGTGTCGGAAAGGTTTAGACGCTTACACACTACTTTCTCATTGGTTAATATAATTCAAATCTAAGGCGGTGGCACCCATATTTGGTGTATTTGTATTATTATGTAGAAAACCCCTTAAAAATCGTAAAACGATATAAGGGGAAATAAAACTACTGCTTGGGGACTTTGTCTTTGGTCTCTGCCCCTGGCTCTCTCTCACTTCGGAGGATGACCTATCGACCTACACTTCTGTTTTTACTACTGAGGCAACCCAGGCGATGGACATTGATCGTATGTGAGGTGAAATGATATATTGGGAAAGAATTTTGTTAAGAAAGGAAACATTCCAGGCCTAAGTTTAGGGTACCTCCCCGGCATTTGCCATTTATGAGGACTGAGGAAAACCTGGAAAAACCTCAGCCAGGGACGACGGCCCTGGTGGGACTCGAACCCCAGACCTCCCGCTCACGAGTCCGCGCCTTAATGATCTCTGCCACTCTTGGCAGTGGACGTACTCATGAAAGGTAACCCGTTAGAGCTATCGTTTGGAATTATAATTCAGATTTGGGACATATCTCATCTACAATAAACTAAGTTGCCATGGCACATGGAGTTTGTCTCTATCACACTTCTAAATAGCTACCCCCTAAGTCACAACATTTGGTGGAGTCGCCGGCTCTTGTGTGAAACTCTCAACATGCGACAATATTTATTAAAAATACTGGCACTTTTTTTTTTCAAATGTTGAATGATTATTGTTATTTTATGGACGCAAAAATTTAGATTTTGTAATGCATGCGTAGAATGTTCAAGTGTAGCTTCTAATTTTTGGCATAAACGACATTCAGGAACTCGTTTAAATGGCATTCAAAAGAAAACGAGCTTTTATTTAGAGTTTCTGGTCTTCGGAAATACAATAAATGCAGACTGGGATGTAGAAATTCCCTTAAATATCTTAAGAGACCCCCAAAAATGCAGCATTAGCTCTTTTTCATAAACACACGCTCCCACACTGCAAAAATCGCAAGGTTTACTACTGTGGTGATATAAGCTGAAAAAGGAAATTTAAATGAAGAGTTCCAGGCCTAAGTTTAGGGCATTTATAATTGAGGAAAACCTGGTAATCTCAATCAGGGAGGACGGTCCTGGCAGAAATGGAACTCGAGCTTCCCGTTCACGAGTTCGCGGCTTAACAACCTCAGCCATCAATGGCGGTTGGAAGGCTGTTAGCAACCCACAAGTTTTTTTATTTGCGTTTAGTCCTGATAATAGCCATTTGCTTTTTTTTTGTTGGAATGACCTTTTTACTTTAAATTCCCATTAAATTACGGAACTGGAGGTTTATGATAGAAAATGCTTCAATTTTATGCAAAGCTATTTATAAACAAAACCAATTCATTTAAAGTTACAGGAAGACGTCAGCAGTAGTAGCTTACAACTCACCCTGGTTGTTTTAAAAGGTAACACTCGCTCATTAAATGTCAAATATAAAATAAGTGGCATAGAATGATAAATTGGCGAATAAACACTGTATCGTCGTGCACGACAATTCTAAATGAACATGCTTTGTTCTATGTTATAGTATTTCACTTATTTTTCACTAATGAACGCATTTATAAGCCGTTTTTGGCATGAGTGTCATCCACTAATGCACTTTAGCACCAACTGACGGCGAATTTGTTTTTGTGCCAATAAATTTCAATGTTTGACTTGAAAGAAATATTTGTAGTTCCATATTACTTGCTCTGGAAATCGCACACGCCTTGTCTTCAACAGAATGCTAGTACTGTATACGACAGAACAATGCGGGACCCAATTTGTTACAAGCAGTCAGAGAGTGCAAGTAACGACCATCATGTCAACTTGTCCTGTAATTGCTGGTCAAGCTCCCGATGGAAGATAAGCCCCGCACTCAATTTGGCATTATTTGAAGGACGTAATTGAAAAGATTCGCTCACAGTTGCGTTTATTTTATTTGTCCGCACTCTTGGTACAACTTTGATAAGGAAATAATCACTTTACAGCATGCCAAGAGACACACAATCGTGATTTTCATCAAATAAAGGTTCTCATGCTCGTAAATGCGACTACTGCAAATGTATTTTATCTAATACTTTCTTCAATGAAATGCTTCACGTATCAGAATGTTCCTTTGAACAAAATATAAGCGTTTCATCCTCTGAGAGTGATGAACTAATGAAAAATCTGAAAACAATTGACCTTTCGAACGGACATTAACAGGATTTCAGCTAGAATCTGCTGGGTAAATGTAAGTAAAATAAGTTCAAAGAAGTGTTAAGTTTAATTAAAAATCTATGCTACCTAATATATTATGAATAAGGAAATTTGGTAAGTCACGAGGAATTTAATTCAAACTGTAGAAACAAAAAGCTGTAAATGACAATATGATGCTAAAAATATGCATTAAAGTTTGGATTAAATTTAAATTTTCTGGAGAATACTCTTATTGCAAGCGTTCTTCTTTTTATCTGTTATTGAAACTGTTTATTTCACAAATATTAATCATTTAAAACGCACCTCTTTTAATCAAAATCATCACTTATATTTTGACTTCTTGACTCTGAATAATATTAGGTGTGAGGTGAAATCCAATAAAGGGAGTAGTTCTTTCTTTTTTCATGCGAAATTCCTTTTCGCCCCCACATATGGTGACATTTGGAGGGTTTGGGAAAATGTATTGTAGCATTAATGCTACATTAAAAAGTAGATGTGACAGTTGGAAAGTTTAGGTAAAGAAAATTGGGGTCTGCGCATAGGGATTAGATAGCGTTCTTCAGTGGAATTCGGGAGTCGAGTGTGTGAGCTTGAGAGTGGATGTGTCACCAGTTACTTCGGGGTAGCCATCTTGGTTGACGTCTGTCATGGATACAAGTAATAGATATTGTTAATAAATACAGGTTGCCTATGGTTTAAATGATGTTTATGTGTTTAATGCTTACTAGTTCCGATATTTTCCTAATTTGATCCCGTTTAGAATAATGCTTGCTAGGATTTCCTTAGGATCGTGTTGCAGCTACGTCCCTAGTCCTACCCCAATTCGTTTAATAATTTACAGAATATTTAGGCGAGTGGCTAGCAGGGGGCGCGACAACATTGTGCTCGATGTAATATCCAGGGGCCAGTATCATTTCTACTATAGAAGGTGCGTCTAAAAGTGGGAAGAGAAATAAATGTTAGCCCAAGTTTCTAGCAGATTTTTCAAAGGCCCTCAATAGTGAGATGACACCTTTAAAAAGGCTTTGACTCAACAAATCAAACGTGCAAAATTCATAAATTATTCATCTCATGTCTTCACAGGGTTTGATTTAAAGGATATCAGCAGTTTTCCCTTGGTAGTAGATGAGGGAATATGTGACATGTAGATACATTTGCGTCGTCACTTACAACAGAGAATGATGAGCTGCATTAAGTTCTTCTGCATTTAACTTAGCATTAGTTGCAACTTCGTAAATCCTGAGTAGTTTTCGGGCGCAATAGCCTGCAGGAACCAGGAACCCATAGGAGAAATTTTCTTTGTTTTCCCGGATGAAGTTAGAGCGCTCCTTTTGGCCCATTGGGTGGTAATAAATGGCACGGGTCGTTAGTTTTATCCAAACATCATCCAGAGAAACCACCCGCTGTCACATTATCATTTGTTGCCTAATGCTATTGTAGTATCAAGTTTTCATGAATTATGCGGCATTATGCCACTTTGGATGTTCCTGTGCGGTCGACAAGGCTTCTCTGTGTTGTAGACTTTCTTGAGTTACTGCTGCAGTTCGTATTGGCTGTGCTCCATTCCTTTTTACTTCTTTTGCACTTTGGGTTTCAGCGGAACATTCTTGTAAAGTTGATATACTCCACATAAGAAACGTTTTACGACCATTAGTAGGCAGTAACCAGCGACAGAAAGTCCAGCAATATACTCGTTTCAGAAATGCGCAATTTTTATGAAATTTTGCACGTAGCTGTACCAATGACGACTCAAGAATCACACTGACGCTGTTAGGAGGATGCATCTTGTGCGCAAAAAATAACCGTGGAAGTAGGTTGTCTGAGCTTAACTGGGGCAACCCCCTTTACATTTTTATCAGTATTATTAATTTTACCAAATTGATAACGAGGCAGGCAATGATAAAAGTGGAACTAAGCAAATATTCATACCTACATATTCCATGCGTTATCAATTCACTACTTTCCCGGGTTCTGTTTTCATGAATTAATGCAGGAGAATTTTTGTATTGGCTCCATTTCTATAACTGTTTGCAGCCTATTATTATTATTATTATTATTATTATTATTATTATTTAAAAGCTCTTAAATGGGTAGGAAGAAGCAAAAACTTACGTAAAATAATAGGATAATGAGTAGAAACGTGAATGCATTGAAAGCTGGTAACTCAGCGATCACCAGGAAAAATGCGTCGACCTTTGTAGCTGAAATCCGACTAAGAAGGGGAAAATGAGTGAATTCACGGTAGTGCCAACAACAAAAAATGCAGCAGATAGCACCGATTTGGAAGACGTAATGAGTAATACTCAACCAAATAGAAACTAACCTAAAATAACAGGAGATCGGAATGGAATTCCTAATCAGTTCACACACACTAACCTAAATCTAAATTTTTTAAAAATGTATTAACAGATACTCCATTACAGAGTAATATTATATCCCTTTGCTTTCTTCTGATACAGCGTGTGTGTGTGTGTGTGTGTGTGTGTGTGTGTGTGTGTGTTTTTGTACGTACATTTTTATGCAACAGACATGTGGTACTGCAATTTACAAATCTGTCTACCTAAGTAGATATTGTTACTAATTTATTATTTTAATATATTTCTATTATATATTCCAATTATAAATGTAATTCCTATTATATATACAAGTGTATTAACCTACTATATATATTTAATCTATAGTCTATTATTAACCTACTGTACGTTTGTTTCTATTATACAGACAAATCCTGTAGACTACTATCAATCTATTACGCAGATTATTTTCCTATGACATTTTTACATCTATTATTTTATGACAAATATTTTATAAGTCTATTTTTTCTACTGTGTACACAGATATTTTCCTCAATGGACAAAGCATGACTGCTTTATATATTCTGAGATCCGAAAAGCCTATTGGTCTTATGAATTTCATAAAAAATTAACATTCATGAGAAGAATATACCATTTGGATCTCAGAATATAGAATGTAGAAAGCAGTTAAGCAGGGAAAAGATCTGTGTATACGGTAGGTAAAAATAAGCTTTATAAAATATTTATTATAGATTTACAAATGTCCAATGGTTTACTTACTCCTGTTAAAATGTAACCCGTCCGTTAGTTTAAGTTAACGAGTGGTATTAGCGGACTGCGTGGCGCTTTCATATGTGGTAACATTAAAAAAGGTAAAGGAAGAGCAACTGAAGGACATGCGCAGAACTGCCTTGTTGGAGAAAATGGAAGACAGGCGAACATGGCGCGTGTTTATTAATAGCACACCGTGTAAGTCTAAGAACCACAGACTCCATGCAGTTCACATCATGTTGTAACATTGTCTCCACTCACTCTCCTGTTATTTAGGCAAGTTTCTACATCTCCTTGTGCTGGCTACTTGTTCACAATGTTCAGTTTTTTGTATAATAGACGTTGGATAGAAGATAAAATTCGAGCATCTCTTGAGGATGTCGATGTTTGGTAAATTTAATAGCAGATAGTTACTCATAATGTTTTAACTATTACATAATCTTCGACACCATGGTTTGTTTAGGTTTCTCTGTTCAATGTTAATACAGAGAGCAGGAATGTCTTTTTTTTTGAGGAGTCATTGAAAGTTGGGAAAGCACAACATTAATGTAATTATCCATTATAAATACATACTGCTGATATTTCTCAGTTAAATCAAAAGTTTGGACGCATTCCGCATAAAGAATTGCAGACAAATTAACAGCATTAGTTTGCAAATTTACAGAATTTACATTTTTGTTTTTATTCTGCTCCGGTATTTTCGTAAAAAAACTTTGAGATGCTACTAGATAGTGTGCATGTTACCTTCAGTGTTAGTATTTGCCTTTTTTATTCGTTCATGCTATCCTTTATTGACATTTTTCACTTCAAATTTAAAATCTCGGTATTAAAAGACAAATCAGTAAAAATAAACAAACTAGTCAGCTAATTGTTCTAATCAAAATTGCTGGAAAGACTCATTTGCCAACAAATCGTTTATAGATTAATTGCTGAACAACTACCATTGATTTTCCATGATTTTATAAAGAAGTCGCGTTAGGAAACGTAAACATTTTATGTTAAATCATACGTCGTTTATTTTTAGGGAGCTATTTTCAAATAATACTGCACGTAATATGTTGTATTGTTTAGATAACTATCTGTCTTGCCGCCTCTTTTACTCGCGTGCAGTTTCCCTCTGTCCAATCTGTGGTAAGTGATTCATTTTAAGGTTTTTAATAACTTATTCCATCTATTCGTTTTCTGTTATTTGTATGTAGAGTGTTTTAATTTATTTTTAATTTTTTTACTCCCTTTCGGGAACATGCAGCTTAGATTTAAATCCTGCTTTTATCAGCTGACCGATTTATTCCAAACAATGAATATAGGTTAGCCTTGGTTGTGGATCCAGGACAGAAATCATTCAAAACGGCAACCCTCTTGTTGCCTGGCAGTAAGATGTATGCTTTTTGAAGTATGTTCACGCAAGTACATAACTAACACATTCAGGCTGTGTTAAATCGGCTCTTGAAACTCGATGATAATCATATTCATTACTCTGTGAATACATTTAGTGAAACTGCAAGTGAAAGAACCAAAAGGGCAAAAGAAAGCACACGAGAATAATCAGAACATCACTTGGAAAAATTCCTGCAAAAATCGCCAATTACCTCTCGTTACAGACGGGTATTTCTTTAAGAATTATTTTATGTTGCATTTTAAGGCATAACTCCGTATTAGTGACGCCTGAGGCTATAATCAGTAACCGGACATACCGCTCTGTAACCTTTATCTCTGGTGAACTTTAAAAGATAACACGCTAAAATGCCCCCTATAGCCTGGCTCTGTTTCACAAAAGTATAATCTTATATATTAGTAGTATAGTCTACTAGTCTATTAGTATAGTCTATACAAGTGTATGGACTTGTAACTTGTAGTTGTTAGTGAAATTCTCTTCTACAAAGGTTTTACGCTTGTATTTCACAACTCCATGCTTATAAGTGTAAAGTGATTTTTCATTGTTCTGCTCCACAGAAGTATTAGTGGAGCACTGGTAGTTGTATAAATTTCTGTACAAGTGCAGGAATATTGGTAACTTCAAATACTAATACAAAATGTAATAGCTTTTTAGGAGTAAGTTGGCCTAAATATGAAGTATTAGCGAATGAGAATAATGGATGTATAAAGAAAGAACAATTAAGTATTTGTATACAATAAAAAGTTAGGTTAGGTGCAATTAAAGCACGGCTTATGACTGATATTGGCGTTTCCTGTTTCAAATGCATATTTCAGTGCAGCAGTGTTTTAATGGTTATTGGTACATGCCAATACGAAAATATTTCCTTCTCATGCTTCATTCGCTTTTAAAATAATCTCATTAACACAATTTTCACAATTTTTTACTTGTAATGAGAACGTAATTGCCAAACAATGTAAATATATATATATATATATATATATATATATAAAAGAACTAATAAAATAATTGACCGAGAGCAATCGGAAAGCGGAATTCTCGTGTCAACTCTCGACGACTGAAATTGATGCTTTTAAATATAGCCATATGTGACCATCGTCTCAAAATGGACCATTAAGCTTGAATATTGAAAATGCATAATAAAGCGTTTAAATTATCATTATGTCTGAAAAAAATATAAGACTCATTTATCGGGAATGAAAATAATCCGCTCTGTAATAAAAAATATAAATTTATTACAAAGTTGTGGACATAACCTAAGGTTTGGAAACGTGTTGCAAAAAGCTGTTCCTCCATCTTGCTCTTATGACATCACTTGTAACATTTTACTAATACTTTACAAATGTTGCACTTCTTTTGTGGATCAGAAAGTTACAAGGACTTGTACTAATATACTAGTAACGTATTAGACCATTCCTGGTAGAACTAAAAGATAGCACCTGGGAAAATATCGCCTTATTTCTTTAAAAGATACTTCAGCGGATATGAAAATATTCCAGCAGGTTGTTGGCATACGTTCGTCGATAGCCGAAATGACTGCGAATTTGTTCACCTGGCAACTTGTTTTAATCAAGAAATCGAACACGGATGTATCAGCTGATACAGAAGATGCTCTGACTTTTTAGTCACATGGTGAACACCAAATTTCTACAAAAAGTTTCAATAGACTGTATCAATAAACTTTTCTTGACCGCCTCCGGGTCTAGTGATAACGTTTGCGATTACTATCCGGAGGTCCTGTATTCGATTCCCGGTCAAGCTGCCTGGATAAGGTTTCGGAGTTTTTTCGTCTTACTCTGAGAAGGTGAATGCCAGATAGTTTTAAGGCGCCAAGGACTCCGAGCTCATTTGCGCCACCATTAATTCATTTCATTCATAACTACAGATTTAACGCCGCGAGAAGATTAATGCAGTCAAAGCGAGAATAATTAACACATGAAAAACAATGTTATTATTCCTGCCCAGCCATGTAGGTTTATTAACAATACTCGTGTAATGTAACATTCGGCGATAGAGCTTACCATGCCGTCGACATAAATCTGGGTGACGTATAAAACAAATCCTTAATTCATGCTTCGAAAGAAATTCTCTAGAGGATTTGAATATAGTTTAGAAATGCAGCGTTAAATTAATATTCACTCAGTTAAATTACAAAGGTTGCTTTTTTTGGATAGCCCAGGCTTGCGCAGTTTCTCGGAAGCACAATTTGGAATGACTTGCCCCGTCAGATGTTTGCTGTGGAATAAGAGGCCCTTGTTTCGCGTTCCCTTCCAATGAATGACTTCTACTTTGTTTATTCGTAGGATAAGGACAGAATCGAACTGGCAATGAACATTCAGACATTGCTAGTATCTCCCTAGCAATCCCAGATTAAAGGGCATAGGGTGATCCATTGTCACTGTCGTGCTATTTGCAATTCACATATTAATTTTGCTTAAGATGCGCGAAATATACAGTGCAACAAAACTAGTGTTTAATATAAAGTAACGGAATTTAGATGACTGAGAAAAAGTTCGTATCCTACAGCATTTTGCAGTTTTATATTCAGTAATTATCTGATTATTTGATTACCCAGCGAAAAAATAATGCGTGTTCTTGAGATATCTGATTTGCTCTGGGATGTATCAGGCGTTTTCTAGTTTTAATAGTACTTTTTTCTCCCATAAAAATACAAACCTAGCGAAATGCCCCAATTTCATATTTTAACATTTTAAAAACATTGTTTTAAATAATTGTATATAAAACATATGAAAGAGAACGTTTGTCTTTTGTTGCTGCCCTGTGAACGAATGTACTGATATAGGGATTTAGGGATTTAATAACAAATATTTTATTTTACGAAATTTTACATTAGTTTGAAGTTTTGTCATGTCTTCAGCACAACTTATAAAACACAAAATGAAAAGCCATTGAGTACGACGCAAAAGTTGTTTTATTAAACAATTTTAATAAATTTTGTTACAAATATGCATACCAGTGACACTTGTGCAGGAAGTGAAGATTATGTCAAGTTGTGGTTAAGGACAATAAATTACTAATGGCAACTTTAATGTTTCTCATAAGTGTGTGCTATTAATTATTACGTTATAATTATAGAGCGAACTGATAGGCACTAAAACTGGAAAATAGACATTCAAAAAAGACACAAAATTGCAAAAAAGGCTCTTATATATAATTAACAATTTTAGAAAAAAACCTTGACACTGTAAACATTATCTCCATAGAAAATAAAACAAGCATACATTCTGAGATGACAGTGTATGACTAAAATTCCACTCAATATTATTATTTTATTTTTTATTATTGGTTTTATAAGTGTGTATGTAGAATATCACGCTGCCTTAATAACATATTATATTTTAACGTGTCGTTTGAGTTTTGTGGCATTACCAATGCACACACTAAAACGTAATCACAAACTAACATATTCTTTATAAATAACTAAATAAATACATGAAGAGAAACATTTATCTTCTAAAATGAAAACATCTAGATCATTTATTTGAAATTAACACCAATTGATATGGGTGTATGAACTCTCAGCAAGTATAACTGCCCACAATCTTCGGGGCATAGATGATTAAATTTCTACAGTAGTGTGAACGAGAGGCTGCGACATGCCAGGCTTCTTTAATTTGTGCCCATAAGCCGTCTTTTGTCCTCCTTGCAAGTGCAGGGAATGCGTGTGCAACATATTGTATTTAAATAAAACAAACACTAAAGGAAGTATATGTTAACATTAAAGCTTCCTGTGTGTGGAAAACAATATTACGAAACTAATTTGTCATAATATGTTACAAATGTTTATTAAAAAATGCTTCATACCGGTAGGCGAACCTGCGCTCTTAACCACGGCATCACTGCACACTCTGCCACAGAGCTAACAGAACACACATACTAGTCAGCGTCTTTAGTGCAAGCCATATAATACAACTGCTGCACAGCCATGCTGCTGGTTACCTTGTGAACCGCACGCTGTAACAAATAGGACTTAGAAGAAGTTTGCGTTCAACAGATAACCGTTTGTTTATTTATTATGTTTGTTTTTATTTAATTTTTTTGTGTCAAAAGGTGTGCATTAATCTTTTGTGTATAACATTTTACTTTTGTGATATCTCAAACGGATCACCCCGTTATAAAGATTATGAATACTATATATATATATATATATATATATATATATATATATATATATATATAAACATTTTAGAAATGGAGCTGCTTGCATGGATATTTTTTTCGGGTATTTCTGTGTCATAGATAGCTTTAACGGTCGCATTATTTTCACATTAGGAGATCATTTCATTTTTATTGGAAAACTCTACGGTATTTGGCACAAAGCGGCAGTAAAAATATGCAAAAGCGCCCTAAAGGTCCAGATGAGGTATGGAATGCAGGCGCCAAGTTAATGGGGTTTTAATCAGGAAGGAATAAATAGCTATACCCGGTCATTACAGTGGTGTGCAACAAAGCGGCAGGAAGGGGTACACCGACTTGGGATATAAACCATGGGAGGAATGTCAGGACGGGGGAATGTCGTCATCTCCCCAATTCCTCGCATTCCGACACGGATCAGGCGTCGCTGTGCAATATTAGCGTCGCCCATATTGCAAAATGGTCTCCTTGGAGTTACCATTGATTCCATTTCTCAAAGCTTGAACTTCTTCAGTCAAGATCTGTAAAACTTAATAACTTAGCACTATTTTAACAGAATTTGTTATGGTATCTGAAAATTCATCTTCCTCAAGGACGGCAAGAAAATTATGAATTTTGTTCTTTTGAAAACAATTCATTAAATTTTCTCATGTTAAGGCACTCATTTGTTTTTAGAAAGGATTATAAGGCACCTTTAGCTTCGGAAGCATAACCTAATGATGTCATAGTTTCTTACTAATTTTTTAATTATTCTGTAGTGCTTTCCGGCGTAAGAAAAGGTGGGGAGAATCATCGCTGATTGGGCTGTCTAAACTCCTGAACCTAGTGGCACATTCTCCATTGGTTATTAAATGATGGTTTAGCTGAAACGCGACTGCAAATAAGCCAAATATCTGTCCACTTTTAATTGTGCTTCTACAGAATGTGCATTTATTTGAAATACTCCTATAAAATGATAGTTGTACGATATATTGTGAAAGGCACTTCGTTCTGGTAAATATTCATGGAACTGAAAGTAAAGAACAAATACATCCGGTCCTACTGTTTAAAATACTAATTACTAATGACCAACAATGTTTTACTGAAGTTTGTTGTGCATCCTGTAACTGTAAACACTTGAATTGATGCAACTAACAAAATGTTTCTTATACCGCAATCTTTCCGTATTTGAAATGTAATGAAATACGGAAGTAATGTATTTTTAAAGACGCTTGGTAGAGATTTTGAGTCAAAAAATCGATTTTTGACTTTATGCATAATATGACATAGTTTGTAGATATGCCATATATAGTTTTTGTGTGTTTGCTGCATTTAAATGGACATTTAAATATGGCGGCCTGGCTCTTTGTTTGGGGAATTTAAATTAATTAAATAGCAATTTAAATATGGCCACCATTCTGTTACATAATACACACACTTACCCTTTTTTTTCAACTTGACGTAACTTGCATATTTTAACTTAATCTTAAGTTAAGTTAAATATAATAATAAATAAAATAAATAAATAAAAATATTGAAAATTACATGAAATGACACTATGCAAATATTTTCAAAAACTAAACTTTTGCTTTAAATTACACATTACTTCACCAAAAATGTTATGTAACATGTTTTCAAACCGATTTTAAAATATGAGGATATTAAGATTATTAGTTTATGGGAAATGTGCACCTAAAACAGAATAAATGTTCAAAATTAATGTTTTTCTAGTTTATTAAAACAATAACAAGTAAGATTAGCCAAAATTAAAAAAGTAAAATTAGAAACAATTGCTTAATAAGTGGTACAATTTTCATTTGGATAGATAGTATAACTTTTCAGAAAAACTCAGCTTTTATTTCGTTGGGGTTCAGCACAAAAATTGCCATTATGTCTCTACTAAGTATCCATAAGCATGGCTTGACAGACCAAAATCATATGCTAGAAAATCCCAAATGATGTGCGTCATATGTAACATATTAGCTAAATGTGTGTGTTTATAGGTTTCTCCATGAAAGTAAAATTAAAAAAATACCTCTTTCAAATATACACAAGTTGTGACTAGGTGTTTCTTATCTACACGAACACCCAGTCTACAACCTACATGCACAGTAGCTCTCCTGTAACTCTTTTAAGTGAAGGTTGATTTTTCAAGTAAGCAAAGATAGAAAACGATGGGAGCTACGACAGAACGAGGGATTTTATTCGTTTACATCTGTGTACTGCAGGGAAATTTACCTTCATTAAAAGATAGCGCCGGAGGCACTGGTATAGGTATACAATAACAATGCAAACTTCATTTCATTATAAATTAGGAATTAGGCTTTTAAATACGAAGGTTTTCAGATCAGATAGTTTTAGCAAATATTGAAAATGAGCTCCAATTAGCCTCTCACCAGCTTTGCTGGACAACATAGTCATGCAACTTCGAAAATCTCTTTGAAAAAGTACAAAGTAACATCCCGGAAGCTCTACTATACAACAAGTAAGTCTACCGAATTTTATGAACAATGATATTACATAAGTACATGTTACATATTACATAAATACATGTGTGAAACAATTTAACTAATTGGTAAAGTTAGAAAAATACAATGTTACATTTTTATGAAATCATGCCAGTACCAACATTGATTAATGTAGATTCGACGAATAGGGGTATTAAAATGATTAGATCGAGACCAATTGGGTCAAATGTTATTGGATTTCTCTGTGGTGTATATGAAATACGTAATGATACAATTAAAATGAATTAGATATTTTTGATTAAGTGGGAAAATAAGAGACAGAAAAGATTGGCATGCTCTTATTCTTCGAATGGAAAACGACAGACTAACGAAGCCTAAGCCAGACGTGGGACGTCCAAGAAGGAATTGACAAGGCGACCTACTGTTCCTATGTGGTTAGAATGGGTCTTCAGTTTGAAGATGATGATCCACGATCTTTTACCTCAGGATCTTCCAACTGGCTTGCGAGATCCTCAAAATACTTCAACCCATAGCCATTGTTGAAATACTTTGTCGACAGAAATCTGAAACATATTACAAACTTGGTGGGAATGTAATACAGACAGCATAGTAGTGAAAGAAAGTTTTAATTTGAGAGATATGTGCACATTAAACATAGTTTTGTAAAACCAAACGTTAGCAAATGCAATAGTTATGTAGGTTGTCTTATTTTCACGATATTACAAAGATTCCAGTATATGTTTGGAGCCATTATTAGAAAAATTAAAGTTGAAACCAAAATAGATAGTATCTTGCCCGCAATTATTTAAATTTTTATTGCTTTTCCTTCTTTACGAATTCTATATTTAATTGATGAACATAACGTTTTCCCCAACTTATCAATTAAAACTATTGACATCAATGATATTGAAGTTATGAATATCCCAAGTCTAAATTGTTGCACTTACGTCTGCCAAAATAGTTATTTAAATAATTAATAAAAATTATTTTAAGTATACTTTTCGTATATTTTATTATGTGTTTTGAGCAGATTTTAATTTATTGTCTTTTTATAAGGTTAGCTTGAGAAAATATTGACTATAAATATGTGAATTAATTGTTAATTCAAAGTTTACATAAAATTGTTTGAGCAACAGCCCGTAAACCCCCTAATAAAGCATACTTAGAATTAGAAGATCATTATCACCCATTATATTCGGCGATTCTACCTTTTTTGCAACGATGATTATTCTCAACCAATCATAAGGATATTGGAACAATTGTTTCACATATTTATGTTAAATTTAATTATTTTTTGAATATTTAACTTAATTAGGATTAAAAAGAGCAGTGTAGACAATCAATTCAACATTCGATTGTTAGAAGTTGACATTCGAACTAGAATCCCCATTAACACAGCTACACGAATTTTAATTACATCAGAAGACATTATTCATTCTTGAACAATCCCAAGATGTTTTCATGTACCAACTGTTCCTCTTCTCATATATTAAGCACTCAGCAGAAGAACATAAGAAAAATAAAAAGCAAATGTTCACAAATCAACAACGAGATTTGGTCCCTATGATTCATTTCCGATTGATTTCTAGTTGATCTAAAATTTTTATTTTATGATACAAGAATACCTGAAATACATAAATGCCACATTCGCAGTTTCAAGTTAAAATATTGTTGCATTATGTCACAACAGCTTTTGAAATGATAAAGTGTTGACTCCCTAGGAAAAGGTCGGTCACGCAGGAGCTGCGTAAACTAAGCGAATTGCCGATTTGAATTAATTATAATAAAAATGAATATAAAATCAAAATTAGGATTTATTAATTAATAAAATGAAATAAGTTATGCCATTAATGTGTGGTATTAGGATAACAAAATAGAATTCTTGCGAACTATAAGTAATGCAAAAGGGAAATCACATTTTCAGAATGTGTTATTGAGATTAAAGCACAAAAATTAATGGTATGCTATTAATTAAATGAAAGATATGACCACTGATAAACAAAGCTGTGCTGTGAGTATTTTTAAACATTTTTAAATGTAACCATGTTTGTGAACTGAGCCCTTGGTATCATCTTTACATTCATTAAAATAGAAATAACAGATTGTTTCGAGTTACATTGTGTTTCTAAGATGATGTTCATAGTTTCAATAAAACAAAAACATCTTTCTATTCAGAAAAAATTACGAAGTACAAATCAAATAAAAACAATCCAAAGTTACTTCTATTTTCATTGGCTTTGAAATTTAATTTAAATGCTATTGTAGTAAAAATATGTAACGAAAACATTTTCTGAAGGTTATTACAGAGCGCTTTTGCGTACAAACATAATTTTCGAACTAATATTGATTAATATTTCACATTTACGGTCTTTACGACAATGCTTTTGTTATATATAAAACATATGCATCGTTATAAATGCAGTTTATATGCTGAATTAATTTGTCATTTTATTTTAAAACAATGTAGAGAAAACTAAACGCAAGAGTGTTTTTTTAAATTTCAATTTTCAAGCATACCCCTACTCCTAATGGTGCAATTTCCCGAATTTTCAGAAACTATTTTTCTTTTTTATTTAAATGGTATATGCCGAATTTTGTTGTGAAGAAACAAATATTTGTGCCTCTAGAGCAATGTTTACATTTTCGGAATTATTTTTTCGTTTTGTATTTCATTGGCATATACCGAGTCTCCTTTAAATAAATTAAAATTGCGGCTGCTAGAGCGATTTTAGAATTTTGCTTTAACCTCCACTCCTAATGGTCTAATTGTCATGCTTTTTGAAAATTATTTTTATCGATTTATTTTAAGAAAATCTACATGGTTTCGTGGAGAAAAACAAAACATTTCGAGTGCTAGAGCGATTTTTCAAATTTCGCTTTAGGTGAAACTCCACCCCCAAAGGTCCAGTACGAACTCGAGAAATCGTTTATTAATTGATGATTATATGGCGAGTTTCGTTGGGAAAGAACAAAAATTACGATCGTTAAAACGAGAACGACACACGCACGTGTGCGTGCATATATATATATATATATATATATATATATATATATATATATATTACTTATAGGTACTTAATAAGTGCAATCGATGCAGCTCAAAATAGATCATTAACAAATCTTTCTATGGGTGCAACCGCAATCGGAATTCGCTGAAAAATAAGTAGATTTTTCATGACTCCAACTCCTTCGGAATTCGCTAAATGGAGCGCGTTGAACAAAGAGCTGTGATTAATTAGAATTACAAATGAAATAAAGTCTCCTGAACTTCTTAAAGACAAGTCAGCAACTTTAGGGGTAAAAAGATTATGACCTGAGTCTAAATGTAACAGGACATGCAAAGGAGATGAGCAAGTCGTGATACTTGGAAAATTTGCACAGCAGAAGAAATATTATGAGTGTTGCTTGATACAGAAGTGACTATCGGAATATGGTAAAGGAAACAGGCATAGTAACTAAAGAATTAGGCATTAAAAAATTAACCGCAAGATAAGTGCTTCGAATATTGACACCTGTTAAGATTCAGCATTTGTACTTTAGACATTTTCGGACAGACAAAGAGTAATCTTCTTCTTCTGCTTCCAATATCAAGGTGGTTGTATTCCCGTTCTGAACTAAAGGACCTGTTGTTTCCATCGTGTAGGGAATGGACATCTTCCCTGTGGTTGATAAGCAAAAGCTAGTCATAGAATTCGAATATGAGAGAACTATAGTTTCTGATGGTTCTGTATTACGTCTGTTTTTTTTTTTGAGTAGTGTTTAACGCCCGTTTTTACTACTGAGGCACCACAGGCGGTGGACACTGATGATACATGAGATGAAATGATACATTGGGAAAGGATTTTTTTTGTTTAAGGAAGGAAGCGTTCCAGGCCTAAGTTTAGGTACCTCCCCGGCATTTGCCAGTTATGAAGACTGAGGAAAACCTGGAAAAAATCCCAGTCAGGGAGGACGGTCCTGGCGGGATTCGAACCGCAGACCTCCCGCTCACGAGTCCGTGCCTTAACGACCTCGGCCACCCGTGGCGGTATTTTTACGTCTGTCGTTGACTTTAGTTGGAGTTCTGTACGAATTTGTTCACTTTTCAATTGATCTCTCCTGGTAACTCCCCTTATCTGCCATAAAAATCTCATTTGTATGATTCTATTCTACTTTCATCTTGCTGTTGTATTATTCAGGTTTCATTGAAATAGATATAATATTGTGCATTCTAATTAGTAATTCACTCAATGGTTTTCCCTAAATATCTATTTATACCACGTTGAGTCTATTGCATTTCTTTCTCTAAATATTTGATTGATCAATAACGTACAGCCTTTGGGAAGGGGGGAAAAATTGAGTCATCCCCAAATTGCTGTCGATCGGAGTACTTCGGGTACGCTCGTAAACGCTATATTCACAACACACATGCAGCGAATGCACACTGCAATGGGCGCTTTGCCTGTAAATGGAATGTCGCAATCACAAGCATCTAGAAAAAGAACGCCAGAGTACAATAGCGGTGGCCGAGCGGTTTAGAAGCATTGCTCTTCTGCGAGCTCCTGGGTTCAAATCCCACACAACATTTTTGTTTTATTTTTTATCATTGGTTGTATAAGTGTATATGTAGAATATCAGGCTGCCTTAATACCATATTACATCTTAACGTATCATTTGTGTTTTTATGCCATTAATTATGCACACACACAGACGTAATTTTTATCATAACTAAATAAATACATTAACAGAACCTTTATCTTCTAATATGAAAACACATAGAAATTAACACGAATTAATATCGGTGTAAGAACCTTTAGCATGTATAACTGCCCTCAATCTTCGGTAGTGTGAACTAGGGGCAACATCCCAAGCTTCTGAATTTGTGCACATAAGCTGTCTTTTGTCCTTCATGCATGTAAAGGAGTGCGCAGCATATTGCATTTAGATAGAACAAATACTGAAGAAAATATTATAATATTCATTATAATGTATATAATAGGTTAATGTTAAAGCTTGCTGTGTATGAGAAACAATATTACAAAACTAGTTTGTCATAATATGTTTCAAATGTTTATTAAAAAAAGATACTTGATACCGGAAGGCAAACGTACGCTCTTATGCAGAGCATCACTGCACACACTGCCCAGAGCTAACAGAACACACACTAGGCAGCGTCTTTAGTGCATGCTATGTAACAAATGCTGCAGTGGCTACACAGCCTTGCTGGATACCTTGTGCCGCACGCTGTCTCGAGTAGGATTTAGAAGAATTTTGCGCTTAAGAGATGATTCTTTCTGGTCAAAGAGTGCTCTATCATTTCCGAATCAATTACTATTTTGGCTCTGCTTAAGTATTTGCTCTGCTGCATGACCTTTGCTTTACTTTTAGATGTCGATATTTTCATGTTATACTTTATTAGAAAGTGATTTTCAGTTCATTACAGTAATATTTACATACAGACATTACTCACAAAACTGAAGGAAATTGCCGGACGGACAGAAAAGTTCTTGACAGATTTATGATTATATACGAGTCATGGGGTCAGTCTCTGCAATTCTGAAACCAAAATGTTACATAAGGGGATCTTCACCCCCTAAGAAAATTTTGTATCCCCATAAGTAGTTATTCCAGTTGAATTTGCTGAAAGGAGTCATAATAACAAGCCATTATTTTGCAATTTTAATTTCAATATTGCAAGTTACAAAGAAGGAAAAACTTGCAGGAAGTTGAGGCGAGATGGCCTCTTCAGGACAATGCTCCAAGTCTTGTGTTGCAATGGCGACAGTGGATAAGGCAAGATCTTCCTGCTTACTTTGCAGTTCCCAAAACTGAGGAAAACCTTCCAAAGAGAAATTCCTCCTCAAATTAAAAAGTTATGCAGGCTCTAAACCAGTAGTTATAACTATTCTTCCAGTTAGCTGTAGAAATGTTAAGATCATCGTTAGAAGAAGTGTATGGAGTCCTCAAAGAGATGTTGAAAAATGAAATAAAAATAAAATGTTTAGATCAGGTATGGGGCATAATAAATAACCCTTGTGCAAATCAGAATATCGTATTGTAAATCATTAAATTCTTCTGAAGAAATTTTTACATGCACTTTTTAACACCAAGCAAAAAGTTTAGATTATCTTAAGTTTTTGATATGTTCAATTGGTGAGGAATTTTTTCTTCAGAACTATGATATTTTAATTGTATGGGACATCCCTGAGGTGCGAAAGTATCCAGAAGGAGTGGAAATAAGTTTTATAGAACACAGAACACAAATATGACATTCACTTTTATAGACTACTTTAAACCTTGAATAGACTACCCCGAATTCTAGTTTCATTCTTTTGATGCATGCTCTTGTAAATCGTGCGGAAATTTTAGTTTTACTGACACCTCCTTTCTTACTCATTTCATCTCCTGATGGAATTCTAAGTATGGCTTTCTTCAAAAGGGAAATAAAACCATGGGTCCTGTATCGTAGATTTACAACTCCTGAGCAAAATTTACAGGTCGTTTCACGCCCTGAATTAAATGCGATACCAATGATGTTAAAGAGCGTTCATAAATAAAAAGAAAAGAAAACAAAAACAATCTCCTGATGGGAGGGGATTGAGGCACCATGACCGACAACCCCCTATACAGAAAATTGTCCTATACTGCCAATAGCAAATACGAAACTTTTTCACAGTATTAAGTTTACAAGATGGCATTATTTATCATTATAAAATATTTCCATGGTATTTAAAAATCTGAAAATTTTTACAAACAATATTTCTCATATGTAAACGAAATATAAAGTTATATATATATATATATATATTATAAACTTCACATATATAAGCACAAAATCTTTATAAAATATACTAACTTCCAAATTACTTGACATCTTTAAACTAATTGGCATAGATAAGCCAGCATCATATTTATCATCTCTTTTAATGAAACGGACACGGTTTTCCTTGGCAATAGTTATAAATGGGGTGCCTGTCTTGTTATAACTTCACTTGAAAAGGAGTCAAAACATAACATCCAGCTCACACCATTCATTAAAACTCACTTCATCTCACTCTAAAAACCACTTCCATACCTTCTTCTGGATCTTTCCTTTCATTGCTAACCCTCATTGTCACATATGATGATAGATTAGGGAAAATTACACAAGGAAAATGTCCTCTCTAACCACAAATTTTGATATGAAATGATTAATACACCTTACAGTTTCATGATTAACTGCAAAATTTGCATGATTTATACTCTTTACCCACTCCTCCTTTAATCGCTGCTATTTAGGAAATATAATATGCTATTATGCAATGCAATGCCATAATTAAGAATATACAAAAGTAAAGCATATTGTACCGCAACACTTTCTGTTACACAAGCTCCTTGTATAGTTTCACTAAATCAATATTAATGCAATAAAAAGCAAAGAATAATGTGCTATTGTTGATTTACTTCCAACTATAAACCACTGTAATAAACCAAATAAACAAACCCATGTGTTAATAGCAGCAACTATGGCTGCTGTCTTTGTATAACCTCACTAGCAAATGAGTCAAATCATGTTATAACATGAGGTTCACATTAATGCACACTACAGTTTCATGATTAACTGCAAATTTTGCAAAATGTATCTCTTTATCCACTCTTCCTTTAATTACTGCTATTTAGGAAATGTAAATATGGTATTACATGCTGCACTATCTTAATTAAGACATACAAGAACAACCCATGTTGTACTACACACTTTTTATTACACAAGTTCCATTTCACTAAGCCAATATTAATGTAATAAAATACAAAAGAAGTAACATGCTCCTGATAATTTACTTTCAACTATATTTCTTATATATCTTGTGTAATTCAAAGTTAATTAAACCTCTACGCTCATGAATTGCATATGAAAACTAGTGAAAATCAATATTCAGATATAGGCTAGAATTAGTCAATAAATTTATATCATTCAAACCTAGACTTTAAAATAGTTTTTTATATATATAAAACTTCAATTAATGCCTATCTAAAGTAAACAAAAGTTATAATTGTAAGTTAAATTAAATAATACCAAACAGAAAAAATTAATGTAATAAACATTAAAATAAATAATACTGTACATTACAGCAATCAAAAAGAAATAGAATAACAATTAATATGGTAAAAAAAAGCAGATGATACTTTCATTAAATTTATATAACAATTTAAATGGAAATCAACCTATTAAACAAAAATCCTTGAAGTAAATAACGATATTACCTGGCACTCCCTAACTTTCCCTGAGAGCATGCTCCAACTTTTAATAATGCAGACAGTATATGATAAAGAATACAAAATAAAGAGTTTTTAGGATTATTTCCCTTTCCTTTTTGTCTTGCAAGCTTTTTTCTGATACTCATTCCTTATTGTTTTTGAACAGATAAATAAATACTTTTTTCAACATAATGCTTACTTTCTTAAATAAACTGCCGAACATTTATAAGTTTTCACCTTATAGAACTTTCTTCATATTCAAAGCATATTTCATAATGGATGAGTGTGAGCCAGTGCCTTTCTCCAAGATCATGGTTTGATCCCTGTTGCTCAATGTGGAAATTGTGGTAGCCAAAATGGTGCATGGACAGGTTTCTTCTGAATACACAATTTTATTTACATGCCCTCCATTTAGTCAACTCCCTGTTGTCACTAACATCATTAGCATAAAGAACAATTTAGTCCTCTGAAAACTGTGCTACTAGAAAATAGAAGTATGTGACCACCTTACACACTAAAGTGCAGAATTTCAATATTAATTGGACAAACAACTTGACAATAGTTATAATTGTAGCATGTATCGCATAAATAATTTCATCAGAGAAAATAACGATAAGTTTACTGTGATCAAGTACATTGTGAGCCAAGAGCAGAACTTTCTCTGTATGTATTCACATACTGGGTGTAGTCTTTATAGGTTTCCAGGCAGGATTATTCTTTGGAAAGAGGAAGCATTCATACAGGAAATGCCAATAAAACCTTTTGCTGGCAATTTCAGAAATTTTAATTTTCATGTGAAATAATTGTTAATTTGTCATAGAGAAGGTGCAATATCAAAAACGCTTCTTTTGAAACGTGTATAGATATATCTGCACATAACTTTGAAATATTGCCTGGCATACATAAACACTCTGAAGTATATAGTATCATTAAAACGTTTTTTTTTGTGTGTAAATCTTACAATGGATATTGAATCTCTTTTAATAACTTGGACTATTAATTCTTTAAGGAGCTACAAGTAAATACAACACTTCATCAATTTCTCCAATTCCACAGCAGTTCCAATGCTTGTAAACATAACTTTTATTTGTTTGGTAGTAAAATGGATATTCGTTTTAATACAGGTATTAACAACTACAACCTATATAATCATGTAATGCTATCACATTACTATAAATTGCTGGACATTGAGCAGAGGTATTATGGTAAAACACCACACATATAAAAACCAAAAACCTACTCTTGCTTTTTCTCTCTATAGATGAGAATCAGGCATAAGAATGAAAGTATAAGTTTATATAAAGAGATACAATATATAGGACAAAACTCATCAGAGTCCTGTTAATATTTCAAACCTGAAAAGATAAATGGGATGGAGAATGTGCATGTCTTATATTGCTATGCATCAACACTAGCTGTGGAAGGTTAGCCCTGTAAAGATCTTTTTGTGAGAAGGGAAGATAATGTTCATCACTCTAAAAATAGCTCTCTTTGTTGCAGTGGAAAATTACTACAAGGGAAAGAATGTTGAAGAGCCTCTTTCCAAAGAGCACATTCCAATTCCAAATCTTCCAGAAAACTTCATTTGGATGCAGGTAAAGTCATTGCCCAGTGAATGAGGAATAACTTCACATTTGCATATAAATACTGATTAAAACATTCACAAAATATAAAGATTTGAATTTATTTACCAATAATATTTCTACATAAACAGTTACAATTTTCAATTAACAACCCTCTGCACCTTGATTTTTGGCTTTCCTGAAGACTCAAGTTTGGCTACATACAACAATATTCATAAATATATACAAACATGACTAAAACAAACCACTATTATTTACTAATTTTAAACTAAACATTTATGAATATTTAACAAATTAACATACTTAACCTACTTTATAATATTAATAAATCTAACATTCATCCATATGAGGCCTCATCACATACAATTCCACAGTTTTCTGCATAATGAAATCTGCCACTTCTCATATTTCCCTTGTTAATACTATTTAATCAGTATTTCCCTTTCACTTTATTTCTCTTTGGCTCCATATCAGTCAACATTCTATGTGCTATACTTTCTTTCTGTAATTTATCCCATTTTGCTTCCCATAAACCCTCCCAGTATCTCTTTATTCCTTCACACTAATATATCACCACAGATGGCCAAGATCGTTAAGGAACGGACACATAAGAGGGAAATCTGGGGTTCGATTCCCACCAGGACCGTTCTCCCTTGCTGAGGTTGTTTCCAAGTTTTCCTCAGTCGTCATAAATGGCAAATGCCTGGGAGGTACCCTAAACTTTGGCCTGGAATGCTTCCCTCCTTTTCCCAATTTATCATTTCATATATCATCAGTGTCACCACCTGCAATGCCTCAGTAGTTAAAAGGGCATTAAAACAGTTATAAAAAGAACACACTTAATCTTAATAAACAATGAAATATTCCTTCAGGCTCTCTACACATAACACACTCTTCCCAATTTTCTCCTCCGAGATCCTAAAAAAATAATGTTCCTGCTTGCATCTAGGCCAGTCCTTCCCTCCCAAATTTATCACAACAATCCACATATTACTCTACCCCACTCCTTTTTAATTATTGTATATATTTTAAAGAATGCTTAACTCTAAAACTATCCCAAATCTTTTGCCTCTCTATATCTTTAATTCTTTGTCTTACTTCCATAACCCTTGTCTACTTTTATCTCCAAATTTCCCCATCCCAATTTCTTGCAATATTTCCCTCACTTCTCCCATCCAGCTGCTACCTCTGCTTCCCTTTGATATTTCATACTCTCTTTTAGAACATTGTGGTCCCCTAATTTAAAAATCTTGTACTAATATTTTAACATTCTCTCCACCACCAAATCCTTCCTCCCTACCCTCCCTAACTCAGCTAAAGCTACTCCCTTCGGTGAAGCTTTAGGCAATCCAACACCTCCCAACAAAACATCCTATGAATTAAATGGATTTTCAGCTATACCTAAAAGTTCCCCATACTTCAACCCCATATAATGATTCCACTACCACTTCATACAATTTCCCCAACCAATTCATTGACATATTTGGGATTTTCTTAAAACTTGCTCTCGTGGCTACTTTGCCGTTAATAATAACATTCTTCCCTTGTGGATTCCACCCTCCAGTACTTGACAATCTCACCCCCAAATGATGAAATTCTTTAACCACTTCCAATAGCTCCCCATTAAAGAACCATTTCTCATCCCTTCTTAATTTATCTCCTTTTTTTAAACAGTATTATTTTTGATTTCTTAACATTTACTCTTAATCCACATTCTGCGAAAATCTACCTATGTCATTTATAGCTCATTGCAGTCCAATTACTGTAATTGAACTATCATTAAATCATCAAAAAAAAATAAGCCTGGTATTTCTTTCTTTCCAATAACTGGACAGTGTGAACTACTCTTTTAAGATTTGTCCCATAACATCATCAATAAACAAACAAAACTGGGCTCAACTTACAGCCTTGTCAAAAAACTACCTTTTTGTCCCACCATCTCTATGATACCATTTCCTGTACACTTTATGCAAAGCTCAACTCCATCAAATTTAAATTTAAAGATAAGTGTCTGTTGTTCCTGAAAAATGGAGAACATCAAGATTTTTTCCTCAGTATCATAAATAAATTCTTTAGTACTATCCCTGAAATTTTTAAAATTATGAGATCTAGCAATTATGTTTTCAATGTTTAAAGAAGTATTATAAATCTAAAATACCTGCTTGGCTCTGGGGAAAAAAGACGATAAATGCATCTGACAGATGCAAGTAGGATTGAATCTAAATGTTTTATATATGCTGCTAATTTAAGTCTACTGCATTAATAAACTGTACCAAAGGAGAAGTTAACTGACAATAATAAGCCTTCCATTTCTCAAAAAAGATAAACATTCAGACATATTTTTCCTAAAGATCTTATCTTTCAATAAATGTTAAATATTTTGTGTTTTTACTACTTGTACTATGCTTTTTAAAGGTCATTTTAGATTGAAGAATATTTTATCTTAAAGTTAAAATTTAAAAAAAAAAATGTGTTTTAAAATGTATCAAAGAGGAAAAATGTTGAATAATTCTATTAAAGAGAAAGCTATTTGAAATTAATAAAGACCATATAACAACTATTTGAATATTAAAAAAATTAAAATAGCAGAACTTTATGAATTGTAAACATTTATTAGAATGACATCTAAAAAACATTTTAAAGAAAAAACACAAAATCTAAAATATCTCAGCTAAAAATTTATCAAATTATTAAAGAAATCAAAATCACTGAAGATTGTAAACAAATTTGAATATTTTACTAAATATATATTTTAAATATTTGTAAGCTTCAATCTATAGAGGGAAAACTTTAATTGATTATGTACAAAGATTTTCATGCAGAATGTTGGCCAGTAAGTAAATATATAGTCTAAAGCTGATACATGTTACCAGTATTTAAGTTGATAAGCCAAAATCGTGAATTATAATTCTTTTACCAGCAAGAAATATTTTGAGTGATGGACAATTTTTTTTTTTATAGAAACTGGATTATGTGAAAAATAATTTCTGTATAAAAGTTTGATTTTATTGCTAATAATTATAAGGAATAAACATAATGTGAAACAAGGCTATTATGTTTATATGAATGTAAACAGGAAAAAAGAATTAATAGTTTACTTAAATTGACTTAATATAATCTTCACAGTGGAGGTTATAGTTATAAGTTACTTTTGTAGTCGATGAGCCAATTGCACACTTTAATTTCTCCACTTATCAACAGTTATTGGCAGAATATATTTCATGGATCTTTCATTGCTAGATAGCTGCCAATACATTGGTAAGTAGAGAACAGTGTGCAATTGACTCACTAATTAACTTACCTATGTAAACAAACTCTGATGTACATAAATACAACACAAGGATTAAAAATGACTTCTCCATCCCAAGCCATAGACTCTGCCTTAATTAAAAGATGCCTAGCTTTATGACAATAAAATTCTACAATGCTCTTCCTAAAGAAATCAAATCCTGTAACAATGCATTAAATTCAAGGAAGTTTTGAAACATTATTTAATAGATAAAGCCTACTAGAGTCTTGAAGAATAATTATTTTAGTCTAGAGGTTATCCTTATTATATTTGTATTGTTCTTATCCATTTATTATATGTCTGATTTATTGCAATCTGTATTTATATTTTTTTCCCTTCAACTCTAATGTAACTTATAGATTATTATTATTATTATTATTATTATTATTATTATTATTATTATTATTATTATAATTGTTGTTGTTATACATATTTACTGATGAACATCTATTAGGGCCTATTTTTACTATATATAATTATCCTTAGCTGTAGCTTCATACTGACATGGTTCATTCCATATATCATGCCATACTGAACTGCAATAAATTGAAATGAATACAGTTTACGCACTTAGATTTGATCTAGTAGCTGAGAGGAACAAGCTCTAAACTAAGCTCTTTAAGAAATGCCACAGCAATTGTATCACATATTAAATAGATGATGATTTTATTCATAAAACAGTATGTTTTGAAATACCTTAGAATAGTCACAAAAATTACTTCTAAAGTAACATTTTAAACATTTCAGGTTAAAGGTGGCAGTAAGATGCGCAACTTGCTAGCATATGCTGTAAAGGAATTTAAGAATGAAAGAGCAATAGTGTGGAGTGGTTCAGGTGGTGCTGTAGGGAAGGTAATCAGTTGTGCAGAAATAATGAAGCGTCAATACAAGAATGTATATCAGATCAGCAAAATCTGTTATCGCAAGTAAGTTCTCTTGTTTAAGTTCTTTATACAGATTTAAATATATGAAGTTGATACAGAATGAGGCCAAATAATATGGACAAACTTCAGGAGGTGTTTCTGAAAGGGAAATGAACAAAACCATCCATATCAACATATGTCCAAAAATATACAGAAACCATTAGAACAACTGGATATGGATCATTAGGAGCACTTGAAAGATGCCATATATGCTGACCAGTGTCAAATCTGCAGACACTATGTGCCAATGAAGCCTTCACAACTCTTCAGACACAAGAGGGAACAATTCTAGCACATGGTGGGCACTTTGAACCTCTCTGCCAGAATTACTGTCATACAATAGGCATGCTTTTGATGCTTTGTAACATTAAACCTGCACTTAGTTATGCATTATAACATTATTCTAATTAAAATATTTCTGCACTTTTTGCAGTGCACATTTCGGGGTATATATTGATGTATAGTTTTTTTCTGGTTTAGACTAAAAGTAAAACTAATTAATATCATGTCAACACATTAAAACTCTCATGATGTTCCACTTTTAAAACTTATTTAAAAGTAAACTAGGACATGTTTCGTGAGACATTCGCTCACATTGTCAACCATTCAACAACTAATGGATCTGATCAGGTCCCACTTTACTTAGCTTAGTGGTCTGTTATCCTGTATCATGCATGAATTAACTCACTTGTCTGTTGTATAAATGGCAATAGTTAATTTTGAATGACTGTTTGGTGAATAAGGACAGAGAAGTGCACATTACTTTCAAGATGCAAAAAGATTAATGCATGCAGTGCTCAGGTATCCAGCTTTTATTGAACCTGACCTTATTTTAAATCCCTTTTTGGGTGTCTGGTCTGTTAAAGAAGCACATGTTCAGCCTGAAGATTTTCATTAATCAAATGTGTATTAGATTCTCTGTTCATAAAAACAGTTCTTCAGTTATGTGATAGCCAAGTCATTGCCACATCATTGAAAGTGCCTTACCACATTATTGATTTTTTTAATGCTGCTGTGGCATTGATATAATTTGCTGGAAACTACCTATTTACATTTCTCATCACTTACTTCTTAGGAAGCGTGTAGCATGAAGCAAATGGTTGAAAAACAGTGATTAAACCATAAATCTGGCAATAATTAAACTGCTTTCATTTGAAAGAGAAATATTTCCAAGACATGACGTGCTTTGATATGCAGCATGTGACAACTGTCTTTTCAGAAATTATTCTGATACATGCAGACAAATGCAGGAGAGCTCTCACAATGTGATTGTTGTGCCATGATTTATTATGCTTTTAAAAAGAAATCTACAGCGTAGCAATGTCATGAATCTTAAGTTGTTTTTTTTTTCATGACTACACTATCCTGAGCCAATATTAGAAACTGTTTTTGAGAGTTTCAAAGAAATTAAGAATATTTGAAGAAGACCATCAAATAGCTCTAACTCCAAATTAAAGCTACATAAAGCTGTTGGAGGGTTCTTCTTATCCGTGGACTTCTCTTGCCATTGAATAAACAGTAGTGAAAAGTGTTGTTCTTACAGGACGCCACATTTCTTAGCAGAAGTCAGCCCCCCCCCCAACTACTACTCAGAAGAAATATAACTGGTAATAAAATAAACTCTTTTGCTTTTTCCTATATTTTCCCCAGTTCCTTAGCTGTAAAAAAATTTGAATATTGTTATTCATAGCATAACAAAGTAAGAAGTACTGTAGTGGCTATTTTCTCCCACCATTTTACTGTCTGTATGTATTTCTTCATTAATATTTAAAATTTTTGAATATATATTTAATTCAGCTAATGAAACACTGAACATTACAATAAAAATGCAAGTTTGTGAATAATTAGAATAGTGCTTCACTATGAACTATTGTAATAAGTATGCCACATTCCTGCTGCAGATCATTGAAGATATCTGAGCTTCATACAGAAGTACCAATAACATACAGCTGTCCATAATTAATTGTTTTTTGATCTGAATATGTCTTCTCCATAGGGATAAACTTCATACTCCAAATGGCACCTACAATGCAGCGCTATTTTTCTTTGAGCTTCTAGTGCCTTCAAAGAATATGGACCAACCTAAGTAAATGTACTCCTTGGCTTTTCCTACAGTTCATTATTTACTCATGTCCCTGATGACTTACTCATTGCTGTTTGTTATTACTTTGGTTTTCTTGGAATTTATTATTAGACCTATCTCCCTACTCCTTTCAAAAAGTTAATTCCAGGTACAATCCTTATATAGAGAGCAATACAGTATTGTCTGCAAATCTCAGGTTGAATTACATATAAAATATTGTATGCTGTTGTATTTTTCCAAGATATGATTATAAATTTCCATTAGTATGAGTATTATTGGCTAAAGATTAGCCAATCTAGCTTCTTAGCTCCTTTGGGGGAATGTTTCACCCACTCTATTTACCCAATGCCATCATAACTTTTGCTTGAGAAATTGCATATAAATTTGACTAAACAATAAGTTGTATCCTGTTCCTCATAACATTATTCACTGCAGAACTGAAGAATTCTGGGAACCTTATCTTGAAGAGCTGGATGGCATTGTAGTGCAAAGAGATGTTCCTACTATTCACATCCTGCTCAGCAAAGACACTCTAAATACTGAAGAACCTGGGTAAGATTACAAGAATATTAATGGTTTAGATCATCTACTTATTGAATATACAGGGTGATAATGAACTGCACCAAAATAATTTCAGAGTGTAGAGTTGTATATAAAATCAATTTGAGATAGAAAACATATGGCCTATCTGTTCAAATTTCAAAGTTATGGCTATAAGTTTCAAAGTACCACTGGCTAAAGATGCCCCTCAAAAGCATAACACATGATAACAAAGGGAGGTTTCTGAACATATTGCTTTGGTGCCATGGTCATGGCATTAGCTTTCGAATAACAGATGATCATTTGTTTTCGAGTTCAAGTCTCATTCATCACCTCTTTTTTTATCTTTCCGTGAATAGGGCCTAATAATACAGCTTTTAGCCAACGTTTTAATGTGATGTTTCAATTTATATACTTAAATTTTAACATACCAGTTTTTATAATTACAACCATTGCTGTAGAATTATGAGTAATCTTAATGAGTTGGGTGTCGTACATTCAAAGATTACCTAAATTTCATTCATAATTCTTTAGTATGCATATCCAACCATTTCATATTAAATAAACAAATTTAATGACATGGCAAGAATTGAACCCATGGCATGAACATCAGCTTTTGCCTTATGCATTATACCACATAAACAGTAAAAGAGCTCGCTCTAGAGTAGACTACATAATGCAAGAGGGCAGTTAATAGGTGTTCAGTGCAGCACTGTCAATGATTAGTTGGAGATTTGAGGGATTTTTTTATGGCACTAAATCTTGAAAATGCTGATAACAAGCTGTGGAAAATTGATATTTTTATGTCTGCAAGGCAGTTTTAAAAGACATTTCTAAACCAATTTTTCATCCAGCTTGGTTTTAACACTGACTTATTAGCATATGATGCAGAAATGTTTAACACATAAAACTGCATTATGTTTAGTTATTGCCTATCTCAAATTGCTTATATATGACATTTCTATACTCTCTAAAATTATTTTGATGCAGTTCATTAACATCCTGTATATATTATTAAGATGTATAAATAGTTTTAAGTATGTAGTTTAGTGGCTATAATTATTTTGCTTTGGATAACTGCAAAATTCTATGATAAATTTTTTTTTTTATTTTTCTACTTTTTAATTGCTGACTGAAGTATTGTAGCAAAGAGTACCTATGTCAACAAACAAACTACACCAGTAAAAGCCAAATATAACATCCTGTATTCCTTGATCTAGTGCTTAGTATTTATGACTGGGTCGAGAGGTCCTGGGTTTGATCCCTAGTAGCTGTTTAGAAATTTTTAAGTTAGGGAGGTCTGGAATGAGGTCCACTCAGCCTCACGATGACAATTGAGTAGTTATTTGATGGAAAGATAGCATCTGCAAACCATTTGATAGTGATCAGTAGGATGTGGTGTGCTCATTACTAGGACCCTGGATTCTTAGGTTTTAAACTATTTTGTTCCTTGCTAGCTAGCTAACTGTGATATTGTAACATAATTATCCATTTCTTTATCATGGGAGTCACACAGTTGAATCTTATGAAACCTACAACTGGCTAAAACTATGGTTTAATTATTAAAATTAAATTGAATAATATTTACGAAAAAATTACTTCTAAAACAATAGCCAACGATGTTCATCTTGATGAACTTCAAAGACAAATCATTGCATTTAATTTTTAATACCATTATTGTCATGTTGTATAAGAAGTATTGTGGAAATCTTATTTTTAGAACAAACTGAATTTAATTTCATAATGTCATTCTAATCAGCCTTTTCAAATGACTTTTAAGCATATGTCTTTTGTTTATTTATTGTTAGTCATGTTCTGTTAAAGAAAATTGTCAATTTTAACTCTTATTTAGAAGCAAACTGAAGGCATTATAAAGAAGCTTAGACTTCCAGTTTATTAACAACTACAGCAAGATGCCAATAAGAAAGGTTTCTAAAAGTTCCTTGATTAGAAAGTGGGTTGGCAACGATCCTAGTTTTACCACAGATGCAAAATTGTATTATAAAGACTTGAAAATTTTAAGTAAGTTAGTGCTTACAACTTCAAAAAATACAGCGCCCTGACATTTAAAGAGTTGGAAGTTGTTTTCAGAACATTGGAAAATACAAGTAAAATTAAATTAAAATAAATTTGTATTATCATATATTTGTTTCAATGTCTTTATTCTATTTTAGCTAAGATAAACTTTAAAAAAAAAACTTAAAAATACTATCTTAACATGTTAAAAAAACTTAAAAAATCTGGACCCTACTGATCACATGTTGAAAGATGGAGACAGAATACACAGCAGTTGTGTGGTATACCTAAACCCTCCAGACTTATTGAGCTTAGGTATTATTATTATTATTATTATTATTATTATTATTATTATTATATGCATGTTTAATATACTGTATGTATGAATGACCAACCTTTTGAGAATTTGTACAGAATGAGTGACAGAAAACAATGATGTCTAATTCCTTCACTAGGGAGCTGCATTATATTCAGTTTTGATTTCTAACTGCAAGGCAGCAGGTAACTAAATCTTTTGTGTAACACTCTTCATGCTTCATTGAGTGAAGCATGAAGAGTTTAGAGGACAGATTTAATTCGTGTAAGCTTCACTGTGTTAGTTCCATATGAAAAATTTTTTTTTTTAAAATTTTTAAAAAGTTTAAAGAAATATTGTGTGCCGAGTTTGTAGATTGAAGAAATCATATTGGGTAAACAGAGAAGCTCTATAGTATAAACTTTGGAGTAAAGGAATGAGTAAGAGATGATTATATAACAAATTATTTATGAAGAAATCACTGAAATTTCACTAGTTTTGTTCCACATGAATGTGGACATGTTTCAAAGGCAAATTTACTTTGTCAGCATGGTTCCACTCAGTGGAACCTTTGAAACATGTCCAAGTAAGTGGAACAAAACTAGTGAAATTTGAGTGATTTCTTCATAAATAATTTGTTATATGATACTATATTTTACTATGAAAATCTCAAACTATTCAAATTTATATTAAAAAGATGATTAGTTTATTAAATGGGATATATAGAGATAATATAATCTTTATTACATGTGGGGAAAATAAGGTGTCTGAAGGAAATTGCGCAGGTTAGCGGTCTTAGACAGGCATGCATTTTAAGTCCTATCCTGTTTAATTTGTTTATAAATGATATATTAGTAGGTTTACAGTGAAAGTCAATAAACAATGCCAGTAATAAGTAATCAAGATATTCCTGGATTATTATATGCTGTTGATTTATAGTCACATTCTTCTCAGTGATTGGAACAAAGAATGCAAATGCAGAAATAGATACTATAATAAGTAGGATTTCAAAGTGAATCAAGAAAAGACAAAAATTTTGGTCTTTAAGAAAGAAACAAACTGGAAAAGAAATAAAGTGGTGTATAGAAGGATCCAGATTGTCAGAGAGTTTACATATTTTGGGGAATAAAGCTTAGTAGCTCCCGTCTGTGGAGAGTCAAAATATATTTGCATTAACTAAAGAAAGACTGGCAATAAAATATATAAGGAAATAGTTTTTTGTATTGGGGATTTTCACAGTGAAGTATAGTATAATATGACAAATTATTATTACAAAATCACTCAAATTTCACTCATTTTATTCCACGTACTTAGACATGTTTCAAAGGCATTTGCCTCCATCTTCAGCTTGGTCCCACTTGGTAAGTGGAACAAAATTAGTGAAATTTGAGTGATTTTGTAATAATAATTTGTCATATTATAAGGATATGCTTATATTTTGTATGGGGGTAGAGGAAAGAACTGAATAAATTGAAGTAATGTTTTTAAAATAATGCTAGGTAAGGTAAGTGTAAGAGAATGGGTGATGGGAGAGTATTAAAACATTGATACAGAGTGCATCAGATGCCACTGAGGCATATCATGAAAGAATGCTTAAATTTCAGTAATCTTCCTTAGGAGTGGGTTGGAAAATTTGCACAAGAAATAATGCAGTATGGGGGAATTTGGTCAGGTAGAGTTACTTTAATTGGTGGTTTTGGATGATGATCAGACTCAGATTTGAAGATATAGACAAATTTGTTTGCTGGTATAAGGGAAAAAAGTTCCTTGATATTATATTGGGAACTAAAAGATTGTATTGACAGGTGCAATAAAAAAGAGGGGTTAGCATAATTTAAATAAAGAATTTGAAAACTAAAAGGGATTAAAAGAAACCTGAAACAGAATATGTGCACTATATGCTGGAGTAATGAAAATGCCATTCTTATTCTCCTTGAATGCCCAGGGTAATAGCATGGGGTTATCAATTTCAGATGATAAAAGAAAAATAATAGCAATAAAAAAACTTTGGGGGGATAAACTCCAGATAAGGAAGTGTTAGAATAAAATAAAAAACAAATGAATAAGACAGATCAATAAGTGAAAGATGCATGGGTATAGAATTATGGTGGTGTGAATTCAGTAAATATAACTGGAGAAATAATGTATTAGAAGCTAAATATTGGGAAGAGGTCTATGGCTTGGGATAGAGCCAAGAGTGAAATTAAAAGAATGAGTTTGTAATATTGGAAATTGGTTAGTACCATGAATAATTTATTATTATTATTATTATTATTATTATTATTATTATTATTATTATTATTATTATGGGGGTTAAAAATAAGGGAATTAGTAGGTTGTAGGAACTGTAGCTAATTGATATCTATTAAAATACTTTTAATAGAGTGTTTGTTTTAACAGATTTGAGCCTGATCCCCTGGAATTGCCAGTAGGCAACTGCTAATGAACCGGGTACTGGGATTCAAAGCAATACCAGTAAAAATGTTGTAGCTTATTAGTATATATGTAGATAGGCATCTGTATAATTAATTTTGCTTTTTCGACTATGTCATGGTTTTCTGTTCAGAAATGAGATGCTACTACTGTTTTCTACATTTGTTTGTATTTTATGTTCTTGAAGTGTTCTTTTAACTTAACTTTTTCGCATTCTGCACATCTTATTTGTTAAATACCTTTCTTTTTTCTCCAGTGGAATAATGTCTTTAATATTATCATTCAGGAATTTTTTTAACATTAAACCTGTTTGTTGGTGCCAATCTAATATTAAAATCATTTAGAAGATTTTCACATTTTTGTGTAGACCATGGATGATATGTGAATTTTTTGAAAATTATGTAATCTTTTCCTGCTTTCTTTAACTTGAACTTCTGTGCTTTTTTCTAAACCACTTCTTTGCTAAATTCATTTTTAATTGCTATTCTTTCTATTTACTTTGGAGTATTCTCCCTTGTTAATGTGTAGGTCAATGAGCCTGTGCACGCAGCTGTTGATCATTGCATGTTTGTTTTGAGGTTAAATCTGTCAGCTTTGATGTGATTGTTCTTTCTGTACATTCTAAATTCCAGGTTTCTTGAACTTTTATTATTTTAATGTCCAGAGATATAAACAAGTGCAGCCAATAAGAGTGTGTAGTTCATGCAATGATTTTAATTAACAGAGTTTTAACCAATTTATCAGATAAATAGAAATAATAGTATTATTTCCCATAGCTCAATGAATGATTCGACAGTTGAATTTTACCCTGGTTGAAGATGGGAACTAAATGTTCTTGAAACCGATTCCATATATTTATGAAAAGTAAGTGAAGCTTTAAGAGTGAATGAATGAATAGTGTTTAACGCCCGTTTTTGCTACAGAGGCACCACAGGCGATGGCTACTGATATGAGATGAAATGATATATTGGGAAAGGATTTATTTTTAAGGAAGGAATCGTTCCAGGCCTAAGTTTAGGGTACCTCCCCGGCATTTGCCATTTTATGAGGACTGAGGAAAACCTGGAAAAAACCTCAGTCAGGAAGGACGGTCCTGGCGGTATTCGAACCCAGACCTCCTGCTGAAGAGTCCGAGACTTAACGACCTCAGCCACCCGTGGCGGTTAACTGCTTTAAGAGTGTGTAGTTCAACTGAATCATACAATGATATCAATTATTATGATTAGCTGCACTGTGTAAGTTCCAATTTACATTTTAAGTAGAAATAATGGTGTTTAATGATTTATTAAATGCAAGTAAAACAGTGAAGTAGTATTGTGGATTAGCGATTGTTAACACTGTACTTCACTAACCTTGTTAAAAAGGGAACATGTTTCAAGAAGTGTTGTTCCTATCATCAGGGGGTGACAGGAGCTGGAGCTATCCAGTAGTTGCAAGATAAATTTACTTAGGTTGTGCAGTGGTTGTTCGAAATTCATTACTCAAATCTTATTTTTGATGATTAACATTTTTCCTCATGCTGTTAATTCTATCAGATACTTAGTATAAATGAATAATTTTGTTTCCATTGTGAAGTGGGCTGTAACTGCTGATTTACCTATTTGCTTATAGATATTTAATATTCCTGAGGTGCTCTTTTGTTCCTGTTTCATTTTTACTTTCCTATTTATGTATGTTCACAGTTTTGACAGGTAATTTGGTAGATTTCTGATTTATTTAGAGTTTATTCTGGTTTTTAAGAGAATTTTTTTGTAAATTTTTTATAATATAAGTACTCAGAAGGGTCAATAATACATTAAGTTTCTTGAAAATATTATCAAAATTATTTGCCTTATATATATATTCTTGTACTAAAATTGTAAGGGGGCTTATTTCTTTAACTACCTTTATCTGTCCAAATTTGTTGATCTTTCTATTAACTATTTAATGATCAAAACGTTTTGAACTGCCGTATTGATATTTCAAGAGCATTCCTTCTTGCTGAGGGGATGTTGACTAATTTATGGGTTAGGCTATTAATGATTACATGTTGATGTGCTCATGGATCATAGCTATTGTTTTAATGTAGCTTAGTTTCCTGTAAGTGCCAAATGCAATCCTATTATTAGTTGATAATTTTAAATTAAAAATGGTATGTGTACTTCCTTTTCAATTTCCATAGTGAAACTGATATTATCCTGTAGATTTAAGAGTTTTAAGACATCTTTAATGTTTTTCATAGATACTATTGTGAAAATTTACTATCATGGGTGGCTGAGGTCATTAAGGTGCAGACTCATGACAGGGGTTAGATTCCCACCATGACCATCCTCCCTGACAGGTTTTTTCCAGGTTTTCCTTAGTCCTAATAAATGGAAAATGCCAATGAAGTACCATAAAACTTAGGCCTGGAGCACTTCCTTTCTTAGGGGGAACTCCTTTCCCAATTTATTATTTCATATTATCTGTGGTGCCTCAATAGTAAAAAGGACATTAAAACACTAATAAAAAAATAAATAAATAAATTTAGAAAATTTAATCCACATATTTTTGTCATGACTTGAAATTCAGGTGAAAGGCTTCTGTGTTTTTCAAATGCACTCTCATGAACAATTAGCTAGGAAAGGAGATAGAGAATTACCCATTGCTAATCTCATTGTGTAAGTAAAGTTTCTCGTTGAAGCTGAATAAATTTTTGTGTATGCAAAACTGTGTAAGTTTAAGGCAGTCTTTCATTTCTTCTCAGTTAAGTTGATAGATAATAGCTATTTGCTTAATAAACCCAGTGGTTATGCCTGTGGGGATACCAGGAAATAAGGCCTAGACATCAAAGGAGACTAAGAGTCCACAGTTGCCTATGACACATTTATCCTGCATTTTAAGTCGCACAAAATCTACAAAAATGCTTTCTTTCAAGCTCCATTTTATCCTTATTAGTTCAATACCTGCACAAATTCAAAAGCCTACACTGTGAGCTGACCTAACAAGTCCACTCTATTTGCTACTGATGTGGAACATCAGTGAGAGATCAAACTTGCCTCGTAAACCCAAGATCACAGGTTCAATCCCGGCCTGGATTTCTTCAGGTGTAAATACCCTAAGTATGGCTTCCTTCGGAAGAGAAGTAAAGCCATGGGTCCCGCATCGTAGATTTACGAGAAAAAGAACCTCAAGCCTGAAAGAAGAGCCTCTGAGCAAAATTTACCAGCCGTTTCACACCCTGAATTGAATGAGATGCTGATGACCCGAGATGTTAAAGAGCTTCCATAAATAAAATAAATCAGTGAGAGCTTTTAGTTGGTGTATTAATTTATGACACACCTATTGCCAGACTCATACCTAAAAATACTTTTACAAAACTGGAAAGAGTGTTGTAAGCTTAAAAGATCAGTAATTCATAACACAGTTCACTTGGCATGTTTCGAGAATCTATGCTCATATAAAACTGTTGACTATGATTTTGGGTTGAACAGAATGAGGCATCTGATGACTAGAGCCTGGATTTTATGTAATATCGATTTGAGAAATATGTACATAAATGTGTAGCTAAAATTTATTAAATATATAGACAAATGTATAATGAAGCAATTATATTTAAAATCAAATATTCAACTTCTTTACTAGAAAATAGAATGTTACAGCTAGTCAGTTTAAGATTATATTAATCAGTTCACTTCTGCTACAAAAATTAAATTACAACTAATTTCAGAATCAATGCAAAAGCAGACCATTTAAGCTTTAGTTATATTGGAAGAAGATGCAGATTAATTATAAAATACTTTTGCAAATGTTCTGTTGTCATGCATAGTTTTCTTTCTGTCAGATGTTTTTATATGCAGAGATAGAACACTCCACATTGCAAGAAGTCGTGGGTGCATATTTCTAGAGGAATTTCGCTAGCAATAATATTCTCAGGGGGTTCTAAAGTTTCACCATTGAGTGAGCTAGGCAAAGTAAGAAGAGTTGAGTACCCAGGGTTCTTATTCAGTAAAGATTGCAGTTTAATGGGAACTACACCACCCACTTCACTGGTACAACACTGACCTTCTGAACTTATCTTCCATTATTCCTATGGCTTTTCGGAGAGACATGCCTGAAGTTTCCCATTTGTTGATACTGTTGTTAAGCCAACTTAAGTGAGTTGCAATGCATGAAACTGAACTAACTTTAGAGCTGTTAAATGCTGACAAGGATTCACTCACATACACTGTAGATTCAGAAGAAAAGTTCTCCATCACTGACTTCACAGCTTCGAAGTGCTACTGTAGAAAACCACAACTTTAATCAAAGGTGTCCACCATGTGATCAAAGACTTCAGAGACAGAGGTGTCAGATAGCTGCTATGGTAGCATTGTCCACAATAGGCACATTTCAAGAAAACCTTTTTCATCGCTGATATCAGTGTATTTACTTCCTGGAATTTGTCTGTCTCTGCCACTTGTTGCAATGCATGAGCCATACAAGTAGCTTGCACTAAGTTCGGATAAAATACTCTTTTCCGTGTACCTATATAAAATGTGCAGAATGTAAAAAAGTTTATACTGGAAAAGTGATTAAAAGAATGCTTCAGGATAGTACCAAAGTATACAAGCACATTAATAATGTTAGCGGAAAGCAAGACAATAGTAATAAAAGTATATATATTAAAAAAGGTAATAAAGACATATACAATAACAAAGATATAGCTAATGAATTTAACCAACATTATAAGAAAGTTAATACACTAGGAAAACACCTGACAAAAGATAATAGAACACTAAAAAATCCAATATGATAGAAATAGAAAAAATGCAAACAGTATCTCTGGAATTCGAAGTTCCAATTGGAAGAATTAGAACAGGCAGTGAAAACACTAAAAAATAAAAGCAACCAGGATCAGACCTTATACATCCGGAGTACATTAAGATTCATGGAATAAGAGCAAAAAAGATATTATTGAAAATCGTTAATAAAATGTGGTTTGAACAAGAGAATATGACATCAAGCTGGTGCAAAGCATTAGTAATACCGATTTTAAAACCAGGAAAAACTACAAATGAAACAAAAAGTTACAGACCTATATCATTGACCTCAATTCTGGCAAACATAGCAGATAAAAGGGTAGTTAATATATTACCTTGAAACAAACAACTTATTAACAGACAAACAGGCTGGATTTAGAAGACAATATTCAACAGTTCACCACACGTCAAGATTAATAGAGGTTGTGAAAAGTAAACTAGCTAACAATATGTCAGTAGCTGCAGTATGCATAGATTTTCAAACAGTATTTGATCTAGTATGGAAAGAGATGATAATTAAAAAATTAATACAAATGAATTGCCCAAAAAATATAATTAGATGGTATAGAAGATTCCTACAGCAAAGATGGATTGCAGTTAAATGGAAGAATACATTATCCAAATACACCCAACTCAAAACCAGAGTGGCACAGGGCGCAGTATCCAGTTCGTTATTTAATATATATATTAACGATATGCCAAAGACTATAAAACAAACCGGAATTAACAGTGCAATGTATGCAGATGATGTAGTTTAATGGTCAGCTGAAAAAAATAATAAGAATGTATATATCAGACTAGAAGAATAAAAAATGTCTTAGATATACTAGCAAATTGGGCAAAATTAAATAATATGACCATTAATGCAGCAAAACTAAATATCAAGTCTACACTATGAAACACTTTGATGAAAGGGAAAAAAACTTAAAACTTGAAATTAACGGAAGTCAAATAGAATATGCAGAAGAAATCAAATATTTGGGATAGCACTGGACAGGAAATTAAAAATGAAAGACCATGTACAAAATATCACACAAAAAGCCATAAAACGAAGTAACATATTGAAAAGATTAGCTGGATCTAAATGGGGCAGCTCAATGGAAGTTTTAAATAAAATATATAATAGATGTATAAAACCAGTACTAAAACATGGATGTGAGCTACTATTAACAGCAACAGAAGAAAAAATTAATAAGATTGAGAAATGCCAAAATCAATGTCTAAGACTGATAACAGGTGCTGTAAAAACAACACCAGTAAATGCACTTCTGGCCGGAACAAATAATAATCCAATGAAAACCAGCATTGAAACACAAGCGGCACAATTATACATCAAATTAAAAACAAATCCAAGTAAATATCAATGGTTTCATCAACTACCCAAAGAACACAAACTAAAAACACAGATCACAAATAAAGCTTACTTAGAGAAGAATTATAATTATTTAAACCTGGCAGAGAAGAACATCCCATATCCCTCAAGAACTAATCCAATGGATTATACTAAGATAGTAACAGATAAAAAACTGACAGAACAATTAAATAAACAAGACGACTCAACAGAGGTATGCAGAACTATAGAGCACTTGAACATTTACACAACCAATTCCCTGAAACAGACTGGCTTAGAATTTACACAGATGGATGATGGATCTGCAGACAAATGGAGAAATAATGTTGGAGGTGATATATATTGTAAATATTTCTCGCATTATTTCACACTGCCTAGACAATTCACAAGTTATGAGGGTGGAATGGTGGCAATACGAGCGTTGGAACAGATATACCATAGGACTGATATAAAAGAAAATATAGTAGTGATTCTTACAGACTCAGCTTCAGCTATACAAGCTATAGAACGATATGATAGTTCATATGAATCTTACAATGTAAGGGACGTGAGATCTTATTAAAGGTTACTCCGAACAAAATTTTGACAAATAATACTACTGTGGATACCAGCACACATGGGAGTGATAGGTAACGAGAATGCAGACTTTCTCGCCAAAAAGGGGGCAGTGCTATATTCAAAACCAATAAAGCCCTGTGGATTAAATGTAAAATTAAAAAATATCAAAACGACCATAGAACAAAAATATCAACGTAATATTCAAGTAGAAATATCTAATATAAAAGAAACAGTACAAAAAATAAAAAAATCTATCAAGGAAGGAAGCAGTTGCTCATTTTAGACTGGCCACTGAACATGATTGTCTGGTGGAACATCTACACAGATTTGGTTTTATGAATGATAACACATGTAAGATCTGCAATACTGACAAGATTCTAAATGGAGAAAATCTATTGGAATGCACAGAACTGAGGAAAGCTGCACTTTACGGGAAAATACACAAATTATTTTGGCTGGCCAGGGAAAAATTGATGGATCAAAATCCTGCACATTAGATCAGCAACAGAATGCTTCAGGAACATAAAATACAAACAAAAGGAGAAATCAACAATAGCATCTCATTTCTGGACAGAAAATGAAAACAGTGAAAAAAGCAAAATTATTAAAATCAGTGCAAGAAACTACATATTTAGCAACATGGGAGAAAATCTACATTAATAAATACAGAGACAGATTAATGAACTCTGATGACACTTCCGAGGATGAAAACATAAACTTTAAGTTGATCACACCTCCATCAGAGCAGAAAAAACATTCCCAAAGCATAACAAATTATGCAGCAGTTGATGGTTAGCTGATGATGGTCTGTGAAACATACTAAATTTAAACAAGTGGAGCCAATAAGAGTGCGTAGTTTGATTCAATCTACAATGATCTTAATTGTATGATTAGTTTCATTATATAAGTTTCAAAGCATTACAAATTAACCAAGCTAAAGTTTCTGTATATGCCTTATGATAGAAAAATGGTGGGAACTTAGCAAATGTAGCTCACTCACCAACCCTAAAAAGTACAGGGAATTTTATAATTGAAAGGAGAAAATTATGGTGGAATATTATGAAGGGGTGACATCACAGTTACCAATAGCAAGAAACGTACTAGACAGAATCAGGGGTAATGGGTAAAGGTGAATAAGATTCATTTCTTAATCCAAACTTATACAAACACCTAATGTAAATAAATATTCATTATTACAAACATCCTCATTAAGCTTTTAAGCTTAAACTTAACCTAGAGGTTAAATTTTAAGATTTTGATAGCGTTCAGCAATGCCCAAGTCTTAAAATGTAACCACTAAATTAGGTTTAGGTTAGCGAGTAGTATTTGTAGACTTAACAGTATTTTTATATGCCTATTTCTATAATTTCATTACCATTGCACAAAACTGTGTATAGTAAAATTATTTAACGTATAGCAACTCTGAAAACTAATGCATGAACTGCTGAAGGTGATAAAAACATGAACAAAAAGCAGCTATAGGTTATGACCCATACAACAAAATATAAAGTAATTAATATCAATACTAGCAGAAGATGAATAACCACGTTTAAGATTTGGTGCACAAAACCAAATGCAAGTATAAATTGAGAATAGTTATTACCTACTCATCAAATTAATGTTAGCCATGTTATAAAAATGTAGGAAGTTCATTGAAACCTCAATATATGGATCAACAGCCTTTGCTTGCCGCAGTAAACCACTAGGTCCTTCAGTTTCTAGGATTCATTACGGGTTAGTTCTAGATTAGTACATGTGTATATGAATCTGTTAGTTTTAAAAATTGAACTTGGATTACCGATGAAAAACCAAAATTTTTATATGTGATTAATATGAATATGCAAAAATGTTGTGTGCATTTGTCTAGCTTGACTAATATTTTTAAATATGACACATTCTTTATTCAAATTCAATTTTGTTAATATCTTAAGCAAATGTTAATATGTAGGTTAATGATTTTGAGTTTTTAGTTTATGCCCATTGAATGTTTACCCCTTTTGTACTTCATTTGGACCAAAACGCAAACTATTCCCACAGATTTTCTATCAAATTACAAGTATTTGTTGAGAATTAGTTATATCACTTTTACATACCTAGTTATGTTATGTTTGGTGGAGTCTTAAGTAACTACTGCTTTCTCATGAGACCAGCTATTACGGAAGTATTCTCAAAGAACACATGGGAGGGATAGGTGTGCTTGTAACAAATCACATTGACATTTTGTCCACATACATTTTATTTATGCACATCTCACATGCACACAGTAACTTTTCACAACATTATTGTCTTTACATAGGATCAAAACAACAATGAAATATAAAAATTGTAGTCTAAAAGTTATTATGTAGATGGTACCTCAAAATATCTTGGCTTTTTACTGTTTGCCAATTTTTTTGCCCTTGATTTTTCATAATATTTGGTTCGCTTTTTTATTTTCTGTAGATTCTGCAGTTTTGGTGACAGGAATTTCTTCGTCTTTATACCCTGTTTGGTCTGATTTTTACTTTGTTTTATGCTAATGTAATTTTCAAGCTGTTTTCCTGTAGGTTCTGATTCTTCATCTATTCCTTGTTCGGTTATCACTGGATTTTCTTGCTGCAAGGATGATTCAGCTTGTTCTTCAGCGATTTGGTTCTTTTTAGAAGGTGTGCTCCGTTTTTGAGGTTCTTGTGCCTCTTCATCAGAGGCCTCCGAGCTAGAAGTGGAATGTTGCTCATCAGCTGCTACTTTTTCATCATTTTTCAATTTTTTTAGTTCGATGGTGAGTCTTGGGCCATATGCTAACACTGTTTGAATAGCTTTACAACCAACGGGAAGACGCTTTTTCCCAAGCAGCAGTTCAGCTATTAACACTCTATAGAGCCATGGGTTATCTACCTTTTCTTTTTCCAATATTCCTGTTTTCTGGATCACCTTATCCAACACTTCTTCACCATTCAAAACTTTTTGCACGAGTGCAGATAGGGCTTTCGCGTTAGTTTTCTTTTCATATTGATTTATGAGATCAGCAGAATTGCTCCCTTCCTCCCTTACTGATCTTACTATTTTGGTGGCTGCTTTGTAAAGTCGTGGAACCTTAAATTTATACTCAGTCGGCATTTTTATAGTTTATGCGCAGAATAACACGTGTGAGGTAACCATAAATCAACACCCAACTTTAGCTATAGTAGTGACCAACCTAAAATGTATAACAAAGCTTTGCTATAGCCAACATGACGGGACGACAATCTGGTAAATATGTTGTAATGGTACTACGTAGACCCAGATGGGGCGCTGATGTGCAAAAATAAAATTGAATCATTCCGTGCATTTTCATGAAGAGGGCCGACTCATCAGACTTGTGTGGTGTATGTAATCGCATATTTAAGTAAAGTATGTCAAATTATTGTAATGACGAAAGACAAAGGAGTATTTGTGTGCCCTTTTATTCAGTAGTGTGTGATTGATATGCTTCGATTATTTATTATACCTGTAACTAGCATTTCCATCCACATTGTCTTATTGTGAAAAAAAAAAAAAAAAAAAAAAAAAACCACTCCAATGTCCAGGAACATCATTGAAACAAAATTCTCTTTAAATATGATGAAATAGACTCGATCAAACTCGCATAGGAATTTATTTCTTATATCGAGGGAACAGTAAACTTTTGTGCATAAAGTAAAAATTTGATTCCCATATGGTGTTGTAACTGGCTTTAAATGTTTCAGCTAATGGAGCAAAGATGCCTAATGAAAATTGTGACTTAGAAAAGCGACAAAATTAAGAGCGGAGGTGGGGGTTGTCGTAGCGCTCTTTTTAGTTGCTGATGTGGCAGGGGAAAATTTTTCTTTTGGAAATCTACCAGGTAACTGCAAGCTAGCGACATTGCTTACATTAAACATTCCTTTGATGTCAGTATGAGTGAAAAAGAATTTCTCAATGTTCAACTCTTGTTAAGAGGCAAACAGAGGCAAACATTTTCCTCTTATAAGCTATATAGCACTTGCCCGTTGCGCATTGCAATACTAAAGTTTGTATGAACAATATATATAAAATATAAACGAAAAACAAAAATAAAGTAACACTTAATAATGTAACAAATTAACAGTAATAACAAAAGTAGGTTAGGATAAACACTTAGATAAAGTCACATTTGAAATTGCTATATTTCGAACTACTGGAGTTCTTCTATGGCAAGAATATACACTGAAGATTAGTAGCTTGATTGATATTTACAGTAGTTTTTATGTGCCATTAGCTAGACAGTAAAACAAAAAAGTATATAAAATTATTATTTGTTGTTAAGAATTAAAAGAAATTGTGCATTAACTAAGCAGAATAAAATTCTATCATTGATTTTCATGCTGTGTTTTCTTTGTGATATCCGTCTGTTCATGTAAAATAATTCTCTTATTCATTCATGTATTAAGTTGCTCGAGGCCAGCGGAAGGGTTATATAGCTAATGGAAATGCAGGGATCTATTTGGGGATTAAACATAAACAAGAAACAAAAGCTTGATAAAACCAAATGTGAGGATTAAAATTATTTCTAAAGTGTAACAAAAAACATGAAAGATGTTATACTGCAACCCATCAGCCCAAGCCATACACCTCCCTCTGTGACATTTATAAATATACATCGACCAAAATACAAAGTTTGTAAATGTTCACTTCGATGTACTGAGTAAACTAAATCTATAATAATGTTATGCATTAATAACTAGATAATTTTACTTAGTACAAGATAGTAAAGATTATGATATATAGTACACAAAAGTGTACTATATATCATAATTGAACTATGTATTGAACATATCATCTATGTTCAATAACTGTACTATTAGATTTTGTTTTAAAAATCTAAATTTTTGAAAATGTGCAAATTAATTAAAAGAATTATGAATTAAATTTAAGAATAACCAATTTTAACGAAATCTGGCGAACGTCTGCCACTGTAACTCTTCTTCCAATGAAATGTTCGGCTATACCATTGAAATAAAGAACTGGTTGTTTCGTTATAATTTTAAAATAGCGATTGTATTATGACAGCTTTGCCTTACTGATGATCTTAAAGTAGACTCTCAGCCTTTTAAGATTCGAGAATGGTTTTTCAGCTATTCAAGTTGACGCTGGAACAGTTAAAACAAGCCGTGCAAAATACCTAAATGCGGAAGAATTTCGGGCGCACAGCTGTAACTTTTCAGAAACTGTTCAACTGAGGTTATCTAGGATTCATCTCGATTCAGCTTTGTCCACCATCCTGTCGCGATGCAATGTCAAACTTTTAGGATTAATATAGTCTTTAAAAAAATTGCAATGCCTGTAGATCATCACTCCTGTGATGAATTCTTTTAACCAGCGAATGAGAAACAAAATAAAGCAGATATCAAACTGGAATATCAATTATTTCAAAGAACATTAGGAGTGGCAAACTGTGAAAAGTACTTTCAGAATATAATTTTCTAAACACATTTTTGACACGGTAGTTGTCGATTGTTGTTTTGTAAGTGAAGAGATTGAACACTTTATGAGCACGGAAAACTGTGAGATGAATGGAAATATTGTCACCAGTGTTACTTATTGTCGCTGTCGGTTTTTTATCTTTCAATATTTTAAATGAACTTGCCAGAACTAAAAATTAATTGACATGATCGTTACTTTTTTAAAAATACTGGAGGGCTCAGTCCCCTCTTCAAAAATTTGGGGGGCCCCAAGTTCCTCCGGTCCTAGGAGTCGGCGCCTATAATGAGTCATATTCATTGGGCTCTTTCGAAAATATGCCAATAAAGAGATACCATAACTTTTTAGTAGCTCAGGACTTTGTGATAGAAACGTAAAGAGGAAGTTTGTGATAATTCTATAAAACATTAAAATATTGTTCCGTTTGGTAGATTGTTTCAAATTCAAATAAATGGAATGTATACTTTTTCTTGTGCGTCATGATTCTTTATTATAAAATGAACCTAAATAATAAATCTGGAACGTTGTACATAATTGTCCTTTATGAATCTCAGTATGTTGAAACATCTTTTGAGAGCAAACATGTCTGTCTTCTATTTATCTAATACTAGTAGTCATGGATAGCCACCACCACAAGAGATAGAAATGCTGATTTCCATATACAGAACACTAGAACAATTGTCATATATTTCCAGTTAATGTTTAGGCAGGAGAATTCATAATGGCACATTCTGTCCACTAATTCTTCCTTACCATTTGCCAGGATAATATATATTCATTTTCTTCAAGAAGTTTGTAACTCCTACTTGAAATTTTCCTGACAGTAAGAAGAGTAGCTTGTCTTCTCTGTGGTGCCATGTCTCCAAATCCCTCTATGTCATCATTCAAGTAAAAGCTATTCAGAATGATGGATCGCTTGAAATGCAAGAATATGGTCACCAAGACTGCCAAGTCTAACTTCAAATGATAGTTTTCTTTGGTTGACATGGAGTCTAAAGTTTGCTATATTGAAGTGATGAATGTTGAAATTTCACAAGATGAAGGCTTTTCAGAAAGGAGAAAATTAAATGTTTGAATATTTCTGAAAGAGTTTAGCACAGTTGAAGGAAAAATTGTGCAGCTTACTGATGGCAAGGAATGCTCATTTTGAAGAGTGTCATAACATTCATACTGATTTTACATTTTTTGTTTTGTTTTCTTCATGCTAAGTGTACTATGTTATTTTTCAACTAATGTAAACATAAGCATAAAAGTAGGGATTTGCAGACTTGCAGTTAGAAACTTTAATGTTTGTATTATTCTTTTATTTTCAATAAGTTATTGTGAAAAGTTCAATTAAATAATAAGATCTGTTTACTTCAAGTTTTGTCTAACTTTTATTGTGAACAGGCTCTTAATATTTGTGTGGTTCTATCTCTTTAGTTCCTTATTACAGCAGAAGTAAGGAATTAGAGCTCAAGTGAATGAATTGTTTGTTTTGCAACATTATGCTTAGTCTAAGGATGAGCAGCTATAAGACAAAACATTTTAAAATAAAAAATCCTAACAGTCACATTATCTGTTGCAGATGTAAAGAAAACTAGTAGATCTCCATTCATCCTGCATATTTTCTAAAACTAATTAGTTCTATTTTTAACACTACAGTAAAGCTATAAAAAGTATTTTATATTTCTTAGTAATTTGTTATAAATTAAGGTATAGCTTTCAGATAAATATATTCACTTTAGATGATTGCACAGACAGGTATTTTCAAAAGGTGTTGGCATTGTTGCAGATATCAAGCACCAGGATCTTGTTGTGCAGCCTGGAGGAGTAAAGAAAGAACTAAAAAAGGATCTCATTCAGGAAAGGCATCTCGGCGAAGTAAATCTTCAAAGATATCATCTGAGCAGTTTGCTGCTTTAGGTCTAAGATCTAGTCAGAAGCATTCATCAAATTAATTAATTGACAAGGTGTTGCAACACTGATTTAAAAATTATGAGAAAAAATATACGATGGAGAAAGAAGGGGAGGTAACATTGGAAGAAAATTGCCCTTAGAACAAGATTAATGGTCAGTTGCCGCTGTTATTAAAAAATATACAAGAGTTTTGTACCTGTTCTGCTTTATGTACAATTATTTTAATGGGGTGAAATGGGGCTCAAGCGAGAGTGTTTTATTTATTTTTGAAGTAGAAGAACTTAAACAGTTTGTTGCGCAAAAATTGGGAGCATATTTAAAGTAAATGGTGCTTTAATTAAAAAGATAGGATGTATACATAAAACCATATTTTTGTTTCAGTGGTAGCCAAATTTAGGTTGTTCACTGTTCAGCTGTATATTTATTTGTATGCAGTTTTATTTCCTTAAATTTTTTGAATCCTGTTATTGGATTCCTGGTAAGACCATTTTCTCCGAGTTTTTTCCCCCTCCCAATTTTGCCTTAATCCTTATCGAAGGCTGTTGTAGAAGGTACCTAAACTTAGGCATGGATTTCTTTCTTTCCCAATTTATCATTTCTCTCATGTATCATCTTTGTACACTACATGTGATGCTACTGTAGTATAAATTTGCATTAAATACTATTAAAAAAATAAAAATAGAGTTTGATTTTTTGGATAGATAATAGCAGGCTCACAAAATAATTTTTCCAACATTATGCACATACTCACTAATGCATTTGCTATCAGTGAACACAAAATTGTGGTGAAATTTTCCAACATATATACAAGAGTAAAAATGACAACCAGAGGATCCAAGGGATAAAGAATGATATCAACAAGATGGGGCTAATGGGAGATATAATGCAGGGTAGAAGAAAGTTTAGAAGATCCATACAAAATTTCAAAGGTTTCTAGGTAAAGGAAAGGAAGAAGAAGATTAACACCTGGATGGAAGAGAGAAGGAAAACGCACAGTAACAGAGTGAAGAATTATTGGAAGGCCAGAAAGGAAGTAGGGGAAAAAAAATAAAAAAATAAATAAACTGTAATACTGCTAAAGAGTATACAGCATGAGGCACTAAAAGAAGATCATTATAACTGTTTGTATTTTAAAAAGTAAATTCTCTCCACGTAACATATAAAATGCTATGTTTAAAAAACAAATAGGGGAAAGTCCATGTAATTTGGAATGCTATGCAATTATACAGTGGATTCAATTAAAACTTTAAAATTAGTTTATTTTACCTATTTCCAATCAATAATGAAATATGGTCTTATATTTTGGGGAAACTCAGTTGAGAGTGAGTGTGTCTTCTATTACAGATAAAAGTCATATAAATAATTGCTGATACACATTGCAGACATACATGCAGAAATCTCTTTAGGCAATTTGAAATTTTAACTCTTCCATATGAATACGTATTACCCCTCATGAGCTTTTACATAAGAAATATAGAAAAATTAATACAAAATCAAAATATACATGACAAGAATACTAGTCAAAAAGAAATCTACATAGAATGGTTTCAACACTTTCCTGCCATCAAAACGGAGTTCAGTATAAATGAATGCATTTTAGAATGAAAAGCTTTTCTCTTTAGCCTAAAATAAACAATGTAAATCCTTCAATCCTTCAAATCTCCTCATAGAAAGTACGTGTGTAAAAAGGCCTATTATTCTGTAAAGGAATATATGAGTGACAATATACTGATTTGAAAACACTGTAATGATTTTATATCAATGTATATGTAAACAGGTATATAATAAAGTTTGCGTGGCTGAGTGATTTGCCTATTTGTGCTTCTCTGATTTTGTTGTTTTTTATTTCTATTGTAACCATTTAGCAGATTACATATGTATGCTACTGTGGTAATTGTACATGACAAATTCTATTTTGTAGGTCTCTTGCGAATTCACAGAATTATCCAGGAACTAAATTAAACTAAAAAACTATCATATTTGCAAGCAAGGTCTGCAACACAATAGAAGGTATTTTTCTGAAAGTTGTTTTGCTGTATTATTCAAGGCTGAGGGGGGGAGTGAAGAAAGAAGTTTATTGCTTATTTTCCTTTAAATTTGAGTGCTGCAATCCAGTGCTCAAATATTATTGTTGGATCCAGAAGTGTTTTGCACAATGGGATACTGATAAAATATTAAGTTAAGTTTGGCTAAAGATATCATTTTTATATTTGAAATGTTTTTTTTTTTTTGTGTGTGTAAGGTATTTATAAATGTAATTATTGCATGGTGTGTACTTTGGAATGCAGAAACAATAATTGATTGCTTGTTGCATATGTGTATAATTTTAATTTGTGTATCTGAAGACAATATTAAATAACTAAGTAAAACCTAAAATTAAGGACTCATATTCAAGGTGCATTATGTTTAAATCCTAGGAGTAGCTAATATGACTGATTTTTCATCATTTTTCTTTGCCTTTGAAGAGGTACAGAAGTAAAGGTTTAGATAAAACTGTATTCGTTGAGCACTTCCTGGAAGTTCAGGCAATTCAACATCCTCTGCAATTGGAAATAATATTCTATGAATATTAGACCTATTTAATATTTTAATTTTGGGAATTCTTGGTTAGAGGGAAAAAAATAGAAAATAATAATAAAGCAAATAAGTTAAAATAAGTTATTTCTATTTCCAGAATAATGAGGAAAGCATTAATAAAACTAGACATTGAGATTGCTACAAAAATAATTTATCTACACATTTCACTGCAGGAATTAAATCTGCCAGAAAAAAATGGTTTTGCAGGTTTCCTGAAATGACAAACAGAAGTAAGTCTCTGGCAGCTCAAATCAACATCTCTGGCCAGAACCTCAGAATTTAATAAAGTTGTAGTTATTAAGTTCTCAACTTGCTGGAGAAGCTTGTTAATGAGAACAAAATAGTGGTTGAGTGTTGAATATGGATGAGACATTACATACTATTGTCCAGCATCCAGAGAAAATTGTTGCCCAGAGAGGGAAACAAGTGAGAGCAATTATTCCTGAGAGAGAGGGCAGAATGTGATGGGTGTGCATGCAATGAGTGCCAGTGGCTTCTATGTTCCTCCTAGGCTAATATACAAGAAGAAACAGATGGAAATCCTTACATTTGAAGACCCCAGAATACATCTGGTGCTATGAAAAGGGATGGACTGACTCAAGACTGCTTCTGAGAATGAACATGATACCAAGTAAAAGTGGTAAAGCCCACATGCAAGGATAAAGTGCTGCTTGTTCTTGATGATTACAGCAGCCACACGAAATCTCATAGCTATTGGTATTGAATGGAGGCTTGGTATGGTTATGTTGTCACTGCCATCCCATAGGACAGACACTGAATACGACTTTTTTCAAACCGTTGAACATTTAAATGGCTTCTGCTGTATCCTCAGAACTGAAGGAGAACCCTGGAGCAACATATTGCTTTCTTAATGAGCATAGCATTTCCAAGGGTGACAACAATGGAAATTGCCATGACATTTTCAGATATTTTAATCTGTGGCCTTTTGATGCAAATGTATTTTCTGAAAGGATTTAGCTCCTTCCTTAGTCATTGATTGGACCATGGAAGATGTTTCAGATCCTATTTCAATGATGATGCTAATAGAAGATAGGCTTATTCAAAGACAGACTTTTTTGAAAGGAGCACCTCTATTCCTTGGAGAAAATTCACCCACATCAGCAGCAGGGCCGAGAAAGAAACAACCCAGAAACTGACTATGTTTGGTATGTTGCCAACAGGAACTTTGCACGAGAATTACTTGAAGAGGTCAAAGTCAATACGTCAGTACTAATGAAGAAACTGCAGTATTAAGCCACAGAAATGTTGTTAGCATTTTAAAATATTTTATCTACTGGAGATCTTATACTCATTTTCACTGTGTTGATTCCTAAATATATTAAAATTAAAATGAACAAACTATTTGCAGATGCAATAAAGAAACAAAAAAATATTACCTTGCCCCCCCCCTTTTTTTATAATAGTGTTTAACGTCCGTTTTTACTACTGAGGCACTGGTGATACATGAAATGAAATGATGCATTGGGAAAGGATTTTTTTAAGGAAGAAAATGTTCCAAGCCTAAGTTTAGGGTACCTCCCCCTCATTTGCCAGTTATGAAGACTGAGGAAAACCTGGAAAAAACCTCAGTCAGGGAGGACGGTTCTGGCAGGATTCGAACCCCAGACCTCTCACTCACGAGGCTGTAGCGACCTCGACCACTTGTGGCAGTACCTTGCCTTTGAACAGTGCTATGACAATGATTAGATTCAGTGCAGTGGTTTGCTAAAAGTGGGCCCATGAAAACTGAACAGAAATTAGAGATGAATAATTTTATTATTGTCACAAATGTGAAAAATGACACGTATAACAGTGTTATATTGTCTCCACTATTGCATTGTGTAGAATAATGTTAGTAATTTATAATGCACTTGCAATGCAATGAGTGTTTATATATACCAGTCCAAATTACAGACATTTTGTAATAAAAAAAAATAATCTGTGCAGCCATATTAAATTTACTTTCATAGAAGTATTCAGTGCAGTGTACTAATTTCCATGTATTTCATTTATACAATTTTTTTGCAGTTAACCATACAAAAGTTAAGTTGTCCAAATAAAATGAACCTCTCCTACTTTCACATTGTGCTTTTTATCCCCCCCCCCCCCCCCGCTGTTTAAATGGTGCAAAATGCCTCTTTTGACTATAGTTGATGTACAATGGTGATAACATAAAGTAAAGATGAAATTATATATTGAGGGTACCTTCCCACAATTTGCCTTAATGAGGAATGAGGAAAACCTGTAAAAATTCTCAGCCACCTATGCCTTGTTTCACATTACACTGGCTGCTGTTGATAGCATACATTTGACTTCTGTAAACAAGTTTTTCAAATCCAAGGTTTTGATCTTTATTTGATGCAGACCTCAACATAGATTGTTATTGATTTGGTTTATTTATGCTCTTCAACATCTCAGATCATCAGCATCCCATTCAATTCAGGGCATGAAACGGCCCATAAATTTGGCTGAGGCCTCTTCTTTCAAGCTTGAGGTAATTTTTCATACTATAAATCTATGACGTGAGACCCACAGCCTTACTTACATTCCAAAGGAAGCCATACCATTATTGACCATGGCCGGGATTGAACCCGTGATCTTGGGTTTACGAGGCAAGTATGGTCACCACTAGATCATTAGGACCGGCTCTCAATATGGATGACAGATGTTCTGTCATCTATAGAAAGTTTATGAATCCTCTTGAAAATACACATGCCAGCACAGGTAAGGTTTTTGCCATAAATTGTGCATTTGTTGCTGAGCATGAAAGAATTAAAATTTAAAACTCCATTTTTTTCTTCTTTTTTTCCTTTCAAATATTGAGCTCTGTTTGAATGAGCTAGTTCCTTGTGAATATTTTTCTTGGGTCTCTGAATCAAAACTGAATGGAAAATTGAATAAAATAATAATCATATAATTGGAAATCTGTTTTCAAAATCCTTAAGTAATAACCCTGTTATACTGGAAACATGGCTTTATAGATTAGATTGGCTATTATTAGGACTAAGTAGCTCCCCATTTGTCCTTAGGACTTCCCTTTACAAAATATAACCTTAAGAAAAATGTATTAAGAGTGCTGGGAATTGAATCTAGTACTTTTGATCAACAAGTATATTACCCCTATAGCTGGGAGGCTGTCTTACTTTATTCAGTATTAAAACAGAATATGACAATCGTTGAAATATATTTTGGTAATTAATAAGTATCATGAAAAAAAAAGATATTATTTTACAAAAGCAATAGTAAATGCGCATAATTACAAAATGCTTGTATATTTTTGTTAACAGCTTTTATTTGTAAATTTTAATGAATGTAATTAACAATGAACAAAGCTTTTGTCATGATTTCTTTGTCACTTGTGTTAATATCTTGTGTATATATGTGTGATTTGGATTGAGTGCAAATTCCAGATAAAACTTGGCAGATGGTTAAACTATGCAAGAATGCAATCTGTTTTACATTCTGAAGCTTACCAAACTGCTAGGAAGTCCAACTAGATTTTTACTTCTGATATGATTCTTTTAATCCCTGAAAAACTATAAGAAGTGGTAAGTGTTGTTGCCTGAAGGATGTTGTAGGTTTGCTTGATCTTTCTGCCCTGTGTCTACATAAATATCAACTGCAAATGGACAAGTCTGGAGACAGCAGTTATTAATCAGTTAATAACATATAATCAATATTGCATAATAAAAGGGAAAAATTGAGGTATTTAATATCTTATTTTAATACTGAGAAAATTAACCTGAAAAACTAATGCAGGTAGTTAGTTCCACTTTGGGACTATGTAGTTTTAAAAATAAATATTTTCTTACTATGTTCTTTGCTTATTGTAGGTACAACTTATGTTTTGTGATTCAGTCTATCTAAATATAAAGATTTTTCTAACCAATCTTTATGTTGCCCCAAGGCTTGTATCCCATGCATGTCTTTCCATCATCTGAATACAAGTTATTCCCTCCTAATGTTTAAAGAAAACCTTCACTAATCCTTCAAATTTACATTAAGCCTTTTCTAAAGTAACTGATTTGTTTTAGTCTTACAGATGCAATGCTATCAGAGTATTCCATTGATGAATGAACATAAAAATGTAGCACGCACTCTTCCCCTAAGGCTTTCTTCAACAAATATATTGAAAAATGTAATGACATTCAAGCTTTGGTTGCAACATTATTAATTTGTTCCTCCCTACAATTATTGTTTAAATACATTCCTAGATTCTTGCAGCTATGATCTTGTGAACTAGAATTCTGTTTAGTTTATATATAAGTTTATTTTTTTGCTGTGATAGAATAAATACTTTTATTGCCTTGCATTTTCTTTTGAGTTTTTTATTAGTGTCTTGCAAATTATATGAAGGATAAGTCATAAGTCATGGCAACTATTTTTTCTTCTCTTGAACAAGGGATAACATGAAAAATTTAAGATGTACAATTGAAAGTGTATGGAATGTACTTTCGAATCAAGCCACAAGATGGTGTGCGTGAGCAGAGCTGTGTGTCTCAGCACACCTTGAAGTTTAGTTTGTGGGAAACAAAGGTCAGGAGTGGAGGTCACAAAGAACAATGTGTGTATGTGAAAATAGCATGCCACACAGAGCTATGGGGAGCACTGGCGAACAGTGGCAATGTGGACAGAGGCCTTCAAACAGGGCAGAATGTTGACTGCCACACATGGACTATTATGTACAGGTAATGGTAGTGGAACTGTGCTTATGTAATGATAGGTGCTGGACATTTGTGGAATTAGAAGAGCAAACAGGAATTCCAGCAAAAACTGCGCACTGCAATTTACAGGAAGACCTGAGCATACAGAAAATATGTACAAAGGGGTTGCCACATCAATTGAGGTACAGAAGTAGACTGACCACCAAACATGTCGCATCAATCTGGTGAGATTTCAGGAAGAAGGTCTCAAAGGTTTTGTCTTGATCAGTAACTAAAACATAAAATTGTCCCATTTTGTAGAGGCATATAAATGAATATAACGTATGAACATAAAACAGCTGATTATGTTAAAGTTCTATATATATATATTTATTTGTTGATTTCAAGTCTGGGCAGTGTCTTAAATAGCTATATCATAAATAATGAACATATATAAAAGTGAGCTCCTTAAATAATATGTATAAATGTTAGGTTTAAAATTAATTAGAGCTTATCATAACAACTTCTCAACAACCCACACACCATTTGCAAACAACTTCTGTAGATTCCCAGTCTTTGCTGACCAACTGTTAATACAGTTTTATTGATTTTTTTGACCTATTACCTTTACTGAAAAGCATAACATAGTTCATCTAGTACAATTAAAAATAATTATATCATGTACCACCAAACTCTGCAAAAATACAATTAAAAATTTATATATCCAAAAATATGCAGTTTGTAATACAAAACTTAAGTTTTAAGAACTGATACACAATTTAGTGGAAACTTATAAAGAAATGTTCTCTCTTATTTATTTTATATAAATTCACAATTTTAAATAAGACTAAAGCTTAGCTTTTTCCAAAAATTTTGGTAATTAGAATACTACTTTTCACTTGCCATTGTAACAAGTCTTAGATTCTTCATGTCCCATTGTTCTTGCTCTTGCTATTCCCAGCTTTATGAAAATAATTAAAAATGATTCTACTTCAGCACAATAATTTATAGTAATCACAATCATCTTTCAGTACAGTGATATACATTGCATAGTTAATATTTTTCTAAAATGAAAAATTGTGCAAAAAGAAGCACTTTTATTTCTATTATTTTTTTTCTTCTAAAATAACTCACAATTAGCTGCAAGGGAAATTAATATAATATACATTTTATTCTTTGCTTTAATACTGCTACATATAAATCAATGTTTTCAAACAGTATAATATTTGATCCAGTAATGACAAAAGATTTCTATTGAAGTTTTCGAAATAATGAATATTAAATACAATAATTATTAGCCAAGAGTATGCAGTATTTTGAACACAAAAGTTAATAAATAGAACATTAAAGAATTACTCATGCAAAAAATTTGCTACAGCTGCATTAAAGAGGTATTATAACATATGAAAATCTAAATAGAATAGCAGATATTTTCTAAAATAGGTTAACATTTTCATACACATGGACGAGAGGGAACATAAGGCTTAAATGTTTTGCATTTAAATGTAAATTTAATTCTGAAATACATATACATATTTATCTATGTGACCTCTTTTTACTCATATATCCCATTAATACATCTATACAAACACCATTTTTTTCACATGTTGCATTGAATATCACCTTTAAAGAGAATCAAATAGTTATGGAAAAGCAAGGAACTGTAAATAGACTCAATACTAACTGCTCTATTATTGCCTGAAATCTGCACTTATATGTTCCTCTAGTTTGCAAAATGTTTACAAATTTTTCTTTGTAGAGTATTTAACATAATCTGCTGATTTCCAGAAATGCCTAGGTCAGTAAATTAAATATGCAAGTGCATAAAATCATGACTATTTTTTTTACCATCTCAGAGTGAAAAAAATATTGATCCTATTTGTAACTAGGGCTTACTATGTGGAAGTTCATAAGCAATAGACATTGTTAGGAAAGTTTCACCATGTTTTAATTTCTAAAACTTTATCTTTTCATGTCAAATATTTAAAAAAGTAATAATTTGAAGATCTTCTGTTTGAAAATAGTAAACATAATAGTTTGCAAATATTTTCCAAATTGTTACAAAATTACCAAAAAATGCTTGTGCTTGTCAGCTACAGACTGCTGAAAAGAAAAATATTTATATACAAATGTTGAATGACTAAAACTACTATAATAAAAAAAAAAACTGGTTAGTCTCAAACCAACATGCTTGAGATTGAAATGCACTTGTATATTGTGGGCATATAAAAAGGGTAAACATAAACTGCCATGACATATACTTGGGACAATTATCTTGGATGAAGCTTTTTACTTGAGTTTTGCCTCATACTGTGGAATTTCAGTTACTAACAGATCCTGAGGTTGTTTTATTTTTTTTAATATAGATAGAGATAAGCAACTGTATGAAAAAACTATAACTTGAATAGTAAAGGAATAAAAAAAATATTATGCACTCCACAGTAACTCTAGGTGTATGTGAAAAAAATACTTTGTTTTTACTATACACTGGTTACTAGAGAGTGACAAAAGGAAGCATAAATCATTTATCAGTGTAATATTTAAATTAAAATTGAAGCTGACAATGATTTCAAGAGTTGAAATGCACACAAATTGTTAAATAGAAATTACAGACAGCTTATATTTATTATAATTTCATCTTTCTAGTAACCAATTAAATGTACAGGTGTTAATCAAAAATACCAAAATATTTGTACCCTATACTGAGGGGTTTTATATATAGGGAACCCAGGGTCAAAGGTTTCAAACTTACATGTTAGGGCCTAAAGTTTCAAAAGGGTATGCGCACCACTGACTTTTACTTTTACCTGTACTTAAAAGCATACCAGTTCATGCAAATGTCTATCAACATAAGAAATATATTGACACGAATGGCTTCTATTATGGAACCTTTGTCTGTATATCTCAGTAGCTCTTCATAAATCAGGTGCATGGTGACAAGTTTAGAAAAACTGTAACATTCTCCATTTCTTCAATTTTAATTTATTTAACAGGCTATATTGTCATAACAAAACAAACAACTGTTGCATGAAACAACTGACAGAGAAAAAAGTAGAATGACAACTTTTTTTATAAGAACTGAATTACTATCTGCACAACAATATAGTGACATACAATCATATGCTTAACCTGAAATTTTGCAGATTATTTTAATGTTAAGTTATGAAAACACTGTTCACTGGTTATTAAGCCAAGTTTATTTCAATCATTAAGGAAGAGCGAAGCCCTTCTAATAAAGGTGTAATGCTAATTGGCTTTAATATTAATTTTTAGCATGAAACTGCAATTAATTCAATAGTCCACAACTTTAAATGTCTTACATTTGTGACCTTAGATTTCCTAACTCAAATTAATTGTCTAAGATTCCCTCTATATACAATGAAAATATTTTTGGTGTTGTTGATTTACATCCGGTATATTTCCTCTTAATATAAGTTTAAATATAATAAATTATGTTACAATTAATAATACAATGCAAGTAGTATTTTTACAGCATGGAATACACATCCTCTAACAGAGATGATCACCCGTCAATCTTCATACTATACTTTAAATTTTTGTTAAATAACTTACATTTATAGTAGCAGATATATGTAGATTATGACCATGTTAGTGACAAGAATAAGTTAAGGGCGTTGGTTACATAAAGGATTTGTGTGTGATGTAGCAAAGTATTTAATATCTTATATCTTATACTACAACTTATCCAGTTACTGAAACTTTGCTCTATTGTGCATTAACTTTTTAAACATACTGCACACATGAAAAGTTAGCTATCCAGAATCAACAAAGTTAAAATAAAGTCTATCTGACATCTCACCGGTAAAAAAATGTAAGTGTTATTGCTACAAGCATTAACCTAGGAAATCCATTTTAAATGGACAGCAAAATTCTGGTTCTTGGCAAGGGTGTATATAGCAAGTAATTCAGTGTCATAAATAAAATACTATAAAAAATCTACATCTGTTTCTAGCTGGGAATTTCCGCAAAAGTATTTGCTAATTTGAACTCCAGTGTTTACGAGTTTCCCTGAGCAATAGAACTCTTTTTCCCCCCATCCATATCATTGATGAAACAGCTAATAGTGTGGAAATGTTACAGCACACAATCATATCTTCTTCTTCTTAAAGCTGCTATTGACAAATTCCTTGGACAATACCAACTAACTTGGCACTTCTGATGTTATTACTTGGAAAACTTGTTTCTTGCAGTCCATTAGTAATGGAAACAGGTAATAGCTGTTGGGGGGAAAAGCTAACAACAAGTTGAACTAAGCAGAGGTTTTATCTTCGTGGTACAATATTTTGTAGCACTACTAAACTATAAATGCTTTGTGTGAATTTATAAGAAGTTAGTAAGATTATTGTCTCTTCATTATTAAAGCTCTTCCTTGGATGCATACATTTCAAAATGGAGCAGAACTATGGTGCTTTCACTAACGTATGTCTTGGAATCAGAGTATTGTAACTTCAATTCTTTAATGCTCTTTTCCTGTAGAAGTTAAAGAATTTCTTTGGGATTCTGTTCAGAAGCTCTTAATAGTTCACCATCAGCAATCAACATTTACACATTGTTAAGCTAACAACATTCTTACTTCTACATCAAAGTATTCCAACTGTTCACACTAACTCCATTTACTTAAATAACACTGGACATATTTCCATCATCAGCTGTTGACTGACTACTTGAACTGGAGGCTGGATATCCCAAGATGCTTTTGTGGCAGTCTCCGATAGTTCTAGTAGGAACTTTGTCCATGGATGGAAAATCAAAATTCATCAAGTTTTTCTTGAATAAACCAGAGACTAGGGCTGCTAAAAGAACTTCACAAACCAATAGAATTATCCATTTGGGAAAAGATTATCTTAGGAAATAAGATGAATTTTGATTTCCCACCCATGGACCAACTCAGCTAGTTCCTACTAGACCACCACAAGGCATCTTGGGATTCAACCGCCAGTTCCAATTATGATGGAAGCAAATAGCTTCCAAAACATGTTCAGGGTTATATAAGTAAATGCAGTTAGTGTGAACAGTTTGAATACTTTAATGCAGAATATATCATCACTCTATTGTATACAGCTCTATAAGTACAATTATTCTTTTAATTTAACACTCTTACTGCCCAGAACATTCAATAAAACTGTATAGATAGAGCCATAAGACTGGTATACTTGTCTGTTTTATGTATTGTAATTCTTCTTTTTGCTATAACAAATTATTTTTGAAGAAGTCACTCAAATTTCATCTATATTTCACTGTGAAAATCCCAAACTATTCAAACTTCTGTTTGCTGTTTCTTCAGTGACACCTGTTAACAAAGGTTCTTTTCAAATGGCTCTCTTACAGCTTTACATTCTAGTCCTGGTTCCTAATGATACCAGACTATTAAGTTTGTCGCATTAAGAATGACCTGTTTCTTTTAACTAATAATTTCTAAGAATTTTTCACAGATGCTCACATGGAACTTTATTCCTTAGTTTTCTTTTTCAGTCACCTCTGTCCTAAGTTTCTCTTTACTTTTTTGCTATGCATGGAGGTATCAGTTGCTAGTTTCCTTCTGCCCTAAACCCAATTAGGTCTTTTAGCACAGCATCCTTCAAATTCTAAATATTTTCTCATAAAACTAATAAATTTTGCATTACATTAAGGTTTTGTCAACCAAATGGAACAGCTTGGTTATTAATACCTACTTTTTACTTTTTGTATTTTACAAATCTGAAGCCCTTTTGGCCTCTTTTGACTTTGTAAGGATTCCCAAATGCATCCAAGGCAAGAAGCACATGCTTAAAGCATCACACTGCTGACAAAGTAAACTATAGAGAAATATTACAGGGTGAAAGAGAACTCAGTTCAATACTGTAAATGGATCAAAAATCTATTACCATTTTGGCTTTTGACACATTATTTGACCAAAAAAATTATATGGGTTACCTTTTTGTGATGTAATGTTAATATATTAAAATTCATAAATTCCAATTATAATATGTAGACAAATCATGTCCAACATTATTTTTTGATTAACTGAAAGAGTTTAGACCAGGCATCTCAAAGTCAGGTCTGTCAAACATAGAAACTGACTAGTAGCATCCATATGTGATCTACATAAAGATAGCCAAATGACAAGGATGCACTGGTTGACATGAAAAACATATACATCATATATAGGATCAGTTGATCTGTGCTCCAGTCTGGGCTTATTACTAATGTCAGAAAGTGCCATATTGCAGTTGAATAATCAGAATAGAACTGCATAATGCACATACGTGATGAAGTCAAATGTAATGGTTAAGTGATGTAATGTGGAAATACATAAAGTGAATTGCCCCCTTCCTCTGCCACTCCAATGCTAGGTAGGAGGAAACATTAGTGAGCAAAATTGACTGTATCTGGCTAGTTTGAGACCATTGGTTTAGGCATAAATTCACCTGAAAAGTTTTATATGAACCATTGAGTTAATATTGTTTCATATGCTGATGTTTATACAGATTTTAAAAAGTGAGCAATGCTAGTTATATACTAGCTTTCACCTTTCACAGTAAGGTAATGCAAACAAACTTAGGCTGAGTATCTACAGTGCAATCAGTGATACTTTTCCCTGCAGCAAGAGGGTTTATTCTATGAGCGAGTCCCTACTTGTTTATCATGCCATGGAGGGGGTAGCAAGCCTTCTTACTTGTTGACCCTACTGACTGTTGCATCATAGCACAGCTGTTCCCAGGTGTTGTGTTGTTCATTTCTTAATTTGACAATATAAATAAAGTGCATTAACACATATGTATGATTCATATGTGTTAACTCAGCTTGTGCAGTTCAAGACGTTTCAAGCAAAACTTTCAAGTGTAGACACTCTAGATCATAAAACTTTTTAATCTTATAATAAATTTCAGGAGCTGGAAGAAAGATTATATGACATTGGTAACATTTATAAAAATCCCCTAGAAGATCTCTTTGTCACCATGCACAATAAATGGATCTGTGCAAAACGCTACTAAATTTAACAGACTGTTATTATTATCTTTGGGATATATTAAAAAATGCTGTATACAAGATGAGCCTGCACAGCATGTAAGAACTCAGAATATAATATTCGCCAGGAAATAGAGGGATTTCTCAAAATGAGCTACATTAAGTGATGAATAATTTCCTAAATAGATGCCAAAAATGTATGAAAAAAGAAGGCAGTTTTAACACTTCATTTGATAATTTGGTGAGTAATAACTCTCTTGAATTGTTTTACCCTCCTACTAATTACTGAAACCTTGCTGGCTGGCTAACCAGTGTCACCTTGCCTATACTGATCATTTGATACAATTATTAGTGCATTATAAACACAAAGATCATTAAGCAACATTATTATACATTTTGAGCCATTTATTTTTTGAAAATAGATAGAGAAAAAAAGTATTTAGACCATTTTGTTCCCCTCAAGCTCTTTTACCAGCTATTTATGCCACTGAGTTCTCTCCCAACCATATATTGTTGAGATTGCAATAATAGCATCTTAATAAATCACTTCTAAATGATCTTTTCTTTTTCTATCCATATAATTTTTCACCTTGTTCAGAGTCTAGTCAATATCACAGATGTTTCTACTGCTGTTTTTTTTTTCCTGCACACAAGCTAATATATCTTTTAAACTTAGGTATTAATGTTTTACAATAAACTCCATAAAATAAGATGAGTTTCAGGAGAATATCTGCCATCTTCAGTTGCTCACTGAATCGCCATTACTTGAAATGATGGCTAGACACCTGGATGTTCCTGTGTTGGCTGAAGTAGGAAATGGTTGAGTTCATCCATAGGAGGAAACTTGAAGTTCATTAAGTTTTATTTATTTTTTAGTATGAAATTTTTTTCCCATTTTAAACCATGAAATAAAACCGATAATCAAACTGCTGAAACATCTTTATAACGCAATGGATTTATCCACTTGAGAAAAAAATTTCCATATTAAAAAATAAAGAAAACATAATGAACTTCGAGTTTGCTCCTATGGATAAACTCAGCCATTTCCTACTTCAGCCAACAGATGCCAACACAGGAACACCCGGGTGTCTAGCCATCGTTTCAAGTAACAGCGGTTCAGTGAGCAACTGAAGATGGGAGAGATTCTCCAGAAATGTGTCTTATTTTATGTAAGTAAATGGAGTTTAGTGTAAAAATGAGTACCTAAGTTTAGGATATATACCACTCCATTGTAAACAGCTTCGTAAATACAATATTTAATATATCTTTCTTTATGTTTAATTGTAGAGCATGCAAGCTGTTATACTTTTAAATAGTACTTAAACATCAGTATTCCTTGTCAAGCTAGGTTAATTAATGCTGCAGTTTTAAATGTCATTGTTTTTGTGTCCTAGACATGAACAAGTACCCCAAATTCCACAAAATGCATTCCAGAGAAACAGTTATTGAGAAACCCATCAGATTTTATTTTGATGGTATATATTTAACAAAAGATATTTACAATTTGCATTATTTTAAGTGCTGTCTAAGTCTAATCTGGCTTTTATTGCACAGTTTACTCATCATTAAAGATTTACAAAATGTAGGAACATTTAAGCCTTATGTGCTGCTTATTTTCTAAGGCAGACTTGGTCCTTTAAAATGCAACATGTCTATTAGAGCTAATAGTTGAGTAAATTAACATTACAAATGTACAATGAGATAAAATACATTATATGTACAGAAAGATGAGTTCCGACCAAGATGGTTGTACAGATACGGACCAGGTGCATTTTGCTAACTTTATATAATTCATGTTATACCACAGCTGTGAAATTGTTAATTTCATGAACTCAGTGAAGGTTTGCCTCTATCCCTGCACACTTTATGCATGGTCAAGGGTGGTGTTCAGACTGTCAAGCTCATGAACTTGCTGCTGCATCACGCTGAAAATGCAGTTGTCTTTCCCTAATAAAATTAATGTTTTGTCAGAATACATTTTTAGCAGGATAATATCAATAATTATTATTATAACTAATTCCTTAACATTTGTTTACCATGCTTGTTTTTGGCACAGTTATAACACAGAAATATTATAATACATGTATACTATAGTAAAAGGTTAGCTTTGTTACACAGAATATCTGTATATTGGAGAATAGCATTCCATTTTTGCTCTCCTCACTTTTACTTTCCCTTTGTCCCTGTGCATCCTGTAGCTATTTTCCTCTCTTGATTTGTTTTCTATTCTTGACTAACCAAGAGCTAATGTTACATCTCTCTCTATTAATAATATTAATTTGTATTGTTTTGTTCACTCTGGGATGAGTTATATGCATGTGTTAATAAGATAAGCATTCAATAGTTAGCAGCAATTACAAAGGAAGAGTTTGTATGTGAAATTGAGCTGGATCTTAAACTTAGATAGGTGCAAAGTTACTCAGGTTTGAGGGAGAAGTTGAGGTATGGCTGTGTTCTGTTGTGATCCATTTTTTGTAATTAAATATGTACTGCTCTTATTATCTGACCACCTCTTTGGTCTAGCTGTTAGCATTGTTGCCTGCTTTCTAGGAAGTTTCAGGTTCAATTATTGGTAACTGCTTTGAAATTTTTCTGGTTTAGGGAGGTCTGGAATGGGATCCACCCAACCTGTGAGCATAATTAAAGTTGTCTTATGGAGATAAGGCATCCTTTGATCTGCGAGTGAGATGAAGACCAGGATATACCAGATGTCATGGCAGACCAAGGCTCTGCAAGAGCTGTAGTGTAAAAGGATTATTATTATTGTTGTTACGTTTTTACCTTTAATTTTTCCTTCTCTGCTTTCAAGGGTATGGATTGCCAATCCCTAAGCTACCTTCTGTTAGAATATATAGCAAATTCAAATTCAATGGTCACATCATTGTGGAAAGAATCATCACTCTGTTGAGAATTATAACAATCAGAAATAAATAACTACTTACTGGCCTTCAATGATGAAATCCTGCATCACAATTTCTGATAAAGAACTAGAAATCCTAATATCAAAGTACAAACTTCAAAGGACTGTTTACATTTTTGGGTGTAAAATTCAAACAATCACCAGGGAAGAAATTCAATACTAACCTGACCGATGGTATGCTTGAAAGAGCCTACCTATATCAACACAACAAAAGGCACAAGACTAACAGATAAAATATGTTTAAATGTAACTCCGGATTAGGTTTAAGTTAATAAGTTGTATTAGCAAACTTCAATGTAATTTTATATGCTTGTAACATTATTAGATACTGAATTTGCTACTCTTGCAGTTAAGCCAGCATACTGCATGTTATTATAGTGCTAAAACTGTTTCAAGTACTAATGGGCCATCTAGCAGAAGAAACAGTAAGCCTTCCTTAGGTAGCTTAGTGCAAAGGAATGTCATTGCTCACTCACTAGGAGTACATGGTAATTTTTTCACATAAAAACAACAATTAAAAAACATGGCATTCAAATTATGGGAGAGCATTAATGCATGGTAATGCAGTATTCTAACCTGTTCAAAACAAGAAGCAGTGAAGAAATATGCAAAATTCAGTACAGTTATGTTATAAAACTTTATCCAAAGCTTCCTTCATTGAAAAAAAAGAGTACTGAACAAGTCAATTCAACAGACTCCATCATTCAAAGAAAAACTGTGGGCTCCATGTTGACAACCATAACCTCCGTGGCAGGCAATCTGCAGTCTTCAATATATGTGGTTATTGCAGAAGTAACTGCCAGGTTTATAAACAACAAAATTGACAATGCAGCTAACAATTTTTCTTATAAATTTACAAACAGGAAAAATAGAAAACTTACTAATTTGCATTCAACAAAACTTCTTCAGTTTCAATAAAAAATATTATCAACAAGTTTCGAATCTAGCTATGGGAAATCCTTTATCTCCATTTCTAGCATATTTATTCATGAGCTCCTTTGAAATACATATCACCAAAGCCTTCCCTTTAATTTTCAAGACATTGTATAAGTATATGGACAACATATTTGCAATAATATAAAAAAATATTCAATAGATGCTAGGCAACTTCTTAATGTACAAAATAAACCTACACAGTTTACCATAGAAGAAGAGAAAAATGTTTGGCTCCCATTCCTACATTTAAAAATTATAAGAAATGGACAAACTGAACTACATAATTCATAGAAAATAGACTCAGAAAATGACATAAAATAATATTTATAATCCCCCTCCACAGAAACAGAGTATAAAATGGGATACCAACAGATAATTAAGACAGCAATAACCAATGAATGGTTTCAACAAAGATGCAGTAATAAAAATTGTCAATAAATTAAAAAGACAAAAATCTATAAGAGATAGAACACACTGAAGAACATCACGGAAAGATAATTCAAGAGTTTCATATATCACCCAACTTATCACAACAAATTTAAGAGGAACTGCCATGAACATCACATGTTAGCCCCAAAGAACAAATAAAATATCAAAATTTTATTAGGTAGCACAGTAAGACACCATACAGAACAGAAATCAAGAAGTTATGAAATCAAATGTACAGAACGTGATCAAAGATACATAGGAAAAACAAAGAAAAATATGGAAACTTGGGGAAAAGAATACTTTATTTAAAGAAGGTTAATATAGCAGCTTAATTTTGGACCAAAAATTATGAAATTAAATCAGAATGATTAAGCTGATAAAAGAACTTCACAGCCCAATGGGAAAAGATTTTTATCTTAAAAATTAGGAACTTAATTTTTTTTTTCTATGGACAAACTCAGCAAATTCCTACTATAACCATCAGAAACAGGCACAGAAGCATCTTGGAATCCAGCGACTAATTTGAGTAGTCTGTCAACAGCTGTTGATGGAAGCGAGTGCTTCTGAAACATGTATGTAAGTGGAGTTAGTATGAACATATTGATTTTTTTTTTTTTTTTAAATTTACGTAACATCTCAGGTCATCAGCGTCCCATTCTATTCAGGGCATGAAACGGCCGACAAATTTTGCTCAGAGGCCTCTCTTTCAGGCTTGAGGTTCTTTATCATGCCGTAAATGTACGACACGGGACCCACGGCTTTACTTCCCATCCGAAGGAAGCCATAATTAACATATTGAATGCATTAGCGTAGAATATATTACGACTCCATTGTCTACAGCTTTGCAAGTACAATTTATTTATTTAACTTTTCTTATGTTTCACACTGTGCCAACATGAAAATGCAATGTCTGATGGTTTTGCCCACAGATGTCTTGGCATCCTTCCACTTAAGAGGAAAAAGTTTTCATTTTAGATGACTGGAGTGAATACAAACACCAATATGAAAGAACAAGAAAGCATTAGCCTGAGGTCTTGAATTTACTGTGATGCATGTTTCAGGGAAATGCACTAAAATTATTGAATCTATGGATGTGAGTACTTTGGCCATACGGACTTTATCCAACACATCCTTGACATGACACTGGTTTTTGTCCCTGCCTATGGCATCAGGATGAGGACCAAATTTATCACACCTTGCTCTTTTACACACTTGTTCTGTAGTGCTTTGACACCATGAATGAAGCTTATTCACTAGTCACGTAAGATGGTTCTTATATTATTTATGCATATGCCATCTCTTGCAACTAGATTGCAGTTGATCTGGTATTACATCAATTTTCAACCTGTGACTGTGATTTGGTATGCTTATGTTTTCTGTGTTGCACTTTCATTTCAGCTTTGTTTGATTTGTTGACTCTCCATTTCATTATTGACATTTCTCATGTTAGAGAAATAATGGAATTATGGAAAATGCTATCACACAAAAGACAAATTATGGTTCACTTAATATTTATCAACTAGCCAGCACGTCTACCTTCCCATAATAAAGTAGATCAGCTATGACAAGATGTTCTGAAAGTAATAGAGGATGGAAGGGAACTTATGCTATAAATAAAGCTGGTAATAGAGCCTAATGAGAACAAAAAATGCTTAATCTTTTTTTCTTTCTATCTTTTAAAGAGTTTTTGAGAAAAATACAAAGTGAAACCTCAATTCATCATTCCTGAACACATCGTTTTCCCAGAAGTATCATTTGATTTATGTAGTCCCAAAAATTATTTCCTTATAAACAATAAGAACAAAACTTGCATATGGTTCTCAAAGTATAATTTTCCTGCACTGATTTAACACATTTTTTCGCTTCATATAGCTTGTATCCTAGATTGATCATTATTTAAATTAATGAATCATTGATAAATTATATAAATACAGTACAATATTTTTTAAATATACTGTAGCAAGACACACATTTTTTCTCAAGTGTGAAGTGTCAAGGCATCACTAAATGGAGTGTGCAAAGACAAAAAAATTATTGTAGCAGCATGTGTTTGTAATGGAGAGAAAGCACGATTAGAAATGAAGATGTATTAGACAGATAACCCATGAGTGAACTCTTGCTGCAAGCAATCTCATTTTCAATGTCCATTGTTAAGTTCTTGCATATTTGCATGAAAAGGAAGCTTCATTTTTATTGTTACCAAAGTCATGGTGCATCCTGTGAAGCACAAGAGGGCACTTGATGAAAGACATAAAGGTTATTTTAGACCATGGGTACTTCATAATGGGATATTCCGATATTTTAAAATGAATATAGTTGCATGTTTTGAAAGTTTTCATTCATTTTAGGCCATCCTCCAATTTTAACATGAGAGAGATGTTTTAGATTCCTTCCCCCATCCATTGGTTTACTGCATTTGCTTTTATTGTTTTATTTTACTTATCACATAGGAAACGAGTCAAGGTTTCACTGTATTTTATCCCTAAACATGTGGTAATGGTGCATAATATTCAGCATGGTTTGTTTGCATAACCTTACTGCAAAAAGAAGTTTGTAATTGGCATTGCTCACTTTTTAATGCTATTAACAGTATTAAGATCAGTAATGTCAAATGTTATTTTACAAATGGTGTAAGCTTTTGTGGTGAAACTTAACAATATACCATCCAGTATTTGAACCTTATGATTCTGTTCCTCAGCACAGTTTTTTAAAACATTGGATGGTGTATTATCATTAATTTCACACGGCATAATCTGAAAAACTTTTACCACCACAAATGCAAATTATTTCCACAAAGCTTTTCAGGTGAATTTATGGTGAAATCCTTTGAGTTATGATAAAAATGAATGATATTATTTGTTCTATTTGTTTGTCTATTCATTATTATAATTGAAATGTATGAATTTGAATACATATTGCATATGAAAGGTAATGTAAAAATTCATTATTTTCAGCTAAAAATGTCAACACCCCAAATGTTAGAAAATTTTGTTCCATTTAAAGCATGAAATTGCATTGTGTTCCCTTCCAGCCTGTAAAATGGTGCATTACTCAAGACCAGTAATGCTGGTAAGAAACAATCTTCTCTTGGCAGTTGCCTTCTAGTCTTCATGCTATATTTTCCTGATAATCTTAATATCGTTGAATTTCATTGTCTAAATATTGTTTAGTTCCAAAAAGTTAATTTGGGTGAAGTAGTTTTGTTATATTACCAAACACCTATCAACATTCCAAAGAACCACTTCAGTGAATACATTTTGGCAGAAAGAAAGAGCCTCTGATTATATATCAAGGCCTCTATGAGAGCCATGCAAAATGCATGATAAACAAGGCAAAATAAAAAAATATTTGTGTCCATTTCATGAACTTGGCAGGTTAATAAACTAGCTTATAAGCAAAAATTTACTTCATTCATGAAATGGGAAATCTCCCAATTAGAATATAACATGTGCACCAATCAGAAATGGATGTTCTGCCTTTATACAAGTGTTATTTTCACAAATTATTGTCCTTTTTTTTTTCTGCTTCCCATTCAGCCGCTGTTAATGTGTATAGCTCAATAAATACAAAAACTATCTGAAATCAAAGTACCTCCCACTGTGCATCAGCTCTATACTAATGATGGTACATAAAATATTCCCATACATATAGAAAAGGTAAAAATTTATATTTTATTATTACTTTTAAATTCTATTTTATATACGGGGTGATTTACTATTGTAGGCAAATGGTATGGATAAGAAATAAAAGTTTTATAAGATGACATAAAAGCTTATTCATACATCAAAGCAGCACAACTGCATCAGTTATGTACTGCAAGAAGTTAAGCATTTCCAAGCATTCTAACTTCTTTTTTAATTTTCTGTTTGCAGCTTACTTTAAAAGGAAAGCTTAGCAACATATAGAAGAATTATTAGAACTCTTTGATAAAAGACCAGAAAGTGAAGAGAATATGCAGAATAGCTTCAAACTATAGAACAAAATAGAATATTTCCTATTCTACAAGTTAGTGCATAATAGTTTTTCTAAGAAAATATGAACATGTTTAAATAATTAATTCATTAAAACTTAAATCGACTACAAACTTACAAGACATACAAGAAACGCTTAAAAAGCTGTATCACAATATCTGAGTGAGTCAGTGAAGGTGAATTTGAATTAAATGACATACTGCACCACCTAAAAATTATTCTATAGTTAAAACAATTACACTATGGAAATAGGCCTGATTAGGTATTTGGGTTTTTCTTTTACTTTATGGCATGTGCATCTGCAAAGAATAGCAAATCACCCAGTATGTATATACATATAATACACATATTCTTTTATTTTTCTTCACAGTCTGGTTCCTATGCTTTCTAGATGAAAAATATTACTGATGTTTGCTTGACATATCCTGAAGTTACCTAACAGACTTTTGGAGTATTTTCAAGGTTATTACATCATGTATGTTGTTGGTGAATTATGCATCTGTCTCTCCAGAACCCTCTTCTTCCATTATGGGCACAATGAGATTATCCTTTGACATTAGGTTGTACTTTGTGACGAATGCTGTGAATCGCCGGCAGAGGTATGTTTCATTCTGAAATGTATATATGAAAAATTAAAAAAAGAGGAAGTTATCACAATTAGAAAATTATTTAACATTCTGAATTCCTTTGAAAAGATATAAAATGTTAAATTTTAGAAAATACAGGGTTGAGAATATACCGGGTGATTCATCTAAAAGTCTGTAAGCTGTGTAGACTAAGAGAATTCCTCACCTTGTAGAGTAACTTTAAAAAATTATATAAAATCCAAATTATGGTCTTATTAATTATTGAAATGAAATGAGTTTAGCATTATATGTGGTATTAGGGAAACAAAATTAGAATGTATCACAAAAGAGAAACCACAAAATTAATTTTGAGATTAAACCAAAAAAATGAATAGATACTATTAATTAAATGAAATATATCACCACTGAAAGACAAAGTTATACTGTGTGGGTATTTTTAATCATAACCATGTTTATGAACTAAGCCCATGATATAATCTTTACATTCACTAAAATAGAGAAAAATAACAGAAAGTTTTGTTTACATTTGTGTATTTAAGATGTTCATATGTTCCAATAACACAAAAAAACATGTTAATATTTAAAAACAATTACAATGTACTAACTAAATATACACATTCAACACTAAATATTCAAAAGTTTCACCCATTTTCATTGGCTTTGTAATTTATTGTAGTAAAAACATATAATGCAAACGTTTTCTGAAGATTATTACAGAGTGTTCTACATACAAATATAATTCTCAAATACATATTACACTAATGTTTCACATTTGCTACCTTCACGACGATGCTTTTGTTAAATATAAACCATATGCATCATTGTAAATACAAATACTGAATTCATTATTTTAAAACAATATAGAGATAATTAAATGCAAAAGCCCTTTTTAAATTTCCATTTTCCAGTATATCCCCAATTTCCTTAATTTTCAGAAAGTATTTTTCTTATTTTATTTAAATGGTATATATTGAATTTTGTTGTGAAGAAACACTTATTAGTGCTACTAGAACGATTTTTAAATTTTGGGTTTCAGGTAAACCCCCATTCCTAATGGCTGGATTTTCCTGATTTTCCGAAACTATTTTTCTTATTTTATTTAAATTATATATACAGAGTTTCATTGTGAAAAAGCAAATATTAAAGCCACTAGAGCAATTTTAAAATTTTGGGTATCAGGTAAACCCCTCGTCCTAAGTCTGATTTCACTGAATTTTTATAAACTATTTTTGTAATTTTATTTCAATGGCATATACCGAGTTTCATTCAGAAAATTTAAAATTAAGCTTAATATTTTTGCAATCATAAAATGTATCCATTGGATTGAAAACACTTCATTTTCAACAGTCTTCACTATATTGAATGCAGATGTTCTAGCATGGCACAAATGCCTGGATTCCACCCCCCCAAAAAATCTTGTGACTGACTGTACAACCCATGCACCATGTCTTTCACCTCGTCATCATTGCAAAACTTCTTGCCACCTAGTGGTCCAAAGACTTGATAACTGGAGAAAAAGCCAGGTTGGGTGAATAAGCAGGGTATGGTATATACTCAAAATAAAAATTTGCAATTTTTGTGCAGTTGCATGAGCTGTGTGACATCTTGCATAATCATGCTGTAAGAGTACATCAGTTTAAAAAATGTAATACAGTTACTTAAATGTTTTTTTTCACACTAACTCATTCACTTACATATGTCCAGATTTTTATGTAAGCGAATGGAGTTAGTGTGAAAAAAACTGTATTACATTGTTTATATGTACCACTCCATTGTCAACAGCTTCGTAAGTACATTTAATTGAGTACATCATTTGTGAGCAAACCTTGATGCTTCAACCTGATTGCAGTTTTCTGAAGTAGATCACAGTATGACGTCCTGTTAACATTCCATCCTCTGGGCATGAAATTTTTCATGATTGGACTTTTTACCGGCACAACTGAAGATCTTGTCATTTGAATCCTGGCCATAATCTGAATTTTTCAAGTCTGATTCTTTATTTCTATCTTACATTCCACACACTGCTAGTGTGCAAGAACATTTTCCATATATAAACATTAACTTTTGCATTCTTGGAACAGTTCCCTTTTATATGCACATTCCAACACTGGTTTCCTTGCATGGTATTTTTCAAACTGGTAAAAACATTTAAAAAAAATATGACATACAAAGTTTTCTTAATAGTATGCAGATAAGTTCAAATCCCCAACTGTTCTATATTAAATGCTACATTAAAAAGGTTCAGATAAAGAAAATTAAATATGCACTTTGTCTGCTTAAGTTATAGATAGTTTATACTTTCTTATGCTAAATAAAATGGTATTGATAAAAACTGCCCATTAACAGAGAAGCAGCTGATAAATAAGTTTGTGTATTAGATGATTTTACACTATTCAGTTCTATAATTTACACTTTCTTATGCTAAATAAAATGTTTATCTATTAGGTAATTTTACATTATTTAGCTCTATTTTAATTTTTTTTTAAATAGTGTTTAATGCCCATTTTTACTACTGAGGCACCACAGGTAGCATTATTAGTGTGAAACAGTCCTGAACCTCCATTATAAAAAATGGAAGAATGACCTCATTTCAATGCAGCAGCTAATTTCTGTTAGACCCTTCATTGCCATTGATAATTTCTTGCCTAGACTTGCAGCACTTAAGTGCTTTGCCATTTTAAAACTTAGATTAAAAATACTGAATACCAGAATTTGATACTCACCCTCCTTATAGTACTTGCTGGAAATGCCCCTTTTTCCTGACATATGATCAACGTCTTCTTATGAAATTATTACTGACAAGAGTCAGTACCCCACTGTACCTACCTTCATTTACTTGTTTCAAGCATGTAATTAGTTAAATATATTCTATTTTTTAGTGTTCTCCAAAGATCAAAATCACAAACTGAAAGATCTAGGGAAGCAGGCAGGATATTTCCAGTTTTTCTTCTGTGAGCACATGATATCTCCAATTTTTTCCCCCCTCAGTCATAGAACTTTTATTAAACTTCTGTATGCTTTAATGTTTGTATTGGAATCCAGGCTGCCAGAATCTTTATGCCTATGCCTCTCTCATTCTGCCTCATGACTTTCTGTATCTGATGTCTAAAAGATAATATATGACAGCACAATTATATCTCATCATGCACAACACTATTGCACTATTTAATGAAATATATTTACATTTTGATGGAATATTGATAATTTTGTTCATATTCTGCTGTATGTGAAGCTTCACTGCACCTACCTATAAGGTGATGATTACAGCTGTTGAAAGTGTGTTTGAGTACAGTAAGAATGATGCAGGCGAAGGCCTGTGAAACATGTTCTGTATAATTCAATGGTAAGTGGAGCATAAGAGTATTAAATCGACTCACTGTCTAATAAAGAATAATTAATTGCTTCATTATATTAGTTCCGACACAAAAGTTATTTTACATTTAAGTATTACTGTATTTATTTATTTACTAGGCCTCCTTATTTTGCAGATGCAAAACAATGATTCACTTCACAGTGGTCAGTATTTTACAATTAAAACTTGGACATTGCTGTAAATGCCTATTTTATTCCTATAGCCAGAAACTTAGACAAAACCTAACTAGAATTTATTTTTAGGTCTTTAGAGTAGTATAATGCAAGTTTTATAACGAGTACCACTATCAGCATTATTGTTGGAGGAAGTTATAGGTGAAAGTCAATGGCATATAAAACAGTATGCAGTGGTATCAATTTTGCTTTAGAAAAATAATGAAACATTGGCATAAATGTCTACTTTGCTTTTATGCCAGAGATCTTTTCTTCTCATGAAAAATTGTTTCACCATCATATCTCTACTGCATGATGAGAAAAAAAAAATTTTGGGTCTTTATTGACTAACCCTCAAGTAATAGAAAACAAGCTGACTGAAAGCAGCAATTATAAATTAATAAAATTGGAAAGTTTTTATTTTGATATTGTTTCACTGCTGCAGCCAGGTGCTTTCATTTTAATACTTAAATGTAAATTGGAACTTGCACAGTGAAGCCAATCATATTAATTGATATCATTGTATGATTCAGTTGAACTATACACTCTTAAAGCTTCACTTACTTTTCATAAATGTATGGAACTGGTTTCGAGAACATTTAGTTCCCATCTTCAGCCAGGCTAAAGTTCAACTGTCGGATCATTCATTGAGCTGTGGGAATGTATATCCTGCTCTGGTGGCAGTGTGATAAACTTGTAGTTTATGTTTTCATCCCCGGCAATGTCAAAGTTTATTATGTTGTCTTTGTATTTGTAGATGTAGATTTTCTCCCAGGTTGCTTTAAGAGTGTGTAGTTCAACTGAATCATACAATGATATCAATTTCATTTTAATGTTTATAGACTCATATTTCACTACTCCAGATACTGCATAAACATCATTTTACTGCTGTAATGGTGTGCTCAACGTTATTGGAGGCTTGCAAATTACTCCATATATAAACACTATCCATATAATAATACATCAGCATCCCCACAGAATTACAAGAATTAGGTCTAGGTCCTGACAAACCATATGAGCCATTTATATAGCCACAATAAATGACAGATGTCAGAGGGATAGGTGATCAAACCCATTGTTTCAAGTACCATTTAGAGTGTTGCTAAAGTATTAGTTGGATGTGAAATGGCTGGTAATTTATCCAGGGAACTTTTTTTATTAGGTATGGAGTTCTTTAAAGTGTCATAAATATGCAACATGAGACTCATAGCTATAAGTCCCTTCAGGAGGACTTGCACTTGAGATTTTCACATTAAAAAAAAAAAAAAAAACTATCGGCTTCAGCCAGGTTTGAACCCATGAACCTTGTTTCTAACCTTATCAACATAATACTCTTAAATCAAATTTTATTGTAAATGATCAATAAAAATGTGTTGTAATTATTTCTGCTTAATTTACTTGATGCAGTGTGTAATTCCATAAAGTGATTGCTACAAATCTTAATTTAGGATTATGGAAAGTAATTTTTAATTTTTATATTGGCATGTACTTTCTAGTTAGCCAATTTGTTTGCCACATGAAATGGGAAGATTCTTTTATATTAGTTGCTCCTTCTTTTGATCATAAAAATGAAAAAAGAGAGACTTAATACTTGAATAAACATGGTAAGAGTTTATATAAGGTTAATTATTTTAATAGTAAGGTGTGCCAAAAACAAGATAATTAACTTAAAATTTTAAAAAGAAAATGTATGTTTAAGAATCATTACCTCAAATTCATCAAATATCGAACGATGATGAAAATATGCATGTGAGAAGATTCTGTACACCCTCCGGCAAACTGATCCTAGTTTTGCCACAGACGATTCTTTGATGCTTACCCTAGAATCACATCACACTGCTGTAAATGTTTGCCATATCCTTCAGTTCACTTACTGCAAAAATGAACATCTCAAGATATGATAAAAACTATAAGGTACAAAAAGTTGATAAGGGGTTCTTACCTGCTAGGGAAATATTTGTTGCTATTGAGTAAACAAGCAGCACCATCTAAAGTATGTCTAGTATAGTCAATTGCAGGACATTCTTTAGGAGTTTTGTGTGCTGCACAAAGGAATATCCATTGTTCTGTAGCTGTCATTTGTGTGCAAGTCTCTGGATGGCATTCACCTTGTAGTCTCACAGCCAGACCATTTAATTCCATACAAAACTGCCTGTAAAAATAGTGCACAGGTTACAACAATCAATTTAAATATAAACTACCAGTATTAAGACCTCCTTCTGGAATTTCAAAGCAAATAATCTAGCAACTATATGATAGGTCAAATGCATTTGTGAGAAAGTTTTCTTTGTGCATATAATTTTTATAGTAAAATATGAAATTTCTTTCATATTCTTCAAAATCAAATGCTGTTTCATTTGGGAACAGAAGTAAGCACACCTCATTAAGTTTTAAAAGAATGGGAAAACAATTCCATTCTTTAATTTAATTACAGAACTCTTTAAAACTTAAATGACTATAAAATGCTCAATATGGCATTAATCAAATTTAAGCTTTATGTGTGTGTGTGTATTCCAAATGGGATATGAAGTGAAGAACTGCTTGTCTTCATGAAACCTTAAGGTCATGGAACAATCTTCATCTTCCCAAACAAACTATGTATTAGTTTTAGCACAAAATTAGCTTAGATATAATTCTTACTATAGAGCAATACAGAGTTTGGTTAACACTCTAGTCACAAAAGATTAAATTCAGCCAATTAGTGGTACATAGCTCAGTTTTCATATAAACTGAATTATCCACACACTTTAGAATATCACTAACTTAACCTTTATATAACATTAATCTTACCACAGAATTGGATTGCAAAGCATTAAAATTTATCCAAGTTGTAGATTCATGATAAGCGAGAAAGTAATTAATTTAATACTTAAGTGAGTAGATGGCAGTTCAATAAAAATAATTGGTGTATAACTTATCAGTAAAATAGTCATAAAATTGCATTTCTATGCAATACATTTGCTTCCTCCTTTAAAAAGAATAAATGCTAGTAATTATACGCTCTTAATATTTATTTGGTATATATACAAACTTATTGAAAGTATTTTGACTTATAATAAATTTAAATTCACATCCTCTCACATTTAGAAAACAATTATTCTTACCAGCAAGCCCTTAGTATCGCACCAAAGGTGTTATAAAGTTTTAAGTTTTCACATTTTTCGTACTCAAAACCACAGAGAGATAGGATAACAATTTTTCAGTGTACAGTGCAAAATTTATAGGTTATGTACATGATTGCGAAAATCCTTTGACAGATTTTTTTCTGCTAATGTGATAAAAATGAATCTGCTTGTTCAAATCAATGACACATATTATTTGTACTGCAAATATCTATACATTTATATGGTTGACTTCCAAACTATTGTCAATGTAGAGCACCGAATTTCATGAATCTGCATTCTGTAAATGAGTGCCGGAAAACTTCTATACTTGTCTTATCTTTTTCTGTGTGTATATTGGCTTGTAACCGGAACTAACATAAATAATATTATGACTCCTACACCATTTTTTGTTATGTTTAACTCTAAACATGTGATGCAAACTAAATGTAAACAAGATTATATCAAATTATTTTTAGGTAACGTCCTCAACTCTATTATATATTTCATTTCATATGTCTTTATATTTTAAAAGCATTTCTCTTTTATATGCCGCACATTTCAACGATTTAATTTGTTTAAATTTTTCTTAATTTTGGCTTTTATCACTATACGGTCTTTGGTTAAAGCAACTGAACAATTTGTTGACGATAGTTACAGTAATAATAAACTAAACGTATTGTTACTTACCTAAGATGCTCGTATTTCCAAACACCCTCATCCTGTGCATCTGGAGGTGTAAGGATCAGATGAATATTTGAAGGATCTTTGCGAATTTGTTGTTGAATGTATTGCTGAACAGCTAACGTGCTGTCCATTTCTTCGAATGGTTCCTCTGGCCACCTACTGAAGTCCTTTAAAAAATAGTACAACTCTTGTTTATAACATGTATCTTCACACTTTGACAGCAAAGAGCAACCTATTCATCTCGCCGAATCTGTGATAACCCATCATAAGACATATCCCTTTAGTAGGGTATAAGATTACTGAGTTAATTACCTATTCGGTTTTTTACTAAATTACTAAATACCTTAGCTTTAGTTCCTGGCCGGTTTCTTCTCAAAATAGTGGATCCATCAGCCATCTTCATGGTTGCCAAAAATCGCTATCGCATTTCCTGCTATCTGGTGGAATACTTATGAAACAAATAATAAACAGAAGATACACATCGAGCGCAACACATGAGATTAGTTGAATTTTGACAGTACCAGCATAATAACAAATTTTATTTCTGCCAAGCGCGCGACAATTAGCAGGTCTGTTTCGTGCTCAGTTCTCGTTTATTAAATGTAACCTCTAGCAATTTGAAAAGTGTTAGTTTGTCAAAAGTTCGTTGTCTATCACATTAGCATTAAAACCATGTTAATTATTTGTAACACGAACGATATATTTCTTCCAGTTTTCTTTTTCGCATTCTTTAAAAATCCGACGTGATATCCCAATTTCTTCTTTTCTAATCTTTCCCATGTTTGTGGGATTGTGGTTCAGTTGGAAAGGTGGTAAACGTCCATGTTCACATGCCATGTGCTTCTCGAATTTCGTACGACAAAATCTTGTCATACCTAACTCGCCATGAACGTATGAACGTATCTTTTTAAGAACAGTGGAGGTAAGCATTTTGTTTCTTTCTTACGAGTGATATGTTCATCATTTTCCATAACCCTTACGTATAGACAATCTAGCCTTGGGAGAGTGCCTAGAAAAATTATGGAACTCTTAGACTTTGGGGGGGTTTAGGACTGAAAATTAGAATAGCTCTTTCGAGAAATCATTTTCTCCATCACCAGATGATCACCGTTGAAGATGCCGCTCAACACTTCCATTACTTCCTGCGACAGTCAGAGCGTGATTTCAAAATGTATCTATCCAGGATCGATGGATTTATTCGGGGCGTAAAAATCCTAAGTATGGCTTCCTTCGGAAGGGAAGTAAAGCCGTGGGTCCCGTGTCGTACATTTACGGCACGAAAAAGAACCTCAAGCCTGAAAGAAAGGCCTCTGAGCAAAATTTATCGGCCGTTTCACGCCCTGAGTTGAATGGGACGCTGATGACGCTGTTAAAGAGCGTCCATAAATAAACCAAAAAAAAAAAAAATGTATCTATCTAGTTGTATTTTAGTTTTCTGTCCGATTCCTTTCCTTGTAAGTTAGTGTATGTTAGTCTTTGTACGTGCTATAGATTATTTCCTTTCTATAATCAACATTTAACAAGAGCAATTCAAACAAAGAAATGCTGACAATGGGTCTACATATAAGTAGGAAGTGGTAGGTGGCCGTACATAATTTTTCAATAGCGTATTTAAAAAGCGACACCATTTCACAGATACATTCTGTTAATATGGACTTTATTTCAATGCGAAGTGAACATTGTTAGAATATTTTGTCTCGTACCTTTTACATACATATTAAAACAGAGAGAAATACATGTTGCGACTGTCGCACAACAAAAATAATAACTGATCCACATTTTCTGTGCCCATTAAACAAAAGATTTCTTTGTGGGAATGAAAATGTGAATGTATTTAAAATGCTATAGGTTAAGGTGACCGTGAAATCGAAAGCAAAACTATTCCTATGTTGCACCATTAACTTATAGGCAGAGAATTACACCGGCGTTAAACCTTTTTAACTCCTTATTCACCAGTTTGAATGACTTTTAAAAGTGCTGACAAGCAGTGCGCTCATATTAGCTATCTACACGTGCAGTATGTGGGTTGGGAAGATAACGCGATTGATGTGCCAACTTTCCGCTTTCGTCAATCCGAACTCTGGTTTGTAAGACGAAACCAACAACACGTAGTGCTTTACATAAATATGATCAACAACAGCCGAACAATTCGAAACTGCAAACGCATAAGGAATTTAGTTCAAGTGTACTTCTTATAGAAGATAGGCCATTCTTCTATCCTTGAATTATAAAACAATGTAGTTTATTTTTGTGAGTAAAATGTAAATGCTAAAACATGTGAAAACAGACCTCCTTACATAAGAAAACAATTTCTGGCACGAATGCTCAATGGATCCTTGCCTAATTTTAGTACAGGACAATGCTCTCCCTAGAGGCCTCAAAATATAGTTTGTAAAAACCTACGAACTTAAGAATAAATGTCTTGCAAAGTTATATCAATAATGCAAAAAAGGTGCTGCTCTAATCTATGCTGAAATCACCTCTCACAGTCAAACACCTTAACGCACTTCTCCAAAATATGGAATATTTCTGTCAAGGTGCGACGTCAACGGTTTGAATCTTTTGGTGTATAGGTAGCTTCTTTGAGTTATTTGGTTTTGCAGGGTTTATTTTAGTACACTTTTCCCTTAAATAGATCCTAAAGAAAGAAGTCGGGAGGCGCTAGATCGGAGATTTGCGTGGCCGTATGCGTTTTTAGATCCTTGATCAACTTTTTAACACATGGCACCAGCAAGCGCGCAGTGTTTTTTCCAACTCTTTGACACTGGGTTATGGAATATTAATATCTTAGGAAAGTCTTCGTAACGCTTTTGGTGGAGAGATCTGTAATCGTTCCTTTACAATATTTATTTCTTCAGGCCTTTTGAATATTAAATGAGTAGTCTTCCTGTTGTCTTCAAATTTTTAATCAATATCTGGATGCAACACTTAAGAATGTATAAATTCATTCAAAATGCCGTCTGGCATGCTTTAAATTAACATTTATGCCATTATTTACGAACAAGGAAAACGTACTGTGCCATTGTACACATTGTTAATCCCGTTACATTTGAGCCACAACTGCCAAGATGTCGTGACACGGAACAATGGTCACGAGTCCATTATATGGCGCGAGTTTCCATGCTGTTTTGCATCGTTGAAGGTTGGTGTGTGTGTGTGTGTGTGTGTGTGTGTGTGTGTGTGTGTGTGTGTGTGTGTGTAAATTTGCAAGCCATTATCTAAATAAAATTATAGACTTAATCTTACAGACGGATCGATCCTGTTGCTGCAGTTCCGAACGATAGCGGAAAAAGCCGAATTCCAGGGAATGCTGGAGTCATGCGGAGAAAAGTATAAATTATAAATTGCATTAAAATTATAGTGTGTTACGAATGCAGTCGGGAAGAACAGGACGATTTCGGCAAGGGATCATAACACAGAAAAACAAGCAATCATTCGCCTAAAATTAACTTTGTAGGACACATTATATCATATTTAATACAGAACGAAATGAAATGGGAAACTTTAATGTAGTAATGTAACGCGAAAAGGAAAATATAATGATATGGGAAAAGGCACACGATTTTAATACTATAAGTTTTGCATCTATTCCGAAATGTATAAGTGAGACATTTCCTAATTTGAGATGGCACTAATAACTTCTTTTCCATCTTGCAGCAAATAAAGCGTGATGATGTTGCCTTCCGTTGCAACCAATTAGCAAGGGGAATGCGATACGTTTTCTTTTTTCTTTTTTTTTTCCCCTTTCTTTTTAGCAAATCTTTTTCTTTGTGAATCATTTATCCTTTTTCGAGACATTTCTTTAGTTTTGGGCATGGTTCATGGTTCAGTTTGGTTGTTGCGGTTAATGACGTCGTGGGTTTCTTCACAACTGTTATGGAAATTTCCTTAATGACATCCAAAAACTCCCAAGCAACTTTTTCTTTTTGTTCTGATAGGAGCGCAGAACAGTTGGGAGTTTCTTGTTTGCTCACTTGGACTAGTATTTCCTCCTTTTTATTGACAACAGAAAAATCTTCAGTATATATTATTATGGAATTAATATCTTCAGGATATCCTATTGGAGTGTTCATAGCGGACCTGAAATTGACACTGTGTTTGTATTTACACACATTCCATTTAATAATGGAATTAACGCACGTGTATGCATGTAATGCATTCACTGAACATATAATTTGCATTTATAGTGCACATCATCATACTTTGTACAAAATATATCTCGGTCACTTTCGATGAGGATGGGATTTTCCAATTAAAATCTTCCTTAATATATATTTGAGTAGTGTTTAACACCGTTTTTACTACTGAGGCACCACAGGTGGTGGACACTGATGATGAAATGATAAATTGGGAAAGGATATTTTTTAAGGAAGAAAGCGTTCCAGGCCTAAGTTTAGGGTACTTTCCCGGCATTTGCCAGTGATGAGGACTGAGGAAAACCTGGAGTAACCTTAGTCAGGGAGGATGATCCTGGTGGGATTCAAACTCCAGACCTCCCACTCACGAGTCCGCGCCTTAACGACCTCGGCCACCCGTGGCGGTTTCCTTAATAAGATTTCGTTGTTTATTTCCAAGCTTACTTTATGCGTATGACGAATATTATTTATTTTGCTAGTCAGCTTTCCTTTCGTAAGCACAATGAACCTGTCAAACAGCTTGCCTTTAACAAATGACAGAGCAAATGTTGCTTTATCCAGACGTTTCACATGCTTTCCACGTAGATAAATATATTTGATCGTGTGATGAATTCCTTCTGTATGAATGTGTTAAGTCCAGTATGCAACCTGGGGCAGTAAGACCAGAATTTGGCATTACCCCACGTAGTTTTGCTGGAACACAGGCCTGGAAGTTCCCTGCCGTTTGGGACTGAGGAATTCTGCTTTCTCCGCTGCCGTTCGGAATTGCAGCAGCAGGACGATCCTGTCTATAAGATTAAGTAATTACAACTTTGGGGTTTCTAGCAAGAAAAGCACTGTATAAGCCACGAGGAGCAAATGAATGAATGATGTTTTTACTACTGAAGCACCACAGGCTGTGTACACTGATAATATGTGAATTGAAATCATATATTGGGAAAAGATTTTTAAAGAAACATCCCAGGTCTAAGTTTAGGATTTGCCACTTATGAGGACTGAGGAAAACCTGGAAAAACTTCACTCAGAGAGGACGTTCCTGGCGGGATTAGAACCCCAGACCTTCCGCTCACGAGTGCGCACCTTAACGACCTCGGTCACCCGTGGCGGTCCTCGAGGAGAAATCGGATATCAGACTACATAATATAAATATGAAAAAACATAAAAGTATAGTGCGGGCCAGTGCATCTACTTTTCATTTAAAAGTGAACGATTTGGTGATGAAGGAATAAAGTTAGCAGCCGCTGAAGGAGCTTTGCTTATCACAGAGGCTAACACAACCGCTCTTTCAGATCTTTCAGTTGTACTTCTAAACTTTTGAACCAAAGTTTACGTGTGCACTTAGTAAAACTAAGGCAGGTCATTCCGTGGTCTAACAGTAGCATCTGCGGCGGGCTTGGGTTCGATTCTCGGTTGAGTTAGTTTCCCGAGATAAGTTTTTTTCAGCGGTTTTCCCTCATTTCTTTAAGTGAATGCCTGGGGAACTTAAGCCGCAAACTGCCCATCATCCACCATCTTCAAGTAGCAGTGGCATTGAGGCAATTGTACTAAATGTCTTAAACCCCATTTGGAATTCGTGAACTAGAACTGTAATTTAAATCTACCGAAAGGATTCAAATTAGTGCTGCTGGATCGTACATTTTTGCCTGGAGAAACATTAGAAACCATTGCTACATTTTTGAATCAGTGTTTGAAAAATGCTGGCTTTAAGAAAAACAACCACTCTTTTGCAGGTAATACGAACTGTAATTTTAGAAACATGTCTAGAAAGAGAGGCAAGCATGTCTTCAGAAAACCGAAAAAAAAAAATTAGGGTAACTTACTCATGTTTGGATATTTTTTATTCACAATATTATACAGACGGATTCTAATGTCCATCCTATTGAAATGTAGGCATGTGTACACATATCAGTCTTAATTTTATGAATCTGTAGACCACGAGTCTTTAGTCAAGCAAGGTATAGCAAAGCTATAAGCTTGCTCCACTCCCTAGTTGGGTGTCTTCTTACTAGGTTTGTTTCTTTGAAATCATGTGTTGAATCACAAATTAAATATCAATTTCTCATCGAAAATTTATTGGAAAATCCCTTGTCAGAAGCTTGGATATATTTTTCTCTTCATAACTAAGTATCAGCTTTTCATTCAGAGGTTTAAAGTGTAAAAGGGCAAATAATTACAGCTTTTTAAAGTTCTTTCTGGTTTAATTGGTTTAACAGTTAATTTAGTTTCTAAGGTTGAAGACTGCTTCATATAATCAGAATTTGTGTCATTTAAATTGTGTATCCATAGATTCTATCAAAGGACAGTTGAATATATACAGTTTGCATCCCTTGATAATTTACCGGACTAAAGTGAGGTATTAGTTAAGCAAGGCGCACTGGACGAAAACAAAAGACCCAAAGCTTTAATTGGGAAATAACTCCTTCATTAATGATAGATGGTACTGTTTTGTACGATGAATATGCCTATATTTTGTTTGCAATCTCACTATTGTTGAAAAACATGTAAAAATATTACATAGCGAATATTAATGATTTTAATGTCAACAATGGTCATATTCCAACGTTAAAATGTTGGAAATTCCTGACCGTTTACTGGAACTAGCGATATACTCTCCTGTTTTCTTACAGAAATGGTTTATGGACAAGTGACAAGAAGACGCTCTTTCAATAGACAAATTAATGAAGTAAACTTTTATTACGACTGTGTGAAGTTTTACAAAATGCTGTACAATTAAAACGACACGTCAAAGAAGATTTATTCATGGGCAAAATATGAATGAAATGCTGTTCTAATTCTGAAGGACTACTTGGTCAGAATGCAGTGCACGTCATATTATGTAAGTTCTATATACCATATTTATTTTTAAACATAATTTATTAGAACTATTTATTGTTTTTAAAATCTGTTCACTATATTTGTATAAGCTAACTTTTAGCGAATAGCGAAGTAGCTATTGCGGTTGTGCCGATGTTTGAAAAATTTCTTCAAATGTGCATCGATCCTATGTACTATGTATATATATATAAAAATTAACACTAATAATAAAAATAGATAAAGATAAAACACTGAGAAAGAGTCACACTTGAAATTACTATATTTCGAACTACTGCGAGTTCTTCAATGGCAAGAAGTTAGACAAGTTGGTTAGACAAGTTGGTCTAACTTCTTGCCATTGAAGAACTCGCAGTAGTTCGAAATATAGCAATTTCAAGTGTGACTCTTTCTCAGTGTTTTATCTTTATCTACTTTTATTATTAGTGTTAATTTGTTACATTGTTAATAGTGTTTCTTTATTTTTATTTTTCATATATATATATATATGGTGTTTAACTCCGTTTTTACCACCACTGATGCATCACAGTCAGTGAACACTGAGAACTATATTTATATGTAAGAGCTCTCTGTAATAACCTTCAGAAAATGTTTGCGTTACACGTTTTTACTACAATAACATTTACACTAAAGTTAAATTCTAATGGAAATTGATGAACCTTTCGATTATTTATATTAATTGTATTTGCTTTGTACATTCTAATTGTTTTATTGAAACATATGAACATTTTCTTCTTAAATACACAGTATAACTAGAAACTTTCAGTTATTTTTCTCTATTTTGGTGAATGTAAAGATGATATCAAAGGCTCAATTCATAATCATTGGCACATTTAAAAATGTTCAAAAATACTCACACAGTATAGCTTTGTCTAACAGTATTCACGTATTAATTAACTGTATGCCATTAATTTTTGTGGCTTAATCTCAGTAATAATAATAATAATAATAATAATAATAATAATAATAATATGTAATTTTCTTTTGTGATATTTAGAGATTGCAGGAAATGTAGTTTTGTTCCGCTTAATTTTGAAAATTAGAGTAAGTTCACTATAGACATTTTTTGTCAAGTAGTTTTGAAGGAAAAAAAAAAACAACAACAACAACCAATCTAGTCAAGTTATGTATTATAGTTCAGTTTTTCATTTATTAGCTAGCTTTAGAGTCTAACCTGTTATATCATAACTTTATGTAATTAATTAATAAGGCCATAATTTGGTTTATATATACTCTCCTAGGTGAGGAATTCTCTTAGTTTACGTAATTCCTGCGCGACGGTCTTTTGTTATTTGATTCTGCAAGGAAGTTAAACGTCTTAGGGCACAAGGAATTGTATATCCTAGAATCATCGATTTCCGTAATGCTGTTGTGAAAATATGAACATTATGAAAATGGCTTACATTTTTATTCCCTGGACACAAGTAGTGCAATTCTCTCACAAAAACGTTCCATAGATCTTCAAAGTGCCAGTTCAGAGGTTTTGTTTTTCTTGTTCCTCTCTGGAAAACACATCACACTACACCATTCAGTAATACTATCTCTTTGCTATTTTGATGTCCACTGAACAGGAAAATAAGCACATAAAAACCAAGAGTTTCTTTCCCCCAACTCGTCTGCTCCATTCTGAGCTCGTCAGATCATCTGTGCTTGGGACTTTGCTGCGTAGGGCCAGCTATTTTGCTGCTATGTAGTATTTCAGCTGGCGTGTGCTGGCCAATACGTATGTCTGCCGTTTCGCCTTTTAGCGAATTCCGAAGGAATGTAGTAGCTATTGCGGTGCACGCAAGAAAAGTTTTTTTGAAACCTTTCTTCAAATCTTTATCGACCCTGTCTATTAGGCACCCAAAATGAATGTTTATGCATTATTATTATTATATATGTCTTTTAACGCTCTAGTGGTTTGAGGCCTTTGAGCAAAATTTATCGGCCGTTTCACGCCACGAATTGAATGGGACGCTGATAATCTGTGATGTTAAAGAGCGTCCGTATATAAAATCAAACAAACAAACAAACGACCTAGTGGCCGCAATTTTTGTTTTTCTCAACTAAATTCGGCATATAACCATCAATTAACAAACAATTTTTTGAAATGTGGAAATGATTGAAAAATTGCAGCAAGTCCTTTTCATTGGTGACTTCCATGATTCTTCAAGTTCGTTATCCAGCAAAATGGATCATTGGGAGAGGGGATGATAACTTAAAGCGAAAATTTAAAAATCGCTCCAGCGGCCGCAATGTTTGTTTTTTGCTTAAAAACCCTCAGTATTTACAATTTAAATAAAAGAAGAGTAATAATAGACATAGTCTCTGAAAATCAGGAAAATCAGACTGTTATGAGCGGGGTGGGGGGTGGGGGCGGATTTTATCTGAAACCCAAAATATAAAAATCGCTCTAGTGGCATTAATATTTGTTTTTTTTTTCGCAATGAAACTCCATATACGCTATTAAAATAAAATAAGAAAAGTGGTTTCTGAAAATCAGTGCAATCATATTAGGAGGGGGAGATTTATCTGAAACCCAAAATTTAAAAATATCTCTACCGGAATTAATATTTTTTTTCGTTGCGAAACTCCATATACACCATTTAAATAAACAAGAAAAATAGTTTCTGAAAATTAGGAAAATCGGAACTTTAGGAGTAGGAGTATACTTGAAAGTCGAAATTTAAAAAGCACTCTCGTGTTTGATTTTCTCTATATCGTTTCAAAAAAAAAAAAAAAAAAAAAAAAAAAAAAAAAAAAAAAAAATTAATTCAGCATATAAACTGCATTTATAACAATACATATGTTTTATATTTTACAAAAGCATTGTCGTTAAGATAGCAGCTGTGAAATGTTAATCTAATATGTGTGTGAGAATTATATTTGTAGGTAAGAGCGCTCTATTAATATTCATAAAACGTTTGCATTACTTTTTACTACAATAAAATGTAAATTTAATTTCAAAGCCACTGAAAATATATGGAACTTTCGATTGTATATGTTTGATATGTTCGTTGATTGTATATGTTTGCTTAGTATATTGTAATTGTGTCTGAATAACAACATATTTTTGTTTTATTGAGACATATGAAAATCTTCTAAAATACACAACATCACTCTAAACTTCCTGTTATTTCTCTGTATTTTAGTAAATGTAAAGATGATATCAAGGGCTCAGTTCATAAATATGGTTACATTTAAAAATGTTTAAAAATACCCACAAGTATAGCTTTGTTTATCAGTGGTCACATGTTTCATTAAATTAATTGTGTACCATTAATTTTAGTGGTTTAGCCTCAACAACAACAACAACAACAACAACAATAATAATAGCAATAATAAATAATAATAATTATTATTGTTGTTGTTATTGTTATAAAATTTGGTTTCTCTTTTGTCATTCTTATAGGTTGCAAGAATTCTAATTTTGTTCCCCTATTACCAAACAGTAATGCCATTACTTATTTCATTTCATTAATTAATGCGCCATAATTTGGTTTTATATGTATTTCTGAAGTTGTTCAACTTGTTGAGGAATTCGCTTAGTTTGCGTGACGGAATTTTCTTCTAGTGTTCTTAGTCCTAGTGTTCAGGATTTTTCTTTATATTTCCTGCTAGCGTATATGAAGATGTTAGTTTCACTTTTTGTAACTGATCAGGCCTGGTATCCGCAGAGCATATAGATAAATGGTACAGCCTTAAAGAATTTAAAATTTAGCTTGGAGCTCAAAGATTTTTCCAAAAAGATGCATTTTATATTGCAAAATTCGGTAAATGTTAGTCTTAACCTTTTTCTGATCTATTGTCCCACATTATTTTTTAACATAATCTTCCTTAAGGTAAGAATTTATTCCTGTAATGCTCTAAAGTGGTTAATAGAGGATCTGCAAATTATTCTCTACAGCTGCAATAGCCTCTTGATTTGATTAAAAACACTGACCAGCGAGGAAGATTTGAGCTTTGGAAACAGATGAAAGTCAAAGGAAGGCAAATCTGGAGAGTACGGTATATGCTCCAGCAATTCGTACTTCAAATCTCTCAATTTTCCTAAGGCTAAAAAGTTTGTGAGTTGGTACATTGTGTTATTTAAAAAAAAAAAAAAAAAATGTTCTTCTACAAACTGGATCTCATCTCACGAATTTTCATCTAGTTGCTTCAAAATTTGGGGTAGTACTCTCCAGTTATGGTTAACTACTCTGAAGATCATCAATTTGCAAAAGTCCTTTAGCGTTCCACAGAACAGATGTCATAACCTGTCCTGCAATGCAACTGACTTTGTCTTCTTTGGTGCTGAACTATCAGTTTCTATCTACTGGCTTGATTGCAGTTTCGATTCTCGTGTTTGATAGTGAATCCAAGTGTCATCCACAGTTATAAAGCCACAAATGCTGTTGCGATGTTTAATACCAATACGTTTTTGATCTACTGTTAACAAGGGCGGCAATTATCTTGCGTATGCAATTCTTTATGTAAAATATAACCTATACGTTTCTTTGAAATGTCTATAGTTTCAGCAAGCTCATGCACTTTAAGTTGTCGATCATACCATTACATGTATTTTCCAACGAACTCTGTAGTGATTGCACTGATGAATGTCTTTTATGTATCCATCTTCATGCGGTCTTATTTAAATTCAGCAGTCCATTTTTTATTTTGAAACCGTCTTTTGCAAAGAACTTCATCATTGCAAGACATTAAATTTTATCCATTTTATGGAATAAATCCACAATATGTTTGCCTTAGAAAGTTGTATTAAACTCGAAATAATGACGATATTTTAAATGAATGCTTAAGACCAAGTAAGTAAAAATTATATTACTAATTATATGGCTACCTATTATCAAGGACGAGAGCTCTTAGACCCCCTCTTATATGTATACAATGTCCATTTTTGCTTCATATCTAGAAATACTGTCGGAGTTTGTCATGGTTAAGTTTTGGCTGAGTTCATCTCAAGCCTCTTCTTGTAGTTTCTTCCTTGATTTGACATTATACTATGTCATCTGCAAAGCACAAATTAGTTTTGCTCAATTATGCAAATCATCTTGTCCAATTCAATTTTTTAAATAGCATTTCAGATACACAAATGAAGAGTTTTGGCAAGACTGAACTGAAGTTGTTCCTGTCCACCTAAATCTGGAGCAAACTATTTCTATATATTACGCATATAATTCTGATGCACCTGTTATCTTCAGTGCTTATGTAGTGTTAATACATATTTCCCAGAGTCGAACGCTTTGCTACAGTCAACGAAAGCTATGCACATGTTAATGTTGAATTCTTGGGCCTTCTCTAAGGTTTGATTATGAGAGATCAACTGTGCTAAAGCCTGGCTGTTCCTTTGTCAATAATTTTGGCGAATCTGTTTCTCAAGATTTTTGTGAACAATCTGTAGATACAGGTTTAGTACTAGGGTTTATTGGTCGATAGTTGTTCAAATTACTTCCAATAGTCTGAAAAAGTCTGATTAATTTGTAATATTATTTGAGCATTATTTGTAGTAAATTAACTTAACATAGTTGAAGATCACTACTAGAAGCATAAACTGCAAAATGAATAAAACAATGGCCAAAATAAAAAAAATGTGTACACTATTAATAACATACTTAGTAACAGCCTATTAATTAAATGGTGCTTGGTTCAGAGCTAGCGCTGCTCTATGTGACCATTGTATTAGCACACAGATCACATATTTCCCAATTTTATTCATTATGCGCATGCTTCTTAAAATACAAATCCTCCTCCTCTTCCATGATAAACAGTGACTTTTGCAATGCCATTCGTTAAAATAAAGTTGACCAAACTCAATTGTTAATGATTGTATTCACTGTCTCCCAGAACAATTCTGGAAATTGAATGTAGCCTATAAATTACATTGCTATTAGACCTTTTTCGTTCCTTTAGCTACTTTGCAAAACAGGTTTTCTCAAACAAAGGTTAGTGAAAATTATGGTCAATGTGGCCACAATATTACGCTAAAATATGAAATGCTGAGAATGATGGAATATCAGGTAATTATATGACATGTGACAGTGCTCACCGATGTGCAAAAGTTATCTACATTTAATTTATTCTAGCACGATTTTGTAGAAAGGAAGAATAGGATTAAGAAAGGGTATATGATAACGTAGTATTTATAAATAAAAACAGAGAAAGAAAGCTTTTTCATGAAAAAAAAAACCGGAAGTCACAACAAAACAAAACAAACAAAAAGAAAAGAAAAAGAAAAGAAAGAAAACATGGCATGCTTTTAGAAGAAAGCTCAAGTAAGAAAAAGATTCAAATGACTCTTGTAAATATTTGTATGCGCACCTAAAATTCTGGTGTGTAATGTGTGGGTTAGTTCAAGTAAAATTTGTATTAAGAAGTGATAGTAACAATACATATGGGTTACACTAGCATTAAAAACTTGAAGTTATTTAGCACATAAACATTAGGACAGTATTCTATTCAATGAGCAACTTTACAACTGCAGAAAGCCAAAATGTATCGCTAATCAAGTTTGGTAATATGGCATTCGGTTTCGAAATGAAGATACAATTAAAATTCAGATTTTTGTTCTCACTACGACCAGATTGCAGAATGCATTATGAATATTCTTATCGTATATTGGCAAAATACAAAGTTTCATTATGAAAAAAAAATAATCTTACATTTAATTCTGAGTATTAGTTAACGCCTAAACACATTGAATCACATTGGCTATTTCTTCTCGTATGTTGTTTTGGAGCTCGTCTAATGTTTTCGAGTTAGACGTAGTTACTGTGTATTTTAAACTGAGGGGGAAAATCTGGGGACCGAACGGCGACAACTCTTCACTAAATCAATCAACTACTCATTACCTTCTGACGGCTGTAATAACATATCATGTGCACTGAAACATATAACAAAAATTTACAAAACAAATCACAGTACTGTATATGAGTAATGTAACAACTATCAGGAAAAACACGTACACATCGCTCTTGCTGTTTGTTTCTTTACAGCTGGTGTTCGAAATGCCATCCGCATGATCAAGACAAGTTTTGCAGCTTTGCGTCACGTACTGCACATGCTCTAGTATCCCAGCAACCAAGTCCATGGGATTGTCGACTGAAGTCTCGTAAACTAAGCTCCTGTTCCATGGTCAGCTTAGTCATAAAATATGATGTAGGTAGATTTCTTCTTCTGGGTTCATGTGAAGAGCCCAGTTTACGAGACACTTTTCCTTACAGCCTGAATAATCTTGCGGCCGGCAGTCCCGAAAGGTAGCGAACAAAGCCGACTGGTTACGATTTTAGTAAGTAATACATTAGACGAATAATTTCCACACCGAGCATGAAACTTTGTTGGATCAGTAGATTGGAACGTCGTGCTAATGATGTGAAGGTCGTGGGTTCTATTCCTCTCGAGTAGAAAGTCTATTTTTCGTTATGAATTTTATAGAGGTTTATTTTGTTTATAGTTTTATTTTTATTAATAATATTAATTATTAATACCTTATTTAAGAGGTATATTTGTTTTTAATTTAGGTTTATTTTTTATTGCTTGTAGCCTTTTTTTCTTTCAGAATAAATGTTACTTTATTTTTAATCTTCATAATTTTTCTACACAATTTTTAATCGAATAAATGTTACTTTTTCATACTTTAGATTAGGTTAGTTTAGTTTAAATTTAACAAAAAAAAAAAAAAACAAAAAAAAACATAAAAATGACAATTCTCCATTATAACACTTTCTAGCTCGTTACTTGCTTTTTTTTTTTTTATACTTAATACTTTTTCTGTACTATTCTTAATGGAATAAATGTCATTTCTTCGCATGTTAGGTTAGTTTAAGTTTAATAATATTACTCGATAATAAGCTTTATAACTTACATCGCTGATTCGGCGCAATTCAGCTTATAGTAACCAACTAACGATTTGCATCTCTTTCCACATGCTTCCGCTGCCGTTCGGGACTAAGTAATTCGGCTTTCTCCTCTGGCTTTCGGCACTCCGGCCGCAGGATGATTCACTTTTTAAGGGCATATTGCGAACTGCAGTCTCGACACTCCCAAGGAACTGGTTGCTAGGATTGTAGCAGCCTCTGCAGAAGTACACCTATCTCCATGGATGCAACAGTTCATTACGCGTTTCTGTACAACCAGTCCGGTCGACATTTCGAATAGCTGCTGTAAAGAAACAGAACATTATGTGTACGTGTTTTGCCTGAGTGTTGTTGCATTTCTCATGTACAGTGCTATAATTTGTTGTGTAAGTTTTAGTTATCTGTTCCTGTACAACAATATGGTATTATAGTCGTCAGAAATAATGAGTAGTTGATCGATTATGTGTCACAGCCCACGAGATACGTGTAACACATCAACATCAAATTACTCTATAACGAGCTATCTGGGACCACGGGTTCCTTATATCACAACACTCAGCAAACATCTCTGTAAACTTCTGAAAGTTTGTCGGTAGAGTTCATATCCAGACTGTATGTATATACTCTCAATTTTTAACGTCTTTCTATCCTCCCATAGAACATCTTTAATTTCTGACATTGCACCACGTTATGCTTTTGTTTTTTATTTTCGTGATATTTTGGCACCTCAACTCCAAAAATTGGCTGTTGTCAATTCTAGTTTAATTTGATTCTCATAATAACCAAACTTAGATACTTGAGGAACAAGAATTTTTAACGGTTGTTTTGTAAATATTTGGTTTTATTGCTTTGTGCTTCCCCTCCCCTCACAATTTATCACTGGTAGAGCATTTACATATTTTTTTTCACCATAATTTCCCTTGTTATTTTTTTCTTGTATCACCTTAATACTTTTTACTTTTCTTTCTAGTTTCCAAAATGTTTATTTTGTGTCTTCAGTTATTAAACAGTTTATGATTAATATCTTCTTTTTAACTAATTTTTAATCATATAAATTTTACTTTAAATTTTCTTTAGATTTAATAATTGACATTGTATACTATAAATTAATCACTGATTACGTAAATTGGTATAGGCCTGTACTTTGCACCACTAATACGATTTTCAGTTGCTTAAGATTAATGATGATAAGCATTGATAGTCTCTTCATTTATAACTTTTGAACCCTATTATTCCAGTGTTTCACTAATTTTACCTATACAGCATGTTATGCCCTGTAACAATCCACACTTGTTACAAATAAAAGAAAGCAAGCTTGTGTAGATAACAGAAGCACACAAAGACCTGTCAGGCGCAGTGTTGCTGTGTGTATTTCTCTGCAGCCAAAAGCTAACTTACTTTTCAAGAAATAAAAATACGACTTAAGGAGTTTTTGCTGTTTTATGGAGGTAGTTTATTTTCTTTCAGTCTTCAAACGTATGGGGGTTTGTTTTAAAACCAATCTTTGGTAAGTGGATGGCTAACTTTTTACTCTTGTCTTCGAATAGTAATATGTATCGATAATTATAATTTGCTGACATGCGGGATGCTGTCTGTGTTCCTCACATGATATATTTAAAAAAATATGATTTCGAATATTACTCTCGACTAGCTACTTAGCTCAGTTGGTTCAAGTTCAGTCCGAAGCTAGCTGCAAAAGCAGAGGGCATGGTTATGGATGGTGCTAGCATCAAATTGAAATGCTTGATACAGCAACCTTAAGTTTTATTGATAAAATAGCTATTTTGTAACAATTTAAACAAACAATATTGACAATAATTCTATATGAACGATGACTTGTCATATATGAACTTAGTAAACAATATGACTTTGATCGGATACATAAAGGTTGAGGGGAGTATGAAAGACATATCCTTGTAATGTTAAATTTATCAACTTCAGTTCCCATTTTCTCAAGGACTATTAAAGATAATGAAATAAAATTTTTACAGCACACAGATGCACACAATTAAACTTTTCTGATCTATTTTCACTCTTATACCATAACTCTGAAGCAAATTATAAATTATTTTCAATTGTTTGCATTTTCAAAATTTCCCCAACATTTTATTTTTTTACGTCGTCCCATTAATAATAGATCCACATCATCACAATAATATCATGAATAAGTGGTAAAAGTTTAAAAGTGATAGCTCACACATACCCTAAAATGGGGAATTTATGAAAAAAAATGTAATTTTTCAATAAATAACTGCAGCGAAAAAAATGTTTTTACAGAAAAATTAATTTTTCGAGAAAAACATCAGTTAAACCCTTCAAGCACTGCAAAAGGAAGCATAAGAAGAAGATATGTCATGGAAACAAGTGATGCCAACTAATGCAATATAAAATTTTTCTATCATTCAAGACAAACAGCAAACAATTCATATATATATATATATATATATATATATATATATATATATAATTTTAACTGAATAAATGCTCACGAAATACGGAAAAATGGTTTCTGCAGTGACACAGTTAAATTTTTAATAAAATTACTTATAACTAAGGAAGTTTAATAAAAATCATATCAAAATAAACAGAAAAATCTACATATTAAAATTGCATAAAACAAAATGTTGATTTTTTGACCCCTTTTCCCTTTAATACTTCCCTTAAGTTTCTCCAGAAAACTTTAAGATGGAATCGGCATCCTCTCCATTTTGAACTTAGCTCACACAAACCCCTACAGGAGTCAAAAAGTATATTTTTATTTTTTCCCTGAATTTTAATTTGAAACTATCTCCTGATTCATGTTTGTGAAAGAATTGTTTCAATAACTACAAAACAGGCCAAGTTATGCATTGAAGTTTTATCGTGCGATCACAGTAGGTCCTATAAATCAACCTTAGCCACTCCTCTTTCTCTACTTGAGGGCTTTTAAAGTTGTTATCTTAAATTTCATGTTGTCGCTGAACTTGTTTCGTTGTACCTTGGCGAACCTGTTAACTTATTATAAAATGGAAGAAAATATTCAGCTGTATATTGTTTTTAAAAGTAAAGTGCATGAAAGCCAGATTTTTTGGGTTGGGAGGATTTTGGTGAAGTAAAAAACATGGATGTAAGAAAGCTACAAAATTATTATCAATACAACTGAAAAGAATGCAACTGTCATTACGCTAATATGTAAGTTTATTATCTTCTCAAGTGTATTTTTCAAAACTGTTTACATCTTAACTTCTACAATTTTCCAGCTAGCTGCATAAAATATTGTGTAGATATTCTTTTTATTGAGGCAATTATTTGAACCTCAGTATCTATTTTATTTTAATACAAATATTTTTAAAACGTTGTAATGAGTTAAAACGTGATTAAAATGAAATTCACAAAGGGAGGAAAAAAAAAACATTACGTTTGCACTGTGCACTTAACTATTGAAGTTCAGTTTGTAGATTTTAAATGTTACCTTTGTAATAAATTTTTATTCAGAAAACTTCAAAATCATATAAATAATTTTAAATGATTTTTATGCAAATCTGGCAATGGACATTTTAAAAATTAGTCATTTTAAAATTTCATAACTTAGCACTATTTGTTAGGTTGTTCCTTTTTGCACGTGTTCCTGCTGACCTTGATACCTTCCACTCTATCCTTTCCGTCCTTGTCCAAGCCAAAAAGCTTGTTACCTGGCCTTTATTCCCATTAGTTGGGACAAATAAATTTCTAGAACAATGTGACATAATCTTTCTAGACGACAGGTCTTCTTTCTGTTCCTCGCAATGAGATCGTTTCGGTATTTGGAGTTAAAGACGTCCCTTGGTTTTGCTTTTAAATTGGTAGGGCCTTCTCTGCTAACCTGACCTAGTGACTCAGGTGTTATGAGGTTTGTCAATATTTACCTGTTGTATTGTTAATGTTTAACATTGAGTTTAAGTTCCTTGTATTTTTCTCTGCAATTGTGTGCCGAAGCCATTTTGAAATTGCTGTAATTCCAGAGTAGCGTTGCTGAAAGACTATTAATTTTATCTAAATTATATTTTATAAGGTGCATTAGCCTGTTAATTTATTTAATGTTGTAAAAGCAAGTATACTTGGCATTAATTTAAAGTTCCATGTTTGAAAGGTATATTGCTGATTATATGATTACACGAAAACCAGTTTTCTTAAAGTCATTGTTATCTTTGGATGTAATTATATTCCGTGCTTAATGTTAAATAAATTACAATATGTTTGAATCATTCCTCCCCAGTATTGGAAAGTTACCTTTCTCCAGCCACATCCTTGGGGGTTTCTCCTTCCAGCATATGCCCTAATTTAAATCTTATCCGTGCATCAACGCGAAGGTGTCAAATTGAAGTTTATGAAGAATTATGATAGCAGAAAAGGAGGGGAAGTTGAAAGGTTTTAAACGCCAAGTACAAAAATAAAATAAACAAATAATAATAACAACAACAATAATAATAATAATAATAATAATAATAATAATAATAATAATAATAGTTCTTATAGAAACTGAGAGAAAAAAAGTAAAAATATTATTCAGTATCAAAGTACCTCCTTAAACTTCAATTAAAAAGGATCATTAGGCTGTAAATTAATTAGGCAACTTTTTAATTACAAAAGAAATGTCTATGCTGGTAATTGCTTTGAAATACCTTCTCTTTATAACGCAATACCTCCCTCTATTTTTATATCTTTATTCGTTTTCGCTTATCAAATACACCTTCAACGATGCAAGTTGTTCGACGAGCGAAAGTTTAGAATTTATGTATTCAATAAATAATGGTAATATAATTTTTTTTCTAAGTGTATGAGGTTCAAAGTTAGTAGCAAGAAGAATAACATACACTTCCGGAGTATTTCCTTATATGCGCCTGTTGCTCTCGTGTACTTTGATCTTTTCAAAATGAACAGTTGAACGCTTGATCAATTAGGCAATGCCCAAATGTGTAGTCAGTTGTTCTGTAAGCTTAAAAAAACAGCATTGCTATCTGTAATGTCTCCTTTACAGGTGATATCAATCACTGTGTCGCTACATGCCCATTTAAAATACAACCATGCTTCATACGTGAAACAACCGGAAATGTAGGTCCAAAAAGTTATTCTTAAAATTATCCAATACCAAGTGGCAAAAATTACTTTCCTTTTTTATTTATCGAGAGTATTCCTTAAATCCATTACAAAGACTACTTCTGTGAGATAAAGAAACTTTGAGGAAAATACTGAAAAATCGCCGTCTCATGTTTTCACATGAATCATATATAGAATTTCTGTTCTATATATGATTCTATTTTGTTAAGTGTACGGACGTTTTGGTATTATAACAACACTAATACAAAGTAACCTGAAAAGCACTGAGTTTCACTGCTTATCACCTTAAACATTTTCGAAAAGCACAAAGACAATGCTCCAACTACTAATAAGTGGGGGCAACGAAGGTCAAAGGAACCAGTTAATAACCAAACATGACTCTTCCTTGTCGCTGCCTGCGCTCTAGCGGACGATTAGATGGCCAAGCGGTAAGCCGAAGGATGCAAGGCGTCGCTTTGAAACACAACGTCAATTTCTTTATAAAAGAGTTTATATATAGAAGAATAATGAAATAGGTTACAAAACGAATAAGAGGGCAAATGAGAAACGTCACTGAGAAATTTCTAATCTGAAGGAGAGAATTCAGGATGTGATGCTTGAGTATCAAAATGGCAAAGGGGTTTGAAGACAAGGAAGCTCTGTAACGAGACTCTACGGTGTTTCCTCAGTGTGTTGTGTTGTGCCCCCGAGAGATTATTTCTGGGGCCTTACAAAATCCTTCGAGCAATTAGAATGGCTCGAAGCAGACACATGAATAATTAAGAGTGTCTGGCTGTACTTGCCAGACGCTCATAAATTGAAGGCAACAGCTAGATTTGGAAATGCACGTGTAGCTGTGTGAGAGCGACCCAATTATCCTTCCAAAATAAATATGTCAACTAACTTAGTTATTTCTGCTTGTTGTGAGATCGGTCAAAAAGGCATGGGGGTCAGATCGAGTCTCTCTTCCCTTCTAAAACACTTGAAGTTGTACATATGTTTACGGAGCGATTCAAATATACACTGTAATAATAAACATGCGAGCAAATTGGATAAGAAGAAAACGTACAAAGTGTGGAGAGGTTAATGGGCTATGCTCTTGGGTTTTGGTGGAAATTGGATATAAGACATGTTGAGAGGTCGAAGGGCATCTTCTACCTCCTTCAAAACATTAGGGAAAATGTATAGGCTTGGATGAAGCAGAGATGTCAATAGCGTATGGTGAATGCGACAATTTGAATTCACTGTATAACTGACTAGGTACTGAAGCGTGCTACCAGAGTAAGGAAAAGTAGAAAGTACATTAATATGTTTACTAAAAGGGCAGCAGAAGAAATTTATTGTGCTTGCAAAGCTGTAAACATTCATTTTTATGACCTCGCAGCGAACTGTTATTTTCTATTCTTTAAAGGAGATAGCGTTAGGAACTTGCTGGAGAGGTAATCTAAGACATTATATGCAGAAATGGAGCTGAACACCACACTTTGTAATACAACGGTCATTTCATAAATTTGTGCACTGTTAATAGACTGCGGTTTGCATGACATAACACTAATGAAAATTACGTCACTTGCAGTTGATGAATTGAGACAGAAGCACATGTGTTCATTTTGTCCATAGTTTAGTCCGTGTGTAGATAACAAGGGCTAGAAATGGAACCTGCACATATATCGGGGTACTACGATTGTTGAAGATCAAAGATCGTATATTAAAATCGAAACTTTACGAGTAAAAACTGCACAGAAATTCACAGTGCTTTGAGTGCAGTTAGTGGTGAGTTCACGTTGGATCGCAGTATAGCTTCCCGTTGGGCTTATCATTTTCGTTTTGGACCATTCAAAGCTTAAATGTATATGCTATTCCCGTAACATTATTGTTATATTATTAGCTTAACTTTTCTAATTGCACTTAGCTGTATAGGAACTAAAACGGAACCTGATTAACATTTAAGCACATAGTTCATTTTAGGTGTAAGATTGCTTATTTTTCTGTGTTATCTTCGCCTGCATTGATTGTACATTTTTCACTACCAAGGTTGATAGAGTACATACATTACCTCTTAAGATTTGTACTTGGATCCGTATTTCCCTGGAATTAGGCTTTTTCTGCTGCCGTTGGGTACTGAAGCCGCAGAATGGCCGCTTTCTGTAAGGATAGGTTCGATTATTCGATTATTCACGTGAATTTACCGCTTGGCGAGAATATCCAATTAAAGTTTAGTTCTAAAAAAAAAATTAAACTTTTGTTTTCAGATAAGCCCTTAGTCTGGTTTCTCTGATTTTCAGAAACCGTTTTTCTTAATTTATTTCAATGGCATATACCGAGTTTCGTTGAGAAAAAAACAAATTGCTGCCAATAGGATGAATTTTAAATTTTTGCTTTAGGTCAACATCCATCCCCAATGGTTTAATTTTACTGGTTAACGAATTCGTTGAATGTTTGTTAATTGATCGTTATATGTCGAGTTTCGTTGAAAAAAAAAACAAAAATTGCAGCCACTAGAGCTTAACACGCATAAGCACACTTATATGTGTACATATATGTGTATATATACATGCATATATACATTCTTCCATCATTTTTTATGCTTAGAAAGAAAGATCGATGGAGATTTGAAGAAAATTTTCAAAAATCATTTCATGGGTTCAATGGCTAATTATATATACAATTCCTTCGTTAATTAATTATATATGTATATATCATTATTAAAGTAAATTGCCCGTGTAAAGAACAGGCTACTTAATAATTCTTGGATCGATTTGCCCCATGGCGAATTCAATTTTTTTTTCTCACGCAAATGAGTATCGTTTACTTTTAGCGTTTTTTTCTTTGTTTGTTATTTTCTTTCTTGGTTTCTTTGTTTCTTAGGGTATTTATTCCGAAAATTTAGCTAATTAGCAAATGACGTTAAATCAGAACGGAATAAATAAGTATGTGCTTTGGAAGAGATAATTGAATGAATTTGAAACAATTTTCCCGCTGGTATTTTTAGCATACAACAATTTTTTTAAAAAGAAAAAGTTTTACAAATTTATTCCATCGCACGTACTGCAGCCAATTCTCACAGGAGTACATCGCACTGTATCTATACACAATTTTTATGCCAAGGCATTAACGACTGCTCTCTCGCAGTTCCCTTAGGCCCAGAGCAATGAGATTTTTGTTATCGAGTAATCGCTCCATAGTCGCTGCTCTTTTGTTATCCACTTTCGCTACCCCAGTGTGCATGGGTTACTTTCTCTTCTACCATACAAAAATGTCCTTTACACATTGCAATTATGAAAATTAATGGAAACTCCCCACCTCAAGCTACTCGTGTACGTTGGGATCAAACATATTTACTTAAGAACGCAAATGTCGTTCCTGGTGGTGTGGTGGTAACCATACTTGCCTTCTAAACCCAATATCGCGGGTTCAAACTCGGTCAGGATCGATGGATTTTTTCGGGCGTAAAAATCCTAAGTATGGCTTCCTTCGGAAGAGAAGCAAAGCCGTGGGTCTCTTGTCGCAGATTTACGGCACGAAAAAGAACCTCAAGCCTGAAAGAGAGGCCTCTGAGCAAAATTTGTCGGCTGTTTCACGCCCTGATTTAAATGTGACGCTGATGACCTGAGATGTTAAAGAGCGACCGTAAATAAATGAAATAAAATAAAAATAACGTAAACAATTCCATCTGAAACAGTTACGACATTGTAACATTATTGATGCGCGTTTGTTTAAATTCCCATCAATAGTATCTTGAGATATATTATAATTAGGGAAAAGTTAAAATAACAGTGAAGAGTGCTATGTGTGATGTAATCTTCATTGTGCTGTAACCGAATAATAGAAAAATAATAGAACATAATTTAGAGACACACCTAGCATTCGTTGATATGTAAAATATTTTTGCTAAATTTAACGGAATAAAATTACAATGAATTTTAATATATGTGTAAAGTAAAAAAGTAAAAAAAAATAATTATAAAATCAAACGTAAATATATTAAGTTGAGAAGAAATAAATTAAGTCATAAAAAGGATGTACATAGTCTATCGCAAGTTTTTCAGTATATACAGAATGTAACAAAAATACTGAGACAAACTTTAGGAGCGAGTTCCTGACACCAAAACATAAAAAAGGCATATAAGCATAGTTGGAAAATGCCTGATTGTGCGTTATTATAGAAGATAACATTTAACACGATGCATCAACTTAAGTTTGGTTAAATAATAATTAACTTTTCCAGACAATGGAGATACATTATCGACACAAGACAACTTACATTGTACTCAGCTGGCGTTGTGTTATAATGGAGATCTGTTTACGCGATCATTTGTGCACATTCGTGCTTAGTTGCTTTCTTATGTTTGATTTGTGTGCTGCAGCTACTAGTACATCACTGCAGGTGGTCACTTAGTTTCTGTTCATAATGAGCTCTGTAGCAATTGTCGTTTGAGGCCTTGCAGTACACTAATAACAGTCGCAATGTGTCAATATCGTACATACTTATTACCACAGATCAACACTTATCCCTGCATGCACGATAACCTCCTCACTGTATTCGTTTCTATACCATATTTTGCGTCGGAAGGAGTAGGCATATTATACAGAGTGATTTATTACAACTGACACATTATCTATATATTTATTTAGGTGGAAATTCACCCAACGTCCTGAATTTAACGTCAAATTATGCGGTAGTTTTGATTCCCTGTCACGAGATGTGCAGATGTTTATTGTTTATTCCTTATTGCTGGCTTTTATGTTTGGCAGCTGTTTTCGATATTTTGTTCTAGTCGCTGTGAAAATGCAGTACACATTAAATCAACGATTCTTCCTTGTGAAGCAATACTAGATTACGAATTCATTACAACTACCCGAAGGGCATACCAAAGATTTCGTTGTTCGCAATCCCTCTGAAAGAAACACATTACTGGCATTGGCAAACAAATTGGAAACAACTGGTTCTCTGGTGTGTGAAACATTGTTAATTTTTTTCGACCAAACTGTGGACACTGCAGATTTTCACGGAGTTTGTTGGACAACTGGACAATATGGAGCTGAATCGTGTATATTTTCAACAAAATGGCTCTACATGGAGCTGAATCGTGTATATTTTCAACAAAATGGCTCTACATGCCATACTCAAACCAATCCATAGTGCTAAATGGAAGTTTCTTTGACGACCAGATAATCTCAAGAACCTGTGGCCACCGAGATCTCCTGACTTCTTCCTATGGGGTTTCTTAAAAGACAGAGTTTACATTACACGCCCCAAATATTGGACGATATGAAGCAAACAGTACACAGGTGCAGCGGTATTAAAATGGGGGGGGGGGGGCGGGGGTCGGCTGAGGTGTTCCGTCGTGCTGTTGAGAAATGATGAACGCTCCGCTGCTATGAAGTATCGTTCACCACGTCAGGACCAATGCTCCGGCGCATGAAAATGAATTACTCGGTTATAGTTTTTGGAATCTCAGGATTTATATTTGTTTTTTAGTTTTCAGAACGTATGCACGTTACCAGGGAGACAGGATGGGAACGGGGAACACACTCTCCTTCACTTCAAGACACATGTAAACTCCTTTTGAGAATTGTTTATTCACAGTTGCAGAGACGATGAACCTCTTTTATTTACATATCCAGGAGAGAATCTCGGACTGTTTGTCTATAAGGGATTAGGTACGTCACTCGACCTGAGCTAACTGCGGAGTGTCTGATCTACCTCAAAACTCATCAAAACTGATTAAAACTCGTCACACTGCTCTGATCAAACTGCCTAACTAAAAACGTGATCACACTGCCCCTGCCTTTAACTGCGGGGCTTGACTAAAAACTTATTAGACTGCTTAAAAACGGCTCCTGCCCTAACTGCTACGAAACTGCGTCAAGATTCTTCACAAAACTGCTTAACTGAAACTGCCTAAAAACTCATCAAAACTGATTTCAAAATGCTCCGGCCTGACCTGCCTCACGACTCATCAGAAACTGTCGACAACTGCGTGGCTTTTCTTCAAAAACTGTCTAACTAAAACTGCGTCAAGATTCTCCACAAACTGCCTAACTAGAGCTGCCTGACTTTTCTTCAAAACTGCGGGGCTTTTCTGTTTTCTCATAACTTTTATTAGTTCGTCAGTCGGCCAGTCTCATGTGCGTTCTTTTAATTTTGTATTCGAATTCTGGTAGCGTCTTTTTAGGCCCTTCTCCTAGGTTGGCTACATGAGAATCACGTGGTTCCCGGTTCGTTCCCAATAGGCTACTATTTGGCGCCGATTTCACTAAGAGTCCTCCTACTAACGAACTCCTGGGCTTGTTTATCTTATTATTTCTCCCTTCAGATCTCCCCCTCAAGTTTTATTTGTGTTAGGAACTTGTCCCGTTAGGCTTTGTTCCAGTTGCGTCTCTTCAAGGTCTTCCTGCTACAATATCGCCCTAGCTAACTGTATTGGGATCGGAATTTTTATGACTTGGCTATTTATTCTTTGTATAGAGGGGGACGCAAGGTTGCGAGGTTCTGACTTATATGATTTTGCAGAGTTACTGCACAAAATGCATGATACATATTCTCTGAGGCCTTTGCTTTAAGTATACTGGTAGTGACTGATTAATGATTAGGGTTCATCAATTTAAATATGCTATTTTATATTCTCCCTAATCGCTGGAGCTAGGAAATACTGCTCCACAGGAGATTAATGGTATTGATAACACAGTCCTCTAACGAGCGGCCAGTAACATTGGAACGACGTATTGACTTTTGCCTTAGGCAGGAGGGAGGGCATTTTTAACATTTTCTTTAGGTGTTCATAATCTCCCGAATATTTGAGTTGTGGCTAGCATCATTCGTTTTGAAATAAATAAAGAAAGAAATATATAAAGCACTCTATACAATATATTGTAAAACTGATAATTTAGTCATTGTTTTCCTTTTCTACGTAGAGTATGAAAAACTAAAGCAGTATTACCTTTTTTAAAACTATTCCTTGGAGTTAATTCTTTCATCAATAATTGCTTAAGTACCTGCCAAAAGTGCTGGGAAGTGCTGTATTTATCCAATTTTTTGACGTCATTAGCCTTCCCCCCCGATTAAGGTTGTAGGTGACTCAAGGCAAGAATTGGCTCGATAGCATCATCAATCTTCATGCTGTTGCTTCTACTGCAAGACGCCGCTGTTCCTGCCGAGGGAGGAAACTAATCCAACACGTTAGTTAACAAGCTTAAATCTGAGCTTGTACTTTAGTCCACAAGTTGAACAAGACGGAGCTGTTTTGTCATATAGCGGAATAATATTTACGTTAAATAATTCAGTTACCAATGGCGACTTTTCATGTAAGTGCAGCTGTTTTCGTATTTCTTTCAAAGGATGAAGGCAATTATGAATCCTAAAACGTATACTAACTTTTCACAAACATGACTTCTTGTGAACGTTGCTTTCTTAAATGTTAAATTAATAAAAATGCTAATATGAAAATGTATTGCGTATTAACTCAAGAAAGCTCATCATGCAGAAGCTGCGTAAACCAAGGATTTCCTCAACAAGTATAACAACTCTTTAAAAAAGAATATAAAATCCAAATTATGCCTCATTAATTAATGAAATAAGTTATGAAATTACTGTGTGGTATTAGGGGAACAAAATTAGAATTCTTGCAATTTATGAGTATTACAAAAAAGAAACCATACATCACCATCATCGTTGTCGTCGTCGCTTTTCTTCTTCTTCTTCTTGTTGAGATTAAACCATAAATTAATGGTGTACTATTTATTAAATGAGATGTATTACTACTGATATACTAAGATACACTGTATGGATATTTTTAAACCTTTTTAAATGTAATCATGTTTATGAGCTGAGCTCTAGATATCTTTACATTCAGTAAATTGGGGAAAAATAACAGAATATTTGAGTTGCATTGTGTATTTCATTATTGCATTGTGTATTTAGTAAGCAGGTGTTCATATGTTTCAATAAAACTAAAACATGTTAATATTTAAAAACAACTACAATGCACTATGCAAATATGCACAATCAACAAACAATCGAAAGTTTCATGGATTTTCATTGACTTTGAAATTCAATTTAAATGTTAATGGGTAAAAGCATTGTAACGCAAACGTATTCTCGAGGTTGTTACAGAACGCTCTTACATATAAATATAATTCTCACACACAAATTAGATTAATATTTCACATTTGCTATCTTCACCATGATGCTTTTTTTCAATATGAAACATATGCATCGTTATAAATACATTTTATATGCTGAATTAATTTGTATTTTTATTTTAAAACAATATAGAGAAAACTAAACGCAAAAGTGATTTTTAAATTTTGATTTCCAGCTAAATCCCCACTCCTAATGTCTCAATCTCCCCTATTTTCAGGAATTATTCTTATTATCTTGTTTAAATAGTATATACGGAGTTTCGTTGCGAAAAACCAAATATTGGTGCCCCTAGATAATTTGAGTGTTAATATATATATAGCTTTCACGGGTACAAACACAATGAAAACGAAATTACAGTGCACTCAGAAATTATGTCTATTCTCTTTTTCCTGAAATCAGTAGCTAAAGGCCGAATTGAAATTCTTTCCACTATGTCAACGTTTATTTATCTCACGGAGTATTAAGCGCGCTATGGCGGGGTGGTTAGTACCTCAAAACACCTGGGTCACCCACTTGTAGAACTGTGGAGGCTGTATTAGGGCGCACAGTCAGTGATACTGGTCACTGAACTGGGTAACCAGGCGTATGTAGCATTATCTATTTCCATCTCGTTGTTGTGTTCTACAAAGTATTTAGTTCTTTATTGAAAGCTGTACAATTTTCTACACTGGCAAAAAAAAAAAAAAAAAAAAAAAAATGTTTATAATGCCAGAAATATCTTAAATACTTTTTTTAAATTTTTAATAACAATATATGTGTTAGTTAAATGAGCGTTTTGGGGTTAATAGTGAAAAAAATGGAATGTTTGGATGGCATTAGACGAATTGCATGACCTGAAGCCATCATCAGTCAATTATCATCTGCATTGGCTGGTCACTGAAGACATTTACGGTAAACTTTCACGTTCCGCAGTGCAGTAGCAGCTATGAATGAAATACAATTTCTACAAGCCTTCAAAAAAAAAAAAAAAAAAAAAAAAACTGTCAAGGGAAGGTTTTGGAGATGGTTGAGATTGAAAAGTCTTTTAGTGACGTGTTTAAAGCTTTACATGAACATTTACAAGTGAGGAATTTCTATAGTCAATAAATTTATATGCAGGTTTATTAAATGTTACGTGAAAGAATGTTTTAAAATATAATGGAGAGGAGTTTTTACGTTCATAGCTTATGATGAAACATGGTTGAGAACAGAGACAAAAGAAGGATCAAAATAATGTAGTTCTCCTGTTAAAAGTACTCTATTGACCCTGGCCAGTCTACGAGTACACCAAACAAAGTGTTTACGGTTTTATGGGTTGCTGATTGTCTATTTGAAAAAGTGGTATAATGCAGCAGTAATAAAAGTTTTAGCAACGAAGTAAATAGAAAAATTCGACATTTATGAAAGAATAGGTGATTTTTCACAACAATATTATTATTATTATTATTATTATTATTATTATTATTATTATTATTATTATTATTATTATTATTTACAGTACAATGTGAAATATCAGTCACTTTCATGGACTCCATTTTCATCAACTTTGGCTCCTTCGAATTTTATTTCTTTCCAAATTAGAAAAAACTGGATTACTGGAAAGAGCTTTCTGACATACTTTTGGAAATTTGACTTTTTTTCCTGAAGGTTTAAATTAAATTTACCGAGCTAAATTGGTGTAAAAATAAAAACAATTTCTTTGTTGATTGCAAATGCCTAATGAACAACCCTGTATTTGATTTAAAACCATCTTTTATCTTATAATGGAGGATGATTTCTTGCACCAATTCATTTGCGAATCAGATATTGGAATTCTGGACGAATGATAGAGGCCAGGCATTTTCAAGCAGCGCACGGGAATTTGGCGGATAACGTTACAGTAGATCAAGCTTGACCAACAAGCACCATAGAGAGGAGAGGCACTGAAAGCCTCTCGAAGCACACCGTCATGCTTTTATTTCGCTAGCGGTCGGTTATTTCGTGAATACGACAGTACTCGCTTCTACAAAATCAATGGGTTAAAGATGAGGTCATACCGTGGGAAAGGTAACTTAGTACTAAGTGCATTGAACACTTTAGCACATTTTTTTGGTAGCTCAAGTATGTGATTTTGTCAGTGTTGCAGAATATTTTCAGTTGCTTCAAATATTGGAAACACAATTTCATTTTAGATTTCAACATATTTCACTTTTAAACATGTTTTCATAGAGCCACCTTAGATTGCTCAAATCGAGTTGGGGGAAAAAATTGCTTTAGTTCTATAATAGTTTCTTAAGAAGCAATAGACATTGTATAGGTATGTTTGGATCTAACTATATACTAAGAAATACATGAAATTGCACAAGTCTATATTTAACTCTTAAAGGTCAAACATACTACAGGGCGTTCCTTAAGTTGCAGGGCCGCGGATTGCACTTATGTGTGCTCCACGCACTATTAACTGGGGAGTTTTCCGTTCTAAAACTCCGGCGTTACTTACTAATGAGTGATAATACCACGCACTATGACTACTGACCTTGTTATAAGAGGTGTCCATCTGCATTCGGACATTCCTGGCACCTTGGGATACAATGTCCGAGCCCACTTGCTGTGTAACATGTCTTTAGAGAGTGTTCGAATGATGCACCAATTTCGTCAATATTTTCCTCTGTTAGAACATTTCTTCTCCGCTTCTTAGGTTTAGCGTTTAGCGATCCCGTTGTCCTAAACTTATTAACCAGAGATCCAACAGTTTCTCTACCTGGAACTGGAATACCTGGAAATTTCTCCTGAAATTGTCTACACACCTGTCTACATGATTCGGTTTTTACATATGTATCGTACATAAAATTCTTTGTTCAATCGTGAATTTTTCGGTAGGCGTTTCAGTAGGCTAATAAGAATAATCTAATGTAATTTCCATACTGCACAGATGTCTTGAATAAACTTTTACTTTTGAGACACACAATGCTAGTCTACAGCTCGAACAGAAGGCAGCAACTGACACAATATAACACAGCTGATAATCGTAGCCTTGAGCGGGTCATTCACCGCTAGTATAATAACGAGGTCACTGCAGTGCAAAGAACTATGCATATTACGCGATCTATGGACCGCATGGTATTATGTATATAATAAAAATGGAAAAAAATAGAAAAATACCAACATTTTTAACATAAATAAAATGAATACTATGCCCCCACTTACACTATATATGTATGAATAGCGTATACTAAAATAGTGTATGTAATGTTCCCCTACCTCCTTCCCAGTTGTCTGCCTTTTCCGATCTGAGCTGTCTCACTTTGTATAAAATTTACTTAGGTGCAAAAAGATGCACCAAAAGTTGTCTATTTCGCTTCATTTCATGTTCTATTGGTATGAAAACGATCTTAAAATTCTTTTCTTAGTAATAGCTCAAAGCAACTACTTCAATATTTAGTATGTCATACTATCTGACTCATTCAATGAAAAAAACTCTTACCTTAGCATAGATATACGAATACAATTTTTGTTTCTCTTTTGTTTCAAATATCTCTATGCAAGGAAATCCAAATCACATTATAGCTTCCAGACATTTTATCAGAAAGTATAGGCGGCGAAAAGTAGATTTTTTTTTTTTTTTTTTTTAGGATCCACACAGCATGAGCTAGTTTCCACTTCGACTTCATATGAAACGTCGTCAGAATTTTCTCACAGACCTGAAATCCTGTTTATGACTTCCGTCATCAGAAAATGTAAAAGCTTTCCTAAAAGCAGGAGAGAATGTTTCATTTTAAGACAGCCATTGCTAAAAGCAGCGACGCCTTGCGCAACATGAATGTGGGATGCACAATTTTATTGCTGCTGCTGCTACTGGTGAATGTAGGTCAAAAGTTTCTAGAATCTTAATACACTACTATCAATGTTCAGTAGTGAAAATGGGCTAAACACTATTAAAAAACTATCATGTTGCTGTCCCTCGCTCGTTTGCCGCGCCGGGGCGGGGATAGAAATGCTGCTTGCTTGTTGACCTTGCTGAGTGTAGCAGTTGTGGCGCAGCTGCTCCCGGATGTGTGTTGTGTTGTTCGTTTCTTAATTCAACAGTATGCATAAAGAAAGTGTATTATATCTCGTGTATTTACAACGGTACAGCGTATTTTTCAGCTTGTGAAGTACGAAAACTGTTTCAATCAAGATTCCCGGGTGCACAGCTTCCGGTTCGTACAACAATCCATAATCTGTATAATAAATTTCAGGAAACTGGAAGTGTCCAGCCTAAGAAACCAAATAATCAATATAAGGTTTTCACCGAAAAAAAATTATATGACATTGGAAATCGTTTAGAAAATATCTTCGTCGTTTTGCACATATGGGTCTGTGTAAAAGGCTACTAAATTTAACAGTCGGCGATTATTATCCCTGGGGTAAATTAAAAAATTCCGTGCGCAAGACGAACCGCACACCACATAAAAACTTAAAATATAATGTTCGTTAGGAAATTATCCGTATTTCTCAAAATGAACTACAGCGATGTCCTAAAAGATGTCAAAAATGCATGGAAAATGAAGGCGGCAGTTTCAACGCCTCATTTGATAATTCTGTAAGTAATGAGCCTCTTAAATTGGTTTGTGTGTGGTTGTATAGTTAGTTTGTTTTATTGTTTTAGTCTCCCACTAATATTCGACATCCTGCTGGGGCCGGCTAACCGGCTCACCCATAGACAAAACACTCCGGGGGAAAGCAAAACTACAGATAATGTCGTAGTAACGCGCCTGTTTAAAAAAAACACAATCTACTAGTTTATTGTGGATGAAGTTTGTTTCTACAGAAAGCATTGTGTACTTCACTTGTTTCAAATCACACGAATACTTGAAGTCGGCCTACCGAGGTGTATAATTTCAATTTTCTCTTCCAGTGGTGTCAAAGAAACAGGAATGGAATGTAAGTTTTATATAGTGTTAATTTTCTTTGCATTCAACAAACACATTAAAAAAAATGAACTGCTTTACGAGTTTACACGGAAATTCACTCTCCTGGCATTCCGCAATAACGTGTTAATAACGAAACGACCGGTTATGGCTGTTGGAGAGTGTCAGCATGAGAGCATTGCTAGTTCAAATGTAATTGATAATGAAATAAAAGCAAGATTTTTCATGTTTAATATACACGACTGTGTTGCACTTCATATACTCTTTCACTATAATTCAACTTTAACTTAACAACTATTAGTCTGTATATAACTCCCGGGAGCGCACGTGACAGCTGACGTTTCACGTGGTGCGCGTATGTAAATGACTTAGGGGCAAGAGGTCCCTCTAACCGCTTCCTCTCACCTCCCTCGATCAAAATACTCCACAAGATTACCGAGGCATTGTATCTGCAAACCAAGTCCCCTACAGATAATAACCGCAGATACAAACATCAGGCGCAAGAAGTTCCCTATATACATTTTATGCATTAAAACGTACCAAGCAAAGCAACAACCTCCTAGAGAAGCCATTTCTGGCTAAAAGTAGATATTTTAATAGTGGGAAATCATGTTTAAAACGAAACATTACAAAGAAGTATTCAAACTACCGAAACGTCTTTCAACTGTTCAAATAATTGGCAAAATAATGTATTCCAGACTTTGCTTGCTAAACCTCTTTATAAATGCCTTGTTTAGGGCGCGTATAAAAAAGAACTATTGTATGTTTTACCCCTATAATCTAATACTTTTACATTTACTTTAATTTTCAATAATTTCGACTTTAAGACTGATGCACTTCTGCCAGTAATGCTCTGACAATATACAGCTTCCTGAAAGAAGGATTGTTCACTCCCTGCAATCTACTGGCTTACAGCCTCCAGGGCTTCATAATCTTATGAATATGTGCTACATTGAAGATTTCCTTTGAGTTGCTGGGAGAAGCAAGATGTTTCAGCATTGTTCTGAAAAAGGAACACACCTCCCTAAACTTTTCCCTTAATTGCATTTCATAATTTTAAACAATTACCTGTTATCTTGACTTCTCTCTGCAACATAACACATTCTACAATGAATCAATGCTGGTAGTCTAGTGGTAATCATGCTTGCCTCGTAGACCCATGATCATGGGTTCAATTCCGATCAGGGTTGATGGAATTTTTTCGGAGGTAAATTTACAACATGCAAAAGAAGCCTGAAAGAAGAGGCCTCTGAGCAAAATTTATCCACCGTTTCACGCCCTGAACTTAATGGGACGCTGATGATCTGAGATATTAAACAGTATCCGTAAATAAATGAAATAACTAACTTGTGGAGTGAGAGCAGTTTAAAAGTCCCGCAACTTACATTTCATTTTTGGAACATGGACTTCTTATAGCACGTAGATGACAGGAAAATTATTGAGGAATGTTTCGATATGAGTGCATTAACATGTTCCTCGCTAGATGGGCCGACCAGCAGACTACCTCCCTCCAATCGTTGATTTCCCACGCTGCATGTCCGGCGCATTCTCTCTTCCAGCCAGTTGCGAGCGGGATTTCGACAGAGTGGGGTGGTTAATTTGTACAGTCCTTACAGATATTTCATTAAATAGTGCAGTAGTGTTGGTGCAATGGTGAGACTGCCCCGTTGTATATTCATCTTCAATGCACATATCAGGTACAGAAAGTTGTGTGGCAGAAAGAGACAGGCATTTAGGCGTAAATTTCCTGACAGCTTGGTCCCAAAAAGCTTAAAGTTAACAGAGAAATTTAATTAAAAATTCTGCGAGTAACTGGAATTAGGAAAAAAAAAAAAAAAAGAAAAAAAAAGAAAAAAAAAACGGAGTCTGCTCAGTAATCACGTCGGAATTGCGCCGTATATTTGGTTCCAGAATTATTGACCCTGGTTTAAGGTCTCCTCGTTCGTGACATCTCTTACAATTTGTAATTTTTATCTTCGAGGGACACAGAAAAATAGAGTATTCAATTAATCCTCACATATTAGAGAAACTTAAAACTAACATTTGAAACGAAGTTACATTCATTAGTGATGGGGAACTGATAGGTGTTGATAATTTCCAAAAAAGACGTAGATTATGTGTAGGAGAAAACAGGCAACATTTTCAACACCTACTGTAAGGAGGATGGGTATCAAATTATGTTTTTAATATGGTGTGCTAAGTTTTAAAATGGTGATACGCTTAAGCACTGCGAGTCTATGCAAGAAACCTGCGGACCGACTGCACTGTTTTATATCGAGACTTTTAAATTACTCTCACTGTATATATTTTAGGCTTTTACGACAGTACTTTTTTATTCACATCTATACTTCTGTGATCTATAGTCATATGTTTTTACAAACTCATTTATAACTCGTGCTATTCAGCTGTAAGTCATTGATATACATAGGAGCCGACTTCTGTAGTTAATTGAAGGGGGGAGGTCTCCCAACCCCCCTCTGTAAGAATTGTAAATATAAGCTTCAGTGACATTTCTCAAAACGCAATGTTTGTGAATGTTCACCTTGATGTAACTAAAAACTATATCTCTATTAATGTTAAACGTTAATAAACAGGCAAATTAAAATAAAGTTACAAATGTTATACTATGTAGTATAACGAAATAAAATCTGTGATTTGTTCAATGATTGTAACTGAAGTGAAAACACACAAAGCAATAAAAATATATTAAGAAATAAGAAACTTAAGAATGATCTATTTTAACGAAAGCCTGCTGCCGTAATTCGTTTCTAACTGGCCGGTTATACCATCGTGTTCTAAAGAGCTGGTAATGTTTCGGTGGTAGTTTAAAACGGCCGATTGCTTTATGACGGTTCTCTCTCTCTCTCTCTATCTCCCTCCCTCCCCTTCTTCTTCTTCTTCTTCTTCTTCTTCTTCTTCTTCTTCAGTCTTACAAGTACAAGTTTACTTTGAGCACGTTGAGCAACTACTGTAACAGGCTATGAAATAAAATTATAATTGAGTGCATGCTATAGATTAATGAGTAAAATTTCTGTAAAATACAGATGTATAAAGCCGCTGTTTACTTTGCGCTCTACCGGCTTTTCCCGCCCGCTTTCTCGGATCAAGCAGGACACGAACTCTCTGTATATGGGCAGAATTACCTTTAGTTAACCGCATCATTGCCATGTAACTGCTTCAAGACGGCATATTTTAGACGAATTTATATCTCATAAAATTTAGCAAATTGAAATTAAAAAGTAAATATAAGTTTATATCATCATCATCATCACCATCATCACTATTTTGGAAATATTGGGGAGCCTCAATCCTACCTATGAAATCTTTGAGTGGCTTGTGCCCCTGCGGCCCCTAGAAGTCAGCGCCTATGCTGATATGAATACGCACTGTTCTGTAAAAACATTTTATTTTTATGTGTGCACATTTTCCAGGAGATTGCATCAGACAGGAGCGTTAGAAAATATTTTTCAAAGTTAGAGCTCAGTCTTGAGTTAAAGCATCTAGTGAGCCATAGGAAACTGTAGACAAGAGCTGAACTCCAATATGATTTTGAACAAATTTTAATGCTTTCTCTTCACCCAATACTTTCAGTAAGCAAGTGGCCCTTTTCTCACAATCTAATGCCACATGTTTTCATCGTTCAGTTATTTATTTTGTGGCACCGCCGCCGTTTGTTTATTGTTCCTGTAGCCTATTCGTATAAATTTTGCGTCCGCTACACATTCATCTTTTTCTCCCCTCTCTCACTGCACAACTCTGTACAATATGCGAATACAAAGATAAAGGGAATCAAATATTCACAATCAGTTTCTAGCTGTTATACATAAAATTGCGGAAGGAGGTGTCACTAATGGTGCAGGAAATGCTCTTTAGGGCAGGTTCAACATACATTCATATCAGTATTTCAATATACAGAACCATCACTGACACAGAGAAATACAAAGCAACCAATGCACTGTGAACCAACTTGTGGTGTTTTGCCTATGGGTGACAGCATTGCAGGTTGCCGCCTGCGGATATCGTAGAGAGGCGCACAATTGCCTTAATTATTTTACAACTTTATGAAAGGAAATATTGAAACCGGTCACAATCGGCCGTTGTCTATACATTTTTGGCACATCTTTAAAAAACTAACCATTCCCTGTGGTTCATTGAACAATGCTGGCTATTTCCTCGCGTATATATATATTCAGTTTTTCCAAGGTATATGAGTTTGTCATGTGTAGGTTATTCACCCCAGTGATACAAGGATTATGTCAGGGAACTGAAGGGGTTACAACTTTTTACTACTAACCAAAGCCCGGAAATTAGGCAAAATGCTTTTTCTATCTGGGCGAATATCGTATTTAAGAGTCAGATAGAAATGAACATGTGTTTGCACATTATTTTTTTTTTTTGTCTCTTTTGGATCGTCATGAATTTTTTCTGCTATTATTTACGCATTTTAAAAAGTATACAAAGAATTTTAACATATCTAAGTGGAAAAGGTTATAACAATTGAATGACATGTTCATCTCACAAAATATCTACTGAGAATCTTGCTATTCACTTATTTCTTTTCAAGCAGTCAAAAACTTTCTTCTCAACCAGTTCAATTAAACTCTTTAAATAGCATAACCTTCATTAGTGAAAGGAGCGCACGGTTACCTCAGACATACGAATACCAGGAAATAGAGAGGACGAGGGAAGTACTGTAGTTTTGAATAGTCCTGGATCGACTATTGTATCGATATGCGCGAGACAATTATAGGATATTTGAGGTTAGGGGTAACTTTCCAGCTGCATAAATGTAACAAACAATTCCAAACGAGAAAGATGAGAGTGGTACAGATGTGCAATATACCGTCACTACAATGTGTTCAGTACGGAAGTAAGGGAGTAAAGAAATTTCCCTACAAACGCATACACAGACAATGAACTCGACCAGAAATCATTGCGCATCTTGTTACCTCCAAAAATAATTGCACAGAATGATCCACCAACCTCCTTTAATGTCTCATCATGGTCGGGGGAAAAATCAGGTACCCATTTGATAATAATACAAATCTATTAAAGAATAACTACCCACTAAAAGAATAAAAGAAAGCAAAATTAAGGCTGATCTAACTTTACGAGGAATTGTCTGAGCACATTGTTGTTGGTAACCAAGAAAAGCAAACTTAAATATTTTAATTATGTGGTAAAAATTATTAAGTATCTGAAATACTTTTTTTCATTAATGAGTGATATTACTCTCTGTTTTCACGTTTAATAAATGGCTATTTTAATTGCATTATTGCCTATTTTCAATATTTTAAGTAACTTTTCCTTCCTATTTTAACCAAAATAAATATCTGAACTTCCGGGCTCTGCTAATAACTCTGTATTTCTGAAACTATATTTCAATTTTTCTCATTGAATTGTTCGCTGTATGAGCTATGGCTAACTCTTGTTGAAAAAAGACGAAATCAAGGACCCTGTCTGTCATTTAATTCTCTAAAAAGGGGAGAGGAGGCAAAATTGTATTCACGAAATCATATACTGAGCCATATTTACTTGGCGATTAAATAAAGAACAAAACACACCACTCGTAATGACTGAACTGCACTCAATCAGTTTCATACTGACAGCCATAAGCTAGAATGGTGTTCCAGTGAGGAAACACGTATGCACATGCTCAGTGAGAAAACACCACAAGTTGGTTCATAGTTAATTAGATCGTTTTGTACAATGGCACCGAAAAAGCTATTTATAAGCGATCTATTTTGATTTGTTGCAAACGCAGCACAGTAAAATGAGATCAGCCTTCAGTTTAGTTCTTCCGGAGAACGTATAGCTTATAAATATATCTGGAGTGTTTTTTCTTTCTTTTCTTTTTTTCTTTTGAAAGGAAGAGCCAGTTAAGGCTGCTCCTTTAAATCCTTTCATTTGATTCAAAGCAAAACCCACATACAGTATGTTTCGTAACTGGTGCTAGTAGTACAATGGTACCAATACAATACAAACCAATTTCAACAGGCGGACAGGTACATGCTTTTATGTAGGCTATGTATGTTCGATTTAATACATAATATTACATTAGATGTTCACATCAATACATAAAACGACAAAATAAATAACTAAATAAAATAAACAAATAAAATAAAAAAGAAGTATTAGAGGAATAATTTTTAAAAATATTAAAAATACATATAAAGCAAATAAATCTCATTATGGGTGACACACACCTGGATTCAGTCAATTACTTTTCCACCAATTCCCTCCCCGGTTATAACCTTTTTCTGATCTGAGCCGTGTCACTTTGATTAAAGTCTGATGTCTGATTAGACATTTACCTAATCTTTCCTCGTCCTCCTTACATGCCAGAAAAGCTGAGCATGACCATCTTCTCTGTTTGATCATGTAAAGTAGTGGGGTAGATAATTTTCTTCCATTCTTCCTCTTCTTTACATTCAGACAGAATATGTATTCGTGCTTCCCCTCCTCACAGTTGGGACAAATTCTCCACTCATATTCGTCAGTGATCTTACTCATCCACCATGTTCCTAGTCTAAGCCACACGAGCCCCTATCTAGTGAATTTAATTGCTGTTTTGGTGTATTACTGCATCCCCCATTCCGATTTTAGTCCCGACTGTACTTCCAGCGAAATCGTCTCTCTGCATTGCGCAATTTTCTGCTGCCTATCCATATCCGTCAAGCGGTTCTTAACCCTCCTCCATTCGCTCTTTCTATTTCTCTCTGTCGCCATCCAAATTGATCCTTTCCCTATTGTTTCTAGTCTTTTTCTTAATTTGGATATCTTTGTCTTGTTCTCTCCTTCCCCAGCTATTCCTTATGGCCCAATGACCTTAAGTAAAGTTTGATTTCCATGAACAGTTTACAGCCAGTACTTCAATGAATTTATTTTGCACTCTGTGGTCTCGCTGTAGTCCCCGAATTCTCTCTTAATTTCGCAGATCGTCCTGCCCCTCCCCAGCACCCAAAATTCCTTTCAGATAACATATCCTCATTGAATCTAGGACCCAGCTTGTTCCCATCCCCAAATTTCTGTTCCATATGTTATTGTAGATATTACTAGTGCCCCATATGCTGTTTCCAGAACATATACAGGCCTGTTTGGGATTCTGTTGCGTAACCGAAGAGTTTCTGCTGCTTTCATTCCTGCTTTATGCTTCATCCACCTTCCGTTCACCGTAAAAGTAATGTCCAAGTATATGAAAGTCTTCACATTGTCTAGCGTCTGCCCCGCGTACGTTCATGTCTCCGCTCTACTACTAACCGACCGTTCTTGAAAGTAATTGCTTTTGTCTTATTCAACTAACAATGGCCCTCTTTGTAGTAGTTTCAACGTGTGTCTAGTTCTCTCTTTAGACCGTTAACCATATCATTCGCGTACAAAAGCTTTGGCACCGAAATGTTTCGGAAGAACCAGAATATGGTGGATCGATAGCATTTTCAAATTCAAGTTCTTCAAGTTTTCGCTGACTCCAGGACAGAGCATTGTCTTGTTGGAGACAAGTGACTAAGGATTATTTCTAATCTAAGTTCTGGTTTAAATTTCGGATCGCTATATCTTTTATTAGGAGCTTATACGATATCAAGCAAACTTGTGGTGTCAGAAAAAATATATTTTTTCATCTGGCGCTTATATAATTAAGAAATCTTATTTGCACTGTTGAGCTTATTTTAGTGACCTAATCTTTTAATGCATAAACATATAGCACATTAGCACAAAAAATTGCAAGTTTTCGTTTAATCAACGGTTCAGGTGGTCACGTTTAAAACTCATATTCAGGGGATCCCAGATTCAAATGTTGCAGCGGACCAATCTGACTGAGATTTATTGTGGTTTTCCTCCGTCAACTGTAAGAAAAGATAAATGCTGGGTTAGTATTTCTTTACCACTGATTCACCTTCCATTTCATCATTCATCTTTACTCCATTTCTCTATATATGCCTGCATCTTGTGTGTTTGCTATGTCTTCAAGGCGGCTCCGATATAGAATTGAACATCAATTGACCAGAAAGCTCCTCATTGTGTAGGGGAACTGTCCGAAAGTCCATACAAAAATAAAACAAATGATAAAAAAGCGTTTTATAATATCCTTTCAATTCATATACTTATTTAACACAATGCTGATTGGTTTATCCTATCCACAAAATTAGTTTTCGACTACGCAAAATACGCGTTTTGATAACTTTTTTATTTTTTCTAGTCATTCCTCATGTTAAGATGCAGAAATTAATCCAAGGGAGCCAAATCCGGATGAGGAACGATTTCATAACCCAAGTTAAACAAATTTTAGGTGCGTTGGCGCATTTATCGTGGTAAAACAGGACAAACAAGATGATTTTTCTTGATCCGATAGCATAGCGTAATATTAACCGGTTATGGATTTGCTCTTATCCAAAAAGTCAAGTAAAATTACGCCGTGGCAATCCCAAAAACACACCTGCTGCTGAGAGGATTGTTTTTGCCTTCTTCGGAGCGCATTCTTCGGTTGCAGCCCAGGCGAGAAGCAATGGATCCAGGTTTCATCGACTGTCACAAAAATTACTTGGATTTTTGTTTAAATTGCTTCAAATTCTGCGCGAAAGTGACAACCGTTCTCTTTCTGGTCAATGGATAACAAACGGGACACGCTCTCGCTGATAGCTTTTTTATTTGTAAACGATTGTAAAATTAATGCATTCTGTCTCCAGGGTTGACCACAGCTTCAGTAATCTTACGTATTTTTAATCTCTGATTGCTCAGCATTATTTTCTGATTTTTTTTCAATCATTTCGGGAGGCGATACCTCGAGAGGACGTCCGGAAAGGCCTGCATCGCTTATCCTCGTTCGACCTCATCTAAGCTCACCGAACCATCTAAACACCATTCTAAGCGAGGGTAAAATTTATCCAGCGTCGCCTTAGTTTTTGTGTCGCTTTCAAAGTCATTTTTTGTTTATACACGAAATTCCTGTTTCTTAATTTTGAACTCTTGTTTAGAATTTTAAGCAGGAAAATGGACTAAGCTTAGTAACTGTTTATAATCATGTACATCATTCCTCAATAGTTTCCACGTTACCAAGATAACGTTAAAAGCAATCTAGTGCTACCATTTTTTGAATTTAATTTGCGGAATAGGTCTCTATTATTCATATATTTTTCATTTTGTAGTCATATTTATAAATGTCAGAGAAAAATAAACCAAACAAATCATATACTTTGAAATTATTTCCCTTCACGAGTTATGCTTTCCACCTAACGCTTCTTAACATAACCTCGCTAACATGTTGGAACCATATCATTACCTTTAGAACAGTTCTATTCAGAGTACAAAACGCCATAATTCTACTAAACAAAGCTTAAATGTCAATAAGGACAAAGCCTAGGCCAATAAGATGGCAAAACAGTCTTTACTTAGCAAAATGCGTAATTGATTATATCACATCAGCTTGTAATGTTCCCAAGACTACCGGGTCCCCAATAAAGCATGGCCACACTTTCAGAACACATTCCTCTCACGTAGAAGAAGAAAATATGCGATATGGACACTGGTCCGAAAACGCTTTATTTTCATGTTAGAACTCATGTTCTGTTACTCTTCATAGTACATTAATCATGGGAACCACACAGTAACAGAACGTACAAACATAACAATGAAACTCTTTCTTACATAAAATGTTCAAAATTTCTTCCGTTAGCATTGCTACCGTTTCATTAAAATGAAACAAAACACTGGCGGTGAACCAAACAATTACAATCCAGACGTAACCAAGGGACATTTTGAACATTTCATGTAGGAAAGTTGCATGTGGTATGCTGGAACGTTCTGTTCTTGTGTGTTTCTCTTATTTAATGCACTATCAACAGTACTAGAAAATGAGTTCTAACATGGAAATAAAACGTTTCCGGACTCAGTCCATATAACAAATTTTTTGCTTCTAAGCGTGAGGAATGTGTCGTGAAAGTTTGGCCGTACCTGGTATTGTTATACCAGGTATTATGGAGGAAATGTGGAAGCAATTGCAATTCAATTTTGCCGTTTCCTGCCCTTAGAATTAAAGCTAACTTCTTATTCGTAATATTTAAGCCTTGCATGAAGAAAAGAGCCCTTATGCATATAAACTTAAACTTATCACAACAGGAGACTATGGGGGCTTTGTTATACTTCCGTTTGACATATTGTAAGCGTCGAAAGTACATATCTGAAAGTTTATGGTTCACTGTAGTTTTAGAGTTTTGTCTCCTTTGGTTATATTAATATACAAAAATGATATGATTAGGGTTAATTATGATGGGGCACGGAAAGGAAAGTCTGAGTATACAAGTGGGGAAATTTAAAATTTCATTAACAGTAGTAGGTTTACACATACTGAGAACATGGAAAGGAAAATTGGTTACTTTGAATTTAATATGTTTACTTGTTTATGTATAAGGTTTAAAGGAATAAGCAACTTGCAAGGATAGAATGGGTTTAATTGGAAAAGGAGGAAGGTTTATTATTGCATTAAATATAATTAAATATTATATTGAAAGTATAAATTATTTATAATGATGTGTTCTTTGGTTGGATTGGAGGCTGGTCCTCTGGATATTCCAGTGGGTAGCTGCTGATGAAACGGGGAGGGGCTGAGCCAATCAAATTGGAATAAATTGGAGCTAGTGCCTTCTGGAATTGCCGAAGGAACTCGTCTTATTAATTATATTTAAAATTAATGTGTTTTTCTCTTTATTTTTCTAATTTGTGTTCATTTTGTTAAAACGGTTTGTATGTTCATGCATGGGAAATAAAATTAATTTCTTCATCATTCATGTATTATATTTTGACTTATCAGTCACTCTGTAGATTATTAATTTATTAATTAGTGTATGTGTAACTTGTGTGTGTGTGTGAATAGAGTGGGCATTTAACAGTTCATAACCTCAAAGTTGATAAGTTTGTATATTTACTTGATATTCAATAAGAATGTACTATTACCTAAAAGTTTGCCATGTTTCTTGAAATGACGAACTTTGTTTTATTTCTCTTACGCAGAACTTGTAATGTAAGATGCCATTTGGTTTGCTGCTGTTTATACGACAATTGATCTGTAAGGTTAACATTTCCAGCATTAAGGGATTTTACTGTATACCTCAGGGAACGTAACATCGCCCATTTGAGTGCAAAGGAAATTCCTTACATGGGAACAAGGGTTAAAACACCTGTTCTAGAAGCAAGGGGAAAATCTGGAGTGCGCTATTGGTTTCTCTTTCCTGGCAAAGTGTTTGGGCTTGCGCCTGTCGGCCGGCCGGTCGGTTTGTTGTGGTGTAGGGGGACGGAGAATTAGTAGTGCGCCGAGTACGGGCTGTGATGGTGTGGCGTGCTCGTATCGGAACCTCGTGCCAGTGATTCTCTAGTGTGGTGTAAATAAATGTGTCCAAACATTTGGAACCTAGTAGCCAGTTCAACATGGCTACGGAATGGATTACCGCTATCGATAAAAGGTAACTGTTTAAAGTATATTCCTGTGTACACTCTTGACCTTTGACCCCTTTGTGTTATATTCTTTTCTGCTGCCAGGACATCATTTCGACTTCCTTGAGACCCCGTAAGATGAACCAGTACAACATTAATAACTGAAACACACTGAAGGAAATATCTGCATTAAGGTATACTCTCAGAAAGCAACAGAAGCAATAGCGACGCGATTATTAACCTTTAATTTTAGTTATAAAACGTAAAGGACATTAAGAAAATTATTTTTGAACAATAGTAATTTGATTTTATGATGTTTTTAAATAAACTGACAATGGGTTCATTGGATTCATTACAGAAATTGAGTACAATGTACCTAATTTTTTTTTATTTTTTATTTTTTATTTTTTTAATGGACTAATAATTAGCCATGATGCGTATAACCAAATTATCATGCATGTATAATTAATACATTTTACGGTTCACTGAATCCCCAAAACCATAAAACAACGGTCGTCTATACAGTAAAAATATTATAATATTTATAATTGAAGCCATGACTTCCATAACTATACAAGTTCAGTTGAATCTATTTTGAGATAGTTACTTATTATCTCTTGAAAATGTAAACTTACAAGTCAGATTTTTTCCTAATAGATTTTCTTAATTATAAATGTTGTCAAATATTAAAGTAGGTACAAATAGTTTGCCTATAAACTTTATGAAAAGCTGGACTTGTATTGTTATGGAACTCATTAATCTTTAACATTTATTTCAGATGCTAAAACTCTGGAAGAGGAAAATGCTCATTTTGCTTGCATCAATAAGAGTCGCATACTTCACTTCCTGAAATCCTCGCATAAGGAACCTTGTCTAGAAGTGTTTAAAAATGAAATTGAGAGAAGATATTTTGTAATGTCCCTGGCTTTAGCAGTTTTCATTTGTGTCGGCTCTCTCCAGCTTAGTTAATCAAACTTAGCTTTCCTTGTAATCATGGAAAATTCTGTAACTAATTCACTTAGAGCCAACTGTATAAAATTACTAACTGGAGATTTCTTTTAACTGTAATCTAAAAAGTAACCAGAAGTCAGTCAGTCATCATTTCTGTTGCATAAAAATAAACACAGACTACGTAATATCGAGTTTGTAATAACCGTCAAAAACATCGCGAAACAATAGAGAAATTCGTGTTTAGAGCGAGTTGATATTCAACTATTCAACCTAAGAAAAGCATTTAGCTTTCCCGCCTCCTAGAGATTGTTTCCGTCTTCTCCTTAATATGTTTTCACATGGATAAGGTAAGAGTCGAGGCAAATGCGAGCGGCAAATTTTAGCAAACATGGGAAGAATATTATTATTGATCTGTCGTTAAAATACCAGGAAATAATTTAAAAACAAAATAGATTCGATCTCAAACAAGGGTAAAGAATGCATGGGGAAAAATTGTCAGAGTAGAATAATTCTATTCTGAAGACTTCTAAATTACAACCCCAAGGGTTATAATGGGTATATGTATGCAGCCTATTGCACTTAAAACTCCTGGAATGCTATAGAAGCCTAGCATGAATTTCTTCACATCACTCTTTTCTGTTAGTATATTAATGAGATACAGAGCTGCTATTGCTTTAGTAAATTTGTGGATGGTCCTTCCGGCCGTTCCTTTCTCCACTTTGAATAAATCTTCAATAACTATTTGAAGCTCCCTGTTGCAGAGAACCTTAAAGTTAGTAGAATCATGAACATTGAATTCAAAGAAGATTTCGCTTAGTTTGTGATTGTAATCGGGGACGAATCATCTGTTCTAGTTCTTCAGTAAGCGATATAGTATTTTGAACATTTTATCATTCAGTTCTAGGAATGGATTTATTTTTCTCTCATGAAATACACGAGGAACGAGGTGAATGATGAGATGTCCGAAATCTGTAAAATATACCTCTTATAAGGTTAACCTAACATAACCTACAATTGAACGCAACCGTGTCTGTTGTTATTACGTGGAAATGAAAAGTGAAGCATTGAAAAAACTTTATCCAAATAAAATTAAAATAAACATAACTATCCATTTTATTTACAAATGAAGTTGTTATGCTTCTGTATTCTGAGAAACGTTTTATTTAATAATTTCTAAACTCTAGTTAGTGTTTTAACTTTTGAAATTTCGCAAGTTAGACTTAACTTTAAGTTAAGAGGAAGTAATCTTAGATTAGTGTTTATGCAACCGAAATTTCCAAGTTAAATATAACTGATGGTTAATTTTATGCCCTAACCTCAAGTTAACTGTTTATACAACTGACCCTTACTGTGTGTTATGTTTATACTGTATTCAATTGTTTTGTAAGATGTCAGTTTCTAATTTACATACTTTTAGCATTGGAAAGGGATTTCTTAAACCCGTAATAGAACTCAGTTCTACTTTAACTACATTGATTTTTTTTGTTTGAGTTCTGCATTATGTCTCTCCAGTCATCAACCGTGAGTACGATATACTGTTTACGTTAATTCAGTTTGGGCGAAGTTTATGTACGAAAGCTCTTTTATTGGTAAACATGACGGAAGTCAATTGTGTCATTTACCAGATAACTTAAATATTTAACAATAGTGTCATTTCTCTTTAAACTGTTGTTACCTGTCAGCTTTCCAGAATAACATGGGACCATGGACCTGTGCGGTAATGAAACCACAATGTCAGTAATATGTGGAAAATAATGGAAACTTGTGTAGCTTTGAATGTCTAATTATAGAGCTGTTAAACAATTACAATGATATATATGTATAATTCTACAATATAAACCTAAATTTGACGGCGATTAATAAATAATTTTAAAATACCGGCAGTAATATATTTGAAGAATCTTGAGGTTAAATTTAAATCCTTTTTACGGGAATTTGCATGGTATTCAACAGTAATAACAGCCTCCTGTTGGATAATAAGCACAAACAGAAACACACTAAGCAAGAGGAGTCAAATCTATAATACGGCTGTTCCTTACAAACCATTATTTGCACAATTAATAATGGTAAATATTGACACAATCCATTAAGTGACAAAGCTCGTCTAGTATGACAAAGCATTGTAAAAATCAAGGAGAAAATATGTCCCTACTAAAGCACATTAGACTCCATGGTCTAGTAGTAACGTTTGCGATTACAGGTACTGGGTTTGAATCCCGGTCGGGCCAAGTTTTGTTTGTTTGTTTGTTTTTTCCTTCCCTTGAGAAGGTGATTATAGATTACAGTCAAAGCGAACGAGAGAAAATAAGCGCATCTTAAACAAAATCAACATTTCTTAGAAAAGTAATGCCATTATTCTAAAACAGGATAATTTTCGTGATTTTGCGATAAAACTTATTTTATAACAAATTCAGTTTGCATAAAAAAAATTAACTGTCAATTAGCTGTTTACAACTTTAAATCAGTCGGTCCTGGTGGTGTAGTGGTAACCATACTTGCTTCTAAACCCAAGGTCGCGGATTCGAATCCGGCCAGGATCGATGGATTTTTTCGGGCGTAAAAATTCTAAGTATGGCTTCCTTCGGAAGGGCAGTAAAGCCGTGGGTCCGGAGTTGTACATTTACGGCACAAAAAAGAACCTTGAGCCTTAAAGAAGAGGCCCATGAGCAAAATTTGTCGACCATTTCACGCTCGGAATTGAATAGGACGCTGATGATCTGAAATGTTAAAGAGCGTCTTTAAATAAAACGAATCTATATATATATATATATAAACCCTTTAAATCAGTAATCACCTTTATCCTTATATGAGCATATTAAATATCGTATATCCGCATATATAGTTTGTCCAAACATGTTTACATTTTAATAGGTTAAAACAAAGTTGAACGTATTTATCATTGATATTATTTGTAACTTCAATTGTTTCTGAGAAATATTGTGGATGTAATCGTCTCGTTATGCCTTTCGGTGATAGAGGTTTTTTTTTTTTTTTTTTTTGAGAGAAACTTTTATAAAAATATTGTAGTAATATACATAGTTAGAAAAAAATCATTTTTTCCCCTGATTTTATGGGAGCAGACGTGTCGATGATCCAGTGATTAAAAGTGGGGTTTACAGAATGAAGTCTGTCTTTACATAAAGCATTATAATACCTTGAAATTACAGTTTCACTCAATACTTGGAGTTAGTTTACCCGTTTTCTAATTCGATTTTGAGTTCCAGCAGTACCAAAGAAAAAATTATTAGAATGTAGGCCATGTGTAGTGTTTATTTTCTTTACATTCCCCGAGCACAAAACGAAATAAAGCAACAATTTCATGAATTTACACGAAACTGGCTGCTGAAATGCGTTTGCGTGAAAGCATTATTACTTCAAATGAAATGTTGTTTGGTGTTGAAATAACTGCAAGTTTTCACCATTAATATTGCCGTTAATATACTATTTCACTATTGTTATCTAGCAGTCTTTAAACGATTTTATTTAACTTTGTAAAGCAACAGCAGTTTGTGTTAAACTCGAGGTAAACTTTCCTGGGAATGCAACGTGAAAAGCCATGACGTTTCAAGTGGTGCATGCACATAATAGCTCTTGTAGAAAAGATGCTCCATCCTACCGCTTCCTCTCCACCAGCTTACCGACCGACATTGGCCCCTACAGATAACAACCGCAATACAAGCATTGAGCACAAAATAGAAGTATCCTACAGACTTTTTTTTACTCATAAAAACGCATCTATCAATAGTTATAAGAAATTAAACGTTGTAATGTTTGGGAGTATCGCAAACCAGTTATCTCCTAGAGGAGGCGACTCTTCTAAAACTTTCCTTTTAACCTAATATGCGCTTAACCAAATTCTTCACTGCTTATAATGTAGTGAATTTGCTAATAAGAAATAAGGAACTTTTCCTTTAACGCGCTGTTGTAAGAATGACATGAGTTATACACGACTAATTTTGTGCATCATGGCCCTTTTGTGTCAGCCTGTGTGCCTCAGTAGTAAAAACTGGCGTTTAAAAAGTTCTTTTTGTCAAACTACTTTAACAATCTAACATTCAAATAAGGGTTTAGTACAATAACGTTTGTTTGAAGGGGGTTTTACGATTAAATCTCAGATTAAGTTTAGGTAATAGTTGTGATAGTTTTAATTACGAATATGACATTATATTCCTTGAATTTTTGCGCTGCTTTCATCATTAAATTCTTTCGAATTCCAACGTGATAATTTTAAAATTTTGAAAACATAAAATTTAATGCCTTCAATGTACTCGAACTGACAAAGAAAAACGGTTGCAATTTCAGTGATATCCACATTAGTAAAAATGAAACAAATCCTTCGGAAACAAGATGCCAACATAAGCATGACGTTAGAGAGAGGAAATTGGAGCTTGTGACTGCAGACCAGAAACCTGCTGTTGTTTACATTGAAACTCTAGGCAGAGTTCAAAGTCACTACGCTTTGGTAGATGATGTTAAGGATTCTACGCCTCCACTGTACCAAATTCTCCATCATTAGTAATTATGTACTTATAGTAACTGCTCTGAGTACATTAATTCATTGCGGAATTTTCCAAACAATTTATAACGAGACTTCCGTTTTTCATACTCTTAAAATAAACACTTTTTATTCTTATTACATTTAAGGAAATAATTTATTGTTTAATGTTTAGTGTCTATCTTCATAAATACCACGAGTGTTGATAATTTTTCGGTAATATAATTTAGATTAATGTATGTTTGTTGTCATGAGTTTGAAAGTTTAATAACTTTACTTAAGAAAAATATAAATAAGAAAGGAATTCGGTTAGATAATTGCAATGCGAAAACGATGCCAATTTTTTTGTAATTTTAGTATAATAATTGAAGTGATTTGGCTTAACTGTTTGATTTTCTAAAAACAAACTAATTTTATTGACTTTTATTCCAAGCAGAATCGCTTGTAGATTTAAATTAAATAAAAAAGAACTGAACACTTATAACAATTACCATTTACTACTACTTTTGTACCAATCGTGTCATATTTCGTACTGTGATGAGAGCTTCTTTTGGGAGGCAATGAGGTAATCGAATCAAAGCAAAGGTGACAGAATGCACTGTTATTACTTTTGGTTCCAAGAAGGATTAAAGGAGATGTTTATAATTGAATAATTAAAAACAAATGAACATTTCAGTTTATACTGTCGAAAAGAAGTAGAGATTATAGGAATAAAAAATGAACGCAGGAGGGGAAGAAAAAAAAAACACCCTCAGTTATTAGTTTTTGAGCCCCATGCTTTAAAACTATCGATTGAGTTCCATTATGATTGATGAATAAGGTATAACTGAGATCGTACTTTGCCTGAAGAGCGCTCGCGTGTAATTATCTAAATGAACTCTTGAAATCTTCCTCAAGTGACTAATAAAGCTATATTGAAGCACTCTTAGATAGAGCCAACCGGATATATGCAAGTGCTGTGTAGGAAGTTGTTTACGTCGCTGAGTTCCATGAACGATTAGTTCTCTTCCTTGACACCACTGCAGAGTGATGATTTCATCACATTTCCTAGACTATCCGTCTCTCGAGATCTCAGCAGTACTTCGCTATTTTAATAATGTAAAGGACTTCAATAACAGCAGACGACAGCAGTGTCAGTTTTCGTAGCAACTAGTTTTATGCACGGTAGCTCTGGCGTTGTCATCTCAGCGAAACTAAAATCCGTGTGTTGATAGATGAAGCTTGCACAAGCGGCTGTATGTCAAGTTAAGAGCATCAGGAACATACACGAAGTGCTTGTGCTTTACATTTGAAGGAATTTGCTCAATTCTCAATATAACAACTGGAACGTAGAAAAATCAATTATTTAAATTACTCATTATAAACAATTTTCTGTCCTGCTTGTAAGCACTATCAGGGTCAGATACTTATTTCAATCATAATTACTGGTAGCGTAAAAAAGTATCCCAGGTAACATTTGCAAGTACTAATCTGGGGGTCCTGGGCTCGATTTTCGATGGGATCAGGTTGTCTGGGTAAGCTTCCCCCCCCCCCCCCCCGAAGTTTTTTCCTACCCTGAGAAGGTGAATGCCAGTTATCTTTAAGGTATCCCCATCCTCATAAATCACAATACCGCTATACAACGGGGAGTGTCCACAAATCCTTGAGAACTGCGAACTGGCATGAACTCTATAAAAACAAGATCTCAATTTTGTCTTTAATTTTCCTATTGACTCAATATCCACAACACTGTAGTTGTCAAGATATTTGAACTAATACATGATTATACCATCATCTCCAATAATTTCCCTTACCTTTTGTTTCCTTAACTTATTTATTCATCTCCACTGAACCATTTCTTCCTCACTTTCTCTAAATACCACCACGGGTGGCCGAGGTCAATAAATCGCGGACTCGTGAGCGGGAGGTCTGGGGTTCGAATCTCTCCAGGACCGTCCTCCCTGACTGAGGTTTTTTCCAGGTTTTCCTCAATCCTCATAAATGGCAAATGCCGGGGAGGTACCCTAAACTTAGGCCTGGAACGTTTCCTTCCTTAAAAATAAATCCTTTCCCAATATATCATTTCATCTCATGTATCATCAGTGTCCATCGCCTGTGGTGCCTCTGTAGCAAAAACGGGCGTTAAACACTATTCATTCATATCTCTAAATAACTTCCTTTTCTTTAAATGTTTCATCTATACCTATATTTACTACTTTATTCTAATTACTTTTGTTTGCCTATTACTCCATTTCTCCAAATTCGATTTCTTCGTCCATTTACCAGTTTCTTTATATTATAATAAATTGTACCCTCTCACTACACATATATTTTTCATGTACCCCATTTCTTATTAAAACAACAATATTTATTTTTCACTTCAATTCTTAGCTTAGTTTTTTTTCCCCCCCAAAACAATTCCATTTTAATGCCCTATCTCTCCATACTCCCCCATACCGAAAAGTTCTAATATTTCCTCTTTTTGTTTTATTCGTTCTTGTAAAATGAAATATTGCCTCAATATTTTGTGTCCCTCTATCCTGCCGCCATGGGTGACCGAGGTTGTTAAGGCATGGACTCGTGAGCAGGAGGTCTGGAGTTCGAATCCCGCCAGGACTGTTTTCCCTGACTGAGGTTTTTCTCAGTACTCATAAATGACAAGTGCCGGGAATGCACCCTAAAATTTAGCCTGGAACGTTTCCTTCCTTAAAAATAAAATCCTTTCCCAATATATAATTTCATCTCGTGTATCACCAGTGTCCACCGCCTGTAGTAAAAACGGGCGTTAAACACTATTTTTCATTTTTCATTTTTCATTCCATCTATCCTTAAACCTAAACCAGTACGTTACTTCCTTTCCATTAGCTTCCTATTACTTCCTATTCGTTCAAACTGTGCTTAACCTGTCTCATTGGTTGAATTTCTCCGTACACCCAATATTAGTAAGTGGCATTTACCCAACCCTCAAATAACATCAATATCTATATTCCCATATAGTAATTTTTCTTCAACTATCGCTGCATAAACTCTGTCAATCCTTACGCTTTGCGTTCCTGACACTTTCTCCAGATATACCATTACAGCTTTCAAAGTCAATTTTCTCTCTAATTCCTTTTTCTTCTCCATTATTACTTTATATTTTTTTTAGTAATACGTGTACCTTTATTGTTACAAAATTCTATATACACATTAACAATATATTATATGCATGGGTTGTGGACCGTACATGCTTAGGTATGATACACAATTTGAAAGAGGAACAAATAATAACAAACGAGACAATAATAATGAATAAATGTTTTTTTTAAATATGAAGAACGTATTTACACATGTATGATTGTAAAAATGTTACATATTATTTTAATTATACTAGTTTTTTTTGTTCTAACCATGAAATAAATTAATAAATTGGTTCTTGAAGAGCTTCGTGCTCTTTGGCTAGGAAGTTACCCATACTCTCATTTAGTGTGGTTCGCAAACAGATCCCAACATGCCAATCGACCTCTAATTGCCTTAATAGTCAAATTTACTTACCGCGTCAATTTTTTTTCTTTTTTGCAATAACATCTCTCATCTTTCCTGAACTAAAAACCCTTCTTGTATACTATAGGTTTACGCTTAGATTTATTTATTTTATTTTTAAACCTAATTCATTACAAACTGTAAATGCTGTTTTAATGGTTTTGATTGATATCACATGTAGCTAAATCGTCAACAAAGCATAAAAAACAAGCAAGTGCACTCGTGCAAAAAGCAAGTATTTCCACTCGGTTACAATGCAGGAAATTATTTTTATAGAAGGTATGTGCTATGCTCTTGTAACAGCGAACATTCCTTGTTGTAAGCTCCAAGCTTCTGAGAATCACTCTTTCTTAGAAAATTACTGCGGTCCTGATATGTTGCCACTCAAAAGACACGCCTGGTTTATGTTAAATTGTCAGGCTACATAGGGAATATCTAATGTTTGGATAGCTGTCGTTGTGTTGGCAGCACGCTACATTTTTATATCTTGTTGCAAAACTTTGCAGTGAAGAACGCTGCAAGCCGTTCCTGATCTGCTCTAAAGTTCTAGAACAAAACGATCTTTAAACCGTGACAGGTTTGTAAATACTGGTCTAAAAGTGTTATGGCTAGAGGGTGCTGCACTCCCACGTTAACAACGGCATTGAAGATATTCTATCATAACATTATGTGTAACTTCAAGTTGCCAAAGAAGTGCGTGGTAATTTTCCTGACATTATAAGCTCTTTCGTCTATAAAGAATGTACTTATATTAAAGTCCTACAGTGTGTACATTTTACTAACATCAGTTATCCAACACACTTCTGACTTCCCTCCCGAACCAGTTCTAACAAAGTAGATTTGGTTAGGAACTGTGACTTTTTATAAATTTTATGACGTAAATTACAAGTGCATTATTCTCCGTCGTATGCGTAAGTCGCAAAATATATTTAGTGAGCTAAACTAGAAAACTCCATTTCATACATTAACAGCAACTTTTAGGGCTTTCTCTGTAAGAATCGTTGAATATCAAGGTGAAATATCCAATAAAGTGTTAAATGAATTCAACGCAGTTAGAGGATATTACACCTTAATCGCAATTTGCAGAATTTGTTCGAAGAAACCCTCCTGCTGATATGATTTCAAGAAACTTGCACCTGTTGAAGTTCGCTTTAACGGCATCTTGCGATATAATGATCGTTTTCAGCATGCGAATATTATCCATCACAGACTAAGAAATCGACAATCTTACTAAAAACGAAAAGGGAAAAATGGCAGTTCTAAGTTAACAAGAAAATGATTTCATACTTCCCATGCGTGCTATCATTTACTAATGTCACATGTTTCCTAGTAAAACAATTTCTGGTAAAAGAAAGTTCAGCCTGTAGAATCGATTCAACCAGACTGTTTACATAAACGCTACCTCCACATTTACAACGATGTATATCGTCTTCTTTCAATGAAGAACCTAGCATTGGGACAGTATTGGAAGGAAAAACAAATAGAAGAGACACACGTTTTAACAGAGGAAAGGTTTGATAGCATCATATCATCGCTTTGAAATTCTCTCTGGTTACAAGAAAAAGTCAACTATGGATCAGCACAACGGCTACAAAATTATCAAAAGTTCGTACAAACAGATTACAGAAGTGCTCAGGTACACACAGAACACATTTTTGCAATTGTAGACTCTTTAAGTATAACTTTTCTGTTACAAAGTATGAATACACTTTTAGTATGTTTACATTAAAACTATATTATCTTGATCCATAAGAATATATTTTCCTGATTGTACGCTGACCGGAATGGGGTGCTGCGCTGTACACAGCCGGCACATCTTGCTGCCAAGGGCGAGCCCAGGCAAAATGATGGCCCATTCTATAGTTATGCAGGTTGTATTCAGAATAACCATTTCTAATTTTCTGATGTGACATGGAACATGAAAATTAATATTTTTCGATATATTAATGTTCGGAAATGCTTCGTTTTCAATATAACATCACTCATCTTATGGCTGCATTAATGTTTCAGCTATTTTTGGAACTATAAAAAAACGAAGTTAAATTTATCAGCTATTCTTATTACCATGGAAATAAACAAATGACGTTAGTTTGTAGCTGTAGGTCACAAAATATCTCCAATGAGCTCTATTTATTTATGATATTATAAGGCATTGGAATACAAATATTGAATTTGCAGACACGCATAAGGCATTTGGAGCAGCTTACGGCAATGCTAATTTGACAAAGCGAATCTATAACGAGCAACACCCTCAGCGCCACATTCCTTGCCATACAGAATTTTCAGAACTGGATAAACGCCTTCGAGATAGTGGCCTGGTAAAGAAAGTAAATTCAGGAGCGAACCGAGCTCTGGGAACATTATGCTTTGAAAATGAGGTTTTGCAGAGGTTTGAAACTAGCACTCGAGCTGTTGCCCATTCGATGAATACAGTCACATGTCTGTATGGAGAGAAATGAGTATGAAAAATATCCATTTCAAAGTACAAACATTAATTCCAGATGATTATCCTAACAGACAACACTTTGCTGAATGGTATTTACATTCCGTAAGCAATGAACCTCATATTATGGACATATGAGGCAAGTTTTTCAAGAGACGGCTTTTTTTATTATACACAACAGTCGAATTTTACTGACACTAATCCTAAAGCTGTGGAAAATATCTACAATCAGTGGAAGTTTTCTGTAAATGTTTGAGTTGGATTTCTTGAAAACTTTCTAGCGTCACATGTTATGCCTGCACAATTGAATGAACATGTTTATGGTATTTCACTTGCGGAAATACTTCCGGAGCTACTTGGAGGTGTCCCCATTAATATTAATATGAACATTCGGAGAAACACGAGGTTCAGTTGCTTGATTGGCACGTTTCTCGTTTGTTTATGAGGTCATATTAAATCAATTGTTTATGTAAAAACCGTCGTCACAGCAGAAGAATTAACTGCTAGAATTGTTCTTGCTTTGTAACCGACCACAGATATTTGGAAGGATTCGTCTAATCATATAGCGTTATGCTTTGTGTGTCAACAAAGGCAGTCGCAATTTTGAACAGTTCCTATAGTTTATCAACACCATTTTCTTAATATGTGCTATTAGATTAAAAAAAGTACTGTATAACCATAGAAAGTAAATAAAGTAACTTTTTCAAGTTGATATTCATTTTTTCCCTTCATATCACAATAGCTTGAAAACGAAGCATTTTTGAACGTTACTTTATCAAGTTTTGTTTTATTATTATTTTCATGTTCTCTAGCACATCAGAAAATTACAGTTATTTTCATGCACCCTGTATAGTATTTGAAACATGTAAAAATTATAAAATCAGTTTCAGTTGAACAAATGATCGTTTGTGGTTTAGAATTTCTTGCGTTTGCGCTTTCCAGTTTAATATTCTGTTGGAGCTCGCAGCCTATCAATTAGCACGCAATCGAGAAACTTCGTGTTATTGCCGTTTAGAGCTTTTAGCAAAGTATGTGCGCACAAAGAGCCTCTAATTACATTTTACAACACTGAAATTTGCACCACATTAAAATAATTATTCTATTTCAATGTTGAAATGCGCGAGATAATTGCTAATTTATGTTCAAATGCGCAGGGTTTCCAGATTATTACGTTACGCATTGCGCACACAGTTCAACCATGTTGTTATTCTGCGTAAGGAATATGTATTAATGACACCTATTTCCGTAACATTTGCTCAGCATGTATTTCGATTCTCATACAGCTGTTGTATTGTGTATTAACATCTCCATCTGACAAAGTGAAGCTGTACTGTTAAATTCTGGTTTACAAGGATATATAAATATATATGAAACGTCAGCATTCTTTGTTGATATTCATTGATTCGACAAAGTTTAATAAAAGCAATTTCCTTACTTAATGGTAGCTTGCCCATTCTTGAAAGAAAAATTAAAAAATAAATAAAAATGAAAATGAATCATTAATACCATGCTAGTTCAAGCTATAAAATCACCGAATAAAAAATAAAAGTGGGAAAAAGAAATATCTCAAGGTTTTCTTATGAGTAGGCTTGTAGACTTTCGCCCACTTTGTTAAAACTTTATGTAAACAAGTCCCTGGAAGTGCGGAGAAAATGTTAAAGTAATGGAAATCCCAGTTGGAAATAAAACTTTATATACCCTGTATTTTCCGGATGATGAGATTGTTTTAGGACAGGAATTTTTTTTTTTTTTTGAATGATTTATTTATGGACACTCTTTAACAGCTCAGGTCATCAGCGTCCCATTCAACTCAGGGCGTGAAACGGCCGACAAATTTTGCTCAGAGGCCTCTCTTTCAGGCTTGAGGTTCTTTTTCGTGCCGTAAATGTACGACACGGGACCCACGGCTTTACTTCCCTTCCGAAGGAAGCCATACTTAGGATTTTTACGCCCGAAAAAATCCATCGGTCCTGGCCGGGTTCGAACCTTTTAGGACAGGATCTGGATGATGTAGAATATACGGTAGGGAAGCTTAAAGAGGGATATGAGAAAAGGGGCTTCAAATAAATATGAAAAAAGCTACCCACATGTTTGTCGGTTCAAATTCAATGGATCTATTAATGGAAAGTGATATTATAAAAACCAAACTGAAATGTCAATATCTAGGAATAACAAATAGCCAGAAAGGCACCTATGAATGAATGAATGAATGTTGTTTAACGCCCGTTTTTGCTACAGAGGCACCACAGGCGATGGACACTGATGATACATGAGATGAAATGATATATTGGGAAAGGATTTATGTTTAAGGAAGGAATCGTTCCAGGCCTAAGTTTAGGGTACCTCCCCGGCATTTGCCATTTATGAGGACTGAGGAAAACCTGGAAAAAACCTAAGTCAGGAAGGACGGTCCTGGCGGTATTCGAACCCAGACCTCCCGCTCACGAGTCCGAGACTTAACGACCTTGGCCACCCGTGGCGGTGGTACCTATGAAGCAGAGATTAAGAAAGGATATGTATTGGTGCTTAAACTAATCTTTTTGGAGTAGGTTATTTCAAACAAGTAAAACTTACCATAAAACGCATTGGCATTTGGTTGTGAGGTGTGGCAGATCCTTGATTTATACAGAAGACGTTGGGCGTTGTAAAAATGAATTTCCTGCACAGTTCAGCGAGAATTCCTGGCAATAGGATAAGATACATATAATACATATTATTGAATAAATAGAAGGGAAACAGCTGATGTGATGTGGGCTCATCCAAAGTATGGAGGAGAAAGGCCACCTAAATTAAAAATACATTTGAATCCTTTTGAGATGAGAAGAAGAGGTCAGCCTAAACAAACATGATATGAAGGAATGCCATGAGCTATGGAAAATTGTGGAATGGAGGTTGACCAGTGGCATGAAAAGTAGAAAACGGAAATGGGCTATGTGCAAACAACTTGCACATAGCCCATGGCTCTTCACACTAAAGAAACATAAGGAAATGTGTTAGAAAGGAAGAATCAGAGTTAAAATCGAACCACTGTGTCCTCTTTCAAGCACAGAATCTCGAACCCCTCTCATCTAATTCCACACGTCCTAGAGACCTTTCTAGGGTTTCTCTACTATGATAGATTTATTCCTTAAAAGACGTAATGCTCGTAATGCTATGAGTACTTTAAACCAGGCTTCTAGTTTAACCACCAACTTTGTACTGTCGCAGCCCACTTTATTAGAGCACTCACTTTTACTGCATTAGAACAATTTTCAATATAACAGGCTGGACATGGGGACGAGCTTAACTCGTGTATCGAAACATTCCATTCATTAGAATAACAAATCAGGATTGGGAACAAGAAATCGTTCAATTATTCTCAGTAACTTCATTCAAAACTAGTTCGAAATCACATCACCTTATTGGCTGTCTACAAGATGGCCCATTGGAGTATGTGGCGACACGTCCTTTCTCTCTGTTAAGCCTTAAGCTTCACTCCATTAGAGCATTTACCCCTCTGCTTATGCACATTGACATTCCCCCATTTCTTTCACGGGTATTTCACATGATAGCAACGACTTTGCCACTTGGCGCATGCATACCTAATTGTTATTGTCAATAACAACTCCCCAGTGTACCCAATATATACTATCCGTGTGTAGGACATTAGTTGGAAAGGAAGGATGAGACTGGAAAAATTCGGGCCGAAATTCAGCATTCAAATTTTCTGAATAGCTCTCAAAGTGATCATAAACAAACGCGCTCTTCGATTTTGTTTGTTTTGGAGATAAATGCACAAAAATATCATTTTCTTTCCGTCGAAAGTTAATTAAAATACAATTATTCTGCTCATAGATTCAGGCGATGGGTTGAAAGTAACTTAAGCTCACGCTCTGTAAAAAGCATTGCATTATTACAACAGGAAGAACGAATCGCACAACGACAATCTGTCCCATTAAGCTGATGATCACAACTCATGCTGAAAGTTAAACGTGTTCATAGGTTTTGATAGACGGTGTTAATTATTTTGCAGACCACGGAAACGAACAGACATTTTCTTCCCCCCTTCTTCTCTTCAAGAATAAATGCATGCTGAACTTGTTCCGGTACCTATTACTTCCTTGGAGGTAAATCACCAAAGCCCTTGCCCTTAACGATCTGTTGTAGGCACATGTAATCTAGCAATGCACAATAAATAAAAACAGTAATTGTGAATGCTTTGATGAAAGTTCAGGCGAGATCAAGGCAAGATATTTGAGCACATCCTTCGAGCTTGAAGGCCGTGGACTTTTTCTTTAAACTTTTAGATTGCAAAGTGTGCTCTCTTCAGGATCTCTGTAGCGACATTTGGCAGCACCAGATGCGGTCGAATGTTTGAAAGAAGACACTGTCTATAAGTCAGCAAAATGAACTTTGCTCCCATGAAAGCCTTCGCTCTTTGGCTAAGAATGTTGCCTTTCCATATAAAATACCAGACGATAACGATGGAGTGAAGAATGGTTCCACTATTTGACCTCAAAACAAAGCAACATATCATCGACTAGCAGTGCACTATTTCAATTAAAGGGTTCAAAGTGTATCCTCAAGAAAAAAGACAGACTTTCCAAGGAATTTATTATTTCAGCCATACTGCGCATGATACTTGCGGAGCAAACTAAAGAGCGAAAACTATTTAACTAAACCCAAAAAACACCATTGTAATAGTTTAAACTTTTGGGTTATTTTAACATCATAACGACCATAGCACAGAACAATGTATGTATGATTATCAATAAATTAAGTGCACAATTTAAGTTCTAGCTCTCAGATGTTGTCAAACGGACACAAAAATCGTCAAGGCAACACACCTTGTAAATGACATAGCTGAGAAATGTTTCATATTTATCTTGAGCATTTGTAATTTTCTAAAGGCATTTGTATCTAAGAAATGACATATCTTTAACAGCCTATACTTTGGCAAGGGGGGAGTTCTATGCATTTTCTAATCGGGGAGTTCTATGCATTTTCCAATCGAGCAAAAGTGCTCTGAAATTAATATGTAGATATTTAAAAATACAATGACAGATTAATTTTTACAATTATGAATTATGAAGACTATTTGGCTATGCATCAGTGACCAGTTCGGTTTAAGAATATCCAAAAAAAAATCACAGTTGACAATCGCTTCCCTTTTATCACTTTCATTTTACAGCTACGTGCAATTGTTTATATGCCAGTTCACCAGAACAGCGTACTGAAATATTTTAATAAGCTCTTTGACTTGAGCATCATTATGAACTGGAAATCATGGCGGGCAAATGAAAAAGTTTTGACGACACGTTAGATGCACAAAATGACCCAGTAATTCAAAGTTCCAAATCAAAAATTACTAAGCAAAATATAAATGAGTTTAACCAATAACGTGCAGTTTTCTAAATTGTGTTTTTAATAATTGTACATTTCATTAGTGTTGTAGGTTATGATGCTTTAGTTGTCACTAACGAGTTTAAATGAAAAAGTAATAAAACAGTATATTCCGTAAATAGTTTCAATTTCAAACTTCATTATTCGGCTTTTGGCTGAAATTAAAATGCCTGACTGGATATTCATAACTATGTGTGCATTTTATGGGTATTTTATTTTTATAATTTTATTCGCTGGACAGTTTAAATAAATACAAATCTACATATAAACACTGCACGTACGGATTTCTCTGCCTATTTAAGCGTTCACCCTGCAACATAATTTGCATTTATAAATATAAAATCTGAAAATTAATTACTACTGATTTTGTTTGCAACGTTTATATCCTCTGTGTATGCTTTAATGTCAGAAGCACTTCCCTGTTTATATTGATAATATCAGGATGAGATAAATTTCTTGGACAATATTGTTGTTTTAGTGTCATGGTCACTTTACACACTGACCACGATCGCCACTGTTAGCCGAGGTCGTGAGCGGGAGGTCTGGGGTTCGAATCCCGCCAGGACTGTCCTCCCTGAATGAGGTTTTTTTCAGGTTTGCCTCAGTCCTCATAAGGGACAAATGTTGGGCAGATACTCTAAACTTAGGCCTGGAACGTTTCCTTCCTTAAAAAAATATCTTTTCCCAATTTATCATTTCAACTCATGTATCATCAATGTCCACCGCCTGTGGTGCCTCAGTAGTAAAAATGGGCGTTAAACAAAAACCACTGACCATGGAATTTGTGGAACGAAAAAGTGGTGGAGAGGAAGAACTACTAATAAATTAGCCGCATATGAATTCGACTGCACAATTTCATATGGCATGCACTGGGTATTCGAAAAAGTAGATGTGAGAATCGACGAATTGTTAAAGTTTATAGAAAGTTATTCATCTTTAGTTAAAGGATATTGACTTTATTGTTTGTATCAACTAGTAAAATAATGTGTTTATTGCCACCGCCATCGCCAAATAGTTAAACTACTAAAAATGCACTGAATATTACAATAATTTACTCCGGAACCATTTTCGCAATCCTTCATGTTATGATTTAATAAGATACTATTTCATTGTTAATGAAAAATGATATATTTTATAACACATGCAGAAAACGATAACCAAGTTGTGAATCCTGCATATTAAAACGCATAATGCATAAAAGGGCACACTTAATCAAGCTTATTGAAATTCATTGGTTCGTAAATTCGATTTCAAAATCAATCTTAAGAAAATTTTCAAAGTCTAGAAGTAATATCTTACGTAGATAGTGAAAATCAAAGAAGACGGGGAACTAACTTTCAAAGAATAGTTTTCAAATATTTTCTCATTTGTCTGCTCTTCGAGACTCGTAGTTCGAAATATTTACCTTCTCTTGATCATATTTCTCACAGCAATGCGTTAAGGCGTTTAGAGGAGCGAAATATAAACATCAAACTGTTTCAGATGTAATAAAAAAATACAGGTCCAGATAATAGCTTGTTTGTCTCTTACAATCTTGGCTACATTTCGTGTACAATTTGCAAACTATAGAATGATTCATAAAGAAGCGAATGCAACATTTTTGTTCTAATGGAAATTGAAGAGGTTTTCAGGAAATATTTCACACATCACATCACAGCAGTGTTTGGATATAGTTGTTGCTTTCTGTCAAGTTCATGTCGATGCATGTTATTGATAACATGTCCAAATGTTGCAACATCATGTTCTGAATCTCATTCCTAATGTTATATTTTAGGTATTAGTCTTGTATGTTTATTATGGCATACTCTTTCCTTAACCTCACCAATTGAATTACGAATTGGTAACATCGGGCAATCACAGGGTCATAGATTCTTGGAGATGGCATAGACCCTTAAATATTCTAGATATTTGCAATTCGGGTTCAATCCCGGCCAGGATCAATGAATTTTTCGGGCGTAAAAATCCAAAATATGGCTTCCTTTGGAAGCGAAGTAAAGTCGCGGTTCCCGTATCGTACATTTACGGTACGAAAAAGAACCTCAAGCACACCGCTACGGGTGGCCGAGGTCGTTAAGGCGCGGACTCGTGAGCTGGAGGTTTGGGGTTCGATTCCCATCAGGACCGTCCTCCCTGACTGAGTTTTTTCCCAGGTTTTCCTCAATCCTTATAATGGCAAAATACGGGGAGCTACCGTAAACTTAGGCCTGTAACCCTTCCTTAAAAAAATCCTTTCCCAAATTATCATTTCATCTCTCTATCATCAGTTTTGATTTGATTTATTTACGAACGCTCTTTCACATCTCAGGTCATCAGCGTCCCATTCTATTCAGAGCGTGAAACGGCCGACAAATTTTGTTCAGAGGCCTCTTCTTTCAGGTTTGAGGTTCTTTACGTGCCGTAAATGTACGACAATGCACCTACGGCTCTACTTTCCTTCCGAAGGAAGCCATACTTAGAATTTTTACGCCCGAAAAAAAAAATCCATCGATCCTGGCCGCTTTTGAATCCGCGATCGTGGGTTTAGGAGGCAAGTATGGTTACCATTATATCACCAGGACCAACTGTGTATCGTCAGTGTCCACCGCCTGTGGTGTCCCAGTAGAAAAAACGGGCATTAAAAAAAAAATCAAGCGTGAAAAAAGAAAAGGCTTCTGAGCAAAATTTGTCGGTTGTTTCACGCCCTGAATTGAATAGGACACTGATGACCTTAGATGTTACAAAGTAACAATAATTGCAATTGACTTAACTTGATATGTAAAAAGTTGCTTCCTCTTGCTGTAAAAACACCTTATGTCAGTTGTACATCACCAAGTTGTTCAACAAATTCTGTGAAAATTTGCAAATATGCAACGGCTTTCAGTGTTTCCTCAGTGAAAATGGACCGACTAGCGTCACAACTTTCTGCGGATGAGGATTATCTGGGATTTTTGTGAGCAAATAATCCATTATTTTCACAAAATAAACACAGGCTCATCCACAAAGTAATCCATTTCTTTTCTCTATTTTTGTGCTTCTGTTGTCACTTGCTTCTAGTACTCAATGTGTTCAATATAAGTACAGGAGGTTTCTTTACTGAAAATATCACAAATTACCATTCACTCGTTTTATATTTATAACAAAATGGGTTCGATTCTATAAGACTTGTGCTCATGAAAGAGAGTACAGGACAGCTGCGATCACTCCAAATACTAGCACCAATCGCAAAAATTACCCTTTTAACAAATTGCTGTCTTATTATTCGCCTCTTTCACTGCAGACTTCACAGAATGGGATCATTTAAAAGTCTTATTATCTCTTAGGTCTTTTGTGCAGATATTTCGATGCTTTATGTTTAAACATCCAGAATATCAGATTGAGGACCATCATTGTTGTGGCATTCCATATTCTGTGTTAATTTTTACGATTTGTGACTTTTACTAATGCTATCATAATAATCTTTCAACCATTTAGTTGTTTGGTGTCTGCTTGAAACCACTTATATGGCCAGGGCAGAGAATGTAGTAGTAAGAAACAAGTAACGGTATGTATTTAATAAAATTAACTTTCAGGCTTAAATGTATAGATTTTCCTGCACCATTATTATTTTATTTACGTGTTATATTGTTAGTTTAAGGTTTCAAATTGCACTTAGCTGTATAACGGAATGTGTACAACATTAAAGCTACATAGTTAATTTTAGGCGTACAATAGCTTGTTTTTCTGTGTTCCGAAACTGTTGTGCTCTCTTCGCCAGAATTAATTGTACAGTTTACACTACCGAGGTTGATAGAGAGCATAACACTACCGCTTAAGACGCGTACATTTGTAGATCGCTCCAGCATTCTCTGGAATTCCGCATTTTCCCCTGTCGTTCAGTTCTACATCCGCAGGACGGCCGCTGTTTCCAAGGTCATGCGTATGCGCAGACTAATTCCCCATACTTTTTCACACGACACCATTGAGTTTATCGCTTGGCGGGAATATCCAATTGTTAATTCTAGGAATAACAACCCCCCCCCCCCCGTATGCCACATCTTCCTTCGGACCACCTTAATCACGTCCTCGGCGATTACAAATATTCTGTTTTCAGGTATCCCCCACTCTTAATGGTCCGATTTCCCTGATTTTCAGAAACTGGTTTTCTTATTTCATTTTAATGGCATATACCCGCTTTGGTTGAGAAAAAACAGAAATTGCGGCTGCTAGAGCGGTTTTTAAATGTTCGCTTTAGGTTATCCCCATTGGTAGAATTTTGTTGGCTAACGAACTCGGTGAATCGATTGTTCATTGTTCGTTATATACTGAGTTTCGTTGAGAAAAAAACAAATAATGTGGCCGCTAAAGCGTCAACAGACGGACACACACACCACGCGCGCGCGCATGCACAATTTTTTCATCGGCATTTTCGGTGCCTAGTAGATAGAATCGATGGAGATTTGAAGAAATATTTCAAAAATATATTCATGGATACTATCCTTCCTTCGGAATGCTAAAAACAGAAAAGAATAATACAGAAAGATGCTTAGATCAATGATTATTCAAAAGTCAGTGGTACTTATATTTCAGCTGGACAGTGTTCGTCATATTAACCTGATATGGCTCTGTTACACCTGATTCTATTAAAATATCTTGTGAGTGTACACTATGCAATTTATCTTTGATGATGTCATGGCGTCTTTTATAGACAAAATATCTTTTTGATCAATCATTTTTCGAAATTAATGCACTTATATTTAAATTTCATAACGTCATCGGTAAGATGCGAGCTTCACAGACAATTATTGTCACCATTAGGTATTCATCTTATATACAGATGAGTATTGTGTTTATAGGATCTGTAAGAAGCGGAGCACTGACGTCACTTTTCTAAAAGCGATACCCCAGTTGAAGTAATGCGAACGAATTGTACATTTCTCTATTCCTTTCTACTGTTCCCAAATTGGCTATGATGTAATGGCATGAGGGAAATTCCAAAATTTACTAAACACTGATTATAATGATAAGACGAGGCCCTTCGTAAATACTAAAGCAAGTATTAAGTCTAAGATGGAATTATTCAGGAAATAATAAGTGAATAAATATGCTATACTTGATTAATATGCTTGGATCGAAAATTTATCACACAATATTGTATTAAGGTTATTATGTGCTTAACATACGTGAAACATAAAAGATCTAAAAACGAGTGAAATAATTTATTTAAACATATGATACATTTAGTTTAAGAGTTTTCTTTAATAGACTTCCAAGCAATGCATCATGTGTTCTGTTACTCTGTTCTATATTCCAGGTGTCTATTGTGTCTGCTGGTAATCTATTGAATACGGTGGCGAAGAATTTCCACGTTATCAATAGGTCTGGAATACACAATGTTCATTAAATTAACCCCTTATGTAGAAATCCAATGGATTGAGATCAGGGGCAGACCAAGATGTCAGTTTCCCAGTACCTATCCATTTATTTAGGAAGCGTTGAAATAGAATAGCTATAGTAGGGAGGGGAAAAAAATGAGACGAAGCGCATTCGTGCACGAACTACGTACGTGTTATTAGATTAGTGAAACGAAACATATAAGCGATCCTTTAAAAAGTTAGTGAAGGACAAATAAATGTATCGCTAATTATTCCAGCTCGTACATTAATGCAAAACTGTTGTTGGAGTTTTGTTTCCAAAAGATTTTCGTCAGCCCATACGTAAATATTGTGAGAATTCTGAACAAATTCCAAGGCAACTCTATGACAACCTTGGTAGATGACAGATGGCTTTGACTACAAATCGCAGCAGCAGTTTATAAAGGACAAACTGTGTGTGGCTTATCAGCACACCATCATGATTAGTGTAACTAAAAAAATTAGCAAAATTGACCAAATGTTTGCGTGACGTTTCTGTTTCATTTTAGGTTCTGTGTCTTTTGTTAATTAAACATCCTGTATTTATCGCACTGCTTTGTATTACAGGAGTCGCCATTTTTTTTTTGTTTTGTTTTAATAACCGGGAAGCCTTTGAGTTTTCTAAAAATTTTACTTGCCTAGCGATATACACGTTTTGTCTGACCGCACCAGTAACATTTCAGCTTTTACGCTGATGACCTGAGATGTTAAAGAGCGTCCATTAATAAACCAATCAGCTTCAGCCAATGGCAATCTAAGACAAAGTTCATGTTAAGTGGTGTTGAATAACAGCTTTCACAAAGCTGCCGGAAAGTTTATCGATGTCATTATTGGGTCTTTCTTTGACCTTCCACTGGTTAATGCAGATACCGTGACAGCAATAAACGTGTACAAGTATAAAACAAAGCTTCTAAATTCTAAAGCAATCTTGGATTATTTATGTGTTTAGGTAAAGAACGCAGATCTTGTCTGTGGAAAAGAGGGAGTGAGAAAAGCAGCGACTTTCTTTGAATGACACAACCGTTCACGTCGCCTCCTCACCTTGCTCCTTGCTCCTAAGCCCTTCATCCATTTTTAAAGGCGGTGTTGCCGCATCTATCATAATTATAAAACAACTCTGCTTTTTGGTGTATAAAAGGGTACAAAACACTTTATTGAAATCGCTTTGTGTAACAAAATTACGGAATTTCCATTATTTTCATAGCAATCATCCTTAAAGTCCAAACAAAATCAGACCTCCGCCCCAATATCCCAGGAGTGCGTCTAATAATAATTATCGATCGCTATAAGGAGAAGCAAGTAGAGGTGGAAATGCTGAAGAGCGTGGCTAACCGTGCTGCAACACATATCACAAGTATAGAGACTACAGCGAAGGTTTCGACAGATTTACCCCCTGCAAGCGTTGTCAGTAGGGGAGTAATTCCAGCAAGTTTATAACGCATGCTTCAGTGAACATTATTCTCTGAGTAACGACATCCGGCAGACTATATACGTCGTTCAGTGTTCTATCTTGTGTTTACAAAATCTTGCATAGGACGCATGGATTCCTTTTATTTAAACATTCAATTTGTCTAGACATATATGAATATAGCGATTAAAATTAATTATCCAGGTTCGTTAAAAGTCTCGCACTGTCTAAATAACTTTCGAAGCCTGTGGTTCATTGATATGAAAATCTTGTGTGGGTGGGATTGCTATATATTTGGAGCTCAAAAATAAATGCCATTACCAATTTTTTATACTTCGGGCTTAACTGATGCCATGACTCCGATATTAAATGGAACACTTGGTTTTTACATATTTGAATTAGAGTAAAGGGTAACTCACACTACAGTTTCCGTACCAAGAAAACAAAAAATGTGTACAGAATAATAAAATCTCCTTCTATTTACTGTGCTTTGTCAGTAAATAACATAAATTAAATTGTCATTTGTTGGCATACATTAAAATATGTCTATGGATGCAGAAAATTAATATGCAAGTAGTTAAATCTTCACATCTTCTGACATGTAATGTTGAGCTTCAATTAGTCGCCTTATCGATAGACGACTAATTTAATTTACGTCTATATAACAGGGACAAGGATTGTAAGGAAATTCACCCAAGCTGGAAGCGCAAAGGATTTACCAAGATAAAATAGTCCAAAAATGCAATTGATGAGAATACTCTTGTACATGGATGTTTTTCTCCGTGTGCAAGAAAACCCAAATTTTTTTATTACAAATTTAAGCCAAAACTCAGGGATGAAAATCCTTAAAAGTTCCAAACAACTTCTTATTTAGGATCTTTCAGAGGACGATCCCGATAGAAGAATGCAGTTTTGTGAATTAATGATAGAGCGCATTAACAACAATACATTTTTTATAGATTAATTTTATTCTGAGATGAAGTTACACTCTGCTTGAATGTCATCAGACATCACTGCGACATTAGGTAAATCTATAATGGATGGGGGACGACCACAGGCAGTATCTGCAAAAATTTAAATGTTTGGGGTAATATTGTTGGGGATCATATTGACGCCACCCCCTGCTAGCCACTCACCTAAAACATCATTCTGAAACTTATTTAACGAACTAATGTTGGAATTTTGAAGTAACTGTAACACCAATCTGAAGAAATTTTACCTAGCATTATTCAACACGGGGTCAAGTTAAGGAAATATTTACGCTGAAAACACAAACAATATTCAGATTATTAAATGAATTATATTTATAGCCAATAAGGTTTATTTACAGTTCTGATGGACGCCGACTAAGATGGCCATCCTGGAACGGTCGGCGGCACGTCCTCTCTCCTCAAGTTTTCACCCCGTCATTCAAAATCCATTATAGAATGCTATCTAATCCTTATGTTCTGCATGCGCAAACCCTACTTTTATTTAAGTAATTTTTTTTCCACCTGCACCTCTACTTCTTAACGGACTTAATGCTACGGTGCATTTCCCCTCACCTTCCATATGCCACAATAGCATTAGTCATTTCTTTAGATAAACGCATATAGATATCTGAAATTACTATGAAGTCGCGTGGTACCAGTTTTCACAAATTTGTTCCCAAATTCAGTGAAGAGCTACACGGACATGACATCTTTTTCAACAAGATCTCCAGCCTACTATGTACAGAATGTTAGTCGGTACTTAGATCGGATCTTCCCACAACGATGGATTGGTAGAAGAGCTCACATGGTTTGGCCGGCAAGCTCCCCAGGCTTGTCACCTTTGAACTTTTACTATTCGAAGGGTTATTTGAAGTCAGTAGTATATCAAGAAAGATCAAAAAACTTAGAAGATCAACAGTATCGAAGACATTCCTTAAGCAGATTAAGCTATTCCTAAAATGGTTTCTTTGACGTTTGGCACATTGTCAGGAGCTGAGGGTTACCAGTTTGAACAAAAACTTTAGATTTAGACATTATTCCAGAAGAAAGTTAATTTGATTTCAGAATGGAATCCCGGGCATGGACATTTTTACTTGATTAAGAGCACTCTCTTGGCCTAGTTAGCAAGACATTCTTGTTCAACCATATTATTCGATATGCACTTTTAGTTTTCTTGGTGTAGCAACTCAGGTTTGTACAGAAGTATGTAGTGTGGGCACTTTCGAATATTATTCGGAAATTAGATGGCTATTCTATTAAAAACTGGAGACTAAGCAGGAAGTAGAAACATTATATCATTTTGAGTTCCCAGTATATGACCATATCTGCACAACTATGTTCATGTCAATGTATCACATGCTTCGAAAGGTATTTAGATTGTGCGGGACTTCTAACTAACCCTGCATGTTTATACACACATAAAATACACATTTATTGCATTTTAAATCCTATTCTGTCAAAATTTATCTTAGAATTACTCTTCTTCATTGTTACATCCTCCATAGAACGAATCACAATATATGTGTGTGCACCATCAAGCTCCCTACACCTTTGGAGGCTGAATCGTATGTTATATATTTAAAACTAGGGCCAAGATTTTTAATTGAAGGTACATTGATGTAAATCATTAAAATCTCATGTTTTACCTTAGATATCAATTACTCGCTTGAGAACCTTGTACTGCAAAAAAATGTACCTTGATTTAAGACAGCCAGGAAGGCACCTCGTACAGATAGCCATGAAAACAAAGCACTTTAGCCAACATAACAGCATCCATTTGGAGGTTCTTTTCGGATACTTATACTTCTTTAAAACACAAAGCTCTCGTTTGGACGTGTGGCCGGCTTAACGGGGAGTTGCTTGGCACCATGAATCACGCTATTTGCTGGCGGAGTCGGATATTCATAACTCCTTGAATTCAAGAGCATAGCTTTCTCATTTAAATTATAAGTACAGTAACCACATCCTTCGACCTAGAATATATTGGAAATTGTGTCCTTGTGCTCCTTCTCTTACTCCTTTTAAAACAATTTGCATGAACTGTCATTAATTCTTCTTCTGAAATTGCAGCATTTTCTCTTCGCACGGACCCTATTATTTTGTAAGCATTCACAGTACACGAAACACCATTTTTTGGGTCATACAGTGGTATTTCATGTAAAGATCATGATTTCTGCCTACATGATCATTAAAATAAAACCATGCTTCATCCGTTTAAAAAAAAAAACGCGGTTCAATAAAGCGATCATTAACATTATCCAATACCCAATTGCAGAAATTAGCCCTACTCACATAATCGCATCGTTGTAATCCCTGAAGTACAGCTATCTTACAGGGTTTTAATTTTAAAAGTTTAATGGCAATCCAAGCCGATGAATTTCTGACACCTGTGCAAGTTTTCTCACAGATTCCTTTGGACTTTGTTCTAACTTTTCTCTGACGTTATCGAGTTTTTCTCCTGCGAGAACACGGCGTTCAATTCCGTGTTACTACAAAAATAGTCAAACATATGTTTGCGCGTAAATATATAACATTAAATGCTACTTAGTAAGACCTCTCAAAGAATTTATTGTAAGTTAATTTATTTTCCTTGTAATATTATAGCCTGATTGCATAAAGAAATTAAGCCATCTATTTCTTCAAATTGGAAAACTAATCAAAACTTTTGCTGCCATCAGTTTCTATACCTCGCTATCGGATGTCATCAATATAACGTAATATTTCGAAACAGAAATATCGAGTTGATTGCCTATTCAATGATCTATAGGCAACTTCTGCACTTCATCCACGGGATGTTACAATACTGAGAACGCTGAATATCGCTCTTCATGCGTACGAACAAAAATGGATGAATAATAATATGAAAAATGCTGACAAATTAGACAATTTACAAAATGAATGTGAAAGCTAATTTTATTATAAAAGCAGACATATCTACAAAAATGCTGGCGTGCGGTAACCCTAAATTTAATGCCTCGCATCCGGTACATAAACTCCGTCAATTATACGGTGCCTCTCAACAGTAGCTTGTTATTTTTTCGTTGCATTAAGAATATCGGCTAAAGAGAAACGTGAAAATATAAAATGTTGTGTTATGTTACGCAAATCTTCTTTAGAGACACTAAGAATGCTTCAAGAAGCTTCGGGTAAAGTAGCAATCAAAACAGCTTTATGTCCGGCTTGAATGTTTTTGTGAAGGCCTTGTGAGTATCCAAGAGGACCAGCGCAGAGGTCGGCCTTCAAAACATTGTCGAGCTGATAAACAAAAATGGCTGGATATATATATAGCAGATGTTGGAGTTTCAGTTCGAGGGTTTACAAAATTCTACACAAATTTTTGAATATGCATTATTTTTGTCAAAAGTTAGTCCCAAAAATGTTGACTCTTCAAGAGAAATAAACACGAAAGATTTTTGGAAACTCAAGCGCTGTGATTGACCAAGATGGTGATTTTTTGAACAACATAATCGTGTAACTCGTTGTTTGTACAATCCAGAGCCTAAATTCCAGTCGTGCGAGGGAAATCCAGAACATCTCGGAAACTATACTTCTCTAAGGAATTAGCAGATAAAAATTTATAGTGGACATTTGCCGCTCGGGGTCTTTTGTTCCAGGTGGCGTACTGCAAACGTATGTCTTAGGGACGTAGGGCAAGTAAACTTTGGACGCCAACCAGCTGATTTCTTTTACATGCATGACAATACACCCGCGCATCGGTCAGTTTTGATGAAATAGAAATTAAATAATTAAAAAAAAAAAAAAAAAGATAAAGGGTAGTCGGGAAGTCGCTCCGCAGCCATTATGTAGCCGAGATTTCACCAGGGAAGCGAATTCGGGTGGTAGCACTTACCGCGCGCCGATCGTATAGCTATTATGTTCACTTAACCACAAAGATAAAGTTCAAGCATTGGCAAGGTGGATGGATTACACTCTAAAAGTCGGTTTCAATGGAAGGAATGTAAGAAACGAGGAGTACCAACTTTCTCCTGTGCGGTGTACATCACCTGAGTGCGGAGGAACTTTTCGATCAACCGTTATTTCACTGCCTGACTTCTTCCTCGTTCTGCCAATACAGAATCATTTAAAGGGCAACGATTCACGAGCAATTACTCCAAATGCGATGAGAGCGCTGAGAGCAAAAGGGTTTTCAGTAATGTTTCCAAATACTTTAAACGCGTTTGCAAGAATGTCACCGAGGAAGAAATTTATTTTGAAGGAAATGGAGTAAAAATAGATGTAAAGTGTTATTAACAAACTCTGGAAACTTTCTGAAGTTAAGATATATTTAGTTATGCGCAATGCAAACAAAAAAACGTAACGTTGCTTTTAGACACACTGTTAAACAAATCGTACATTTGACACTATAAAAGGAAAATGTTCTTGGTCTCTGTTCACAGATGTAATAAACAAAGTTTTCAAAGGATACTGCAGTCGTTTGAAATCAAATAACGTCCAACTAGGCATTTGAGGAATTCGTGCAATGCGCAGAATGTTCCCTTTCGAATGTTTATTGAATTTGAGAAGCTACTTCTAAAAGAAAAAAGACACAGAAAAAGGAAAAGGACCAGTATCAAACAGGGAGAAGAATGAAAAAGAGTTAACGGACCATCGACAAGTTCTTCCACACTCAGGTATGTGCACCTTACAGGAGAAAGTTGCTACTTCTGCATTTCTGACATTCCTTTCTTCGAAACCTCTTTTTAGCAGGTAATCCGCCCACCGTTGCTAAGGTTTGGACTTTGGAGTGTGTGCTTGCTTGCCTTGGTGGTTAAGTGAACACAAAACAATACGCTCGGCGCGCGGTCAGTGCTGCCACCCAAATTCTTTCTCTAGTGAAATCTCGGCTAAGCAATGGTTTCGGAGCGACTTTTCGATTACCCGTAATATGTACGATAGGAAAAATAAAACGATTTAATGCGGGACAACTTTTAATAATCTCGTCCTTTTCCAAAGTGTTACTAGTGTGTAATATTATAGCTTTCGTCTAAACAGTAATCTGCAGCGTTGCCACTGTTACTTTTTTTTACATCAAAGATTGAGCAGGCGCTTTGTTTCTTGTTTCTGGTTTTTTTTTTTTTATATATATTATTGAAAATCTCTTAGGGTGCCGTAATTAATAAAGAAAGAATAAATCATTTACTCTCACTTCCACTTCCGATCTCTGTTAACATTAGGTCTATGCATTGAAAGAAACTGGAGATACGTGACGTTTTCCTGGACGAACTCCAATGCACGTATTATACAAAGTAACATAAATAAGAAACTGAATAACTGTAATCTCATTTCCAGGAAAAAAGGCAATCAAGGCCTTATACCGTACTTTATTTTAAAACATTAATGACAGGAAAAGGGAAAATAATGAGAAGGAAGAAATATGAAGCGTAGTGCACAAGCGATGAGAAGAAAAAAACAGAAATTACTAACGTCTAAGTGGAAGATGGAAGGGGTGACAGGAAAAAAGATGTTAACAAGGAGAAGAAGGGTGTCTTTTTGAAGAAAACTTTCCACGTTACATTTTGCTGGCAATAAAGTGGATATTACGTGATAAAGTGACAGCTAAGTATCAACACGGTGTTTTTATGCCGTTCCTTTGTCTCTCGCCCGCGATAACTAGGCAACAAACAAGCACAGCCTTTGTTCAACCAGTGGCTGGACCGCTCGATAACCCCTCCACTTGCCTGCTTCATTTCCCTCTGATGTGAAGGAGAAGATCAAATAATGCCACGCTACTAGTATCCCTTCCTTTCGAGAGTTGATGTAGTCCCATGGTAATTGGAGTTGAATGGTGTTGAGGCATCTGGATAGCTGGTAACAAACAAGCAGTTTTATTTTGTACTTGTATTTCTACAACATGTGCTCACAGAATACACAACTATTTTTAAATGCTTTCTATTCGATGACAGTAGTCATGTCCTACTCACTTTGAACTTTTACAATTGCAGATTTTCCAGTTTCGCTACTCACTATTAACATTATCTCCCATAAGTTACCCGTAATTTTCTTATAGCTCTTTTTTTTTAATTTGATTTTCTCTCTGTTTGATAATTTGCTTCAAAATGCACTGCTACCTGTAAAACGCCAATTATTGTCGGCTCTTGGATGTACAAGTTCATCTCGTTTGATTCATCTGTACAGATTACTTTTTATTGGTGGCGAATGAGCAAAAGATGCCAGTGGCTTCTGGTCGAATTCATTTTCTGTTTATGTGTTTGTAGGGGGGGATGAGGTTAGTATCTCTCTTACTTCCGTACTGAACACATTGTAGGGACGGTTTAACACATGCATCATTAAGTACAGTGCCGGGATAATTTTTGCAAAGCTGAGCGGTAAAGTTTTGCATTCCCAGACTCGTGAAGTGGTTAACAATGTTTACAACTTCATGAAAGTGGAAGCTGCATTAGGAATGCCATAAATATAAAAGCGGTTCAAAATAGGGTGGCACAGACAACTGGTGTCTTCTCACGAAGCGTAAACCGCATTGTTAAAGAGCTGAAGGAAACAGAAGCCCGAACGTCTGATGCTTTCTGTACTCCGCACAAGGAAAGGCCCAGAATGTCACACAATGCTACCTTAGATGAATTTAATGAATCCGGTTTCGCAGACAATACATACTTTTTACATCATATAGACCGGCGCTAAACAAAGTGCACACAAGGCTAAAAAATTCATCGGTTTTGATGGTAGTATTTCAACACTGCGCAAAATAATTTTGGCTCTGGGTTTCCGCTTTAGAAAAAAGAAAAATTAACAGGCCGATATTAATAGAGCAGGGAAATATTCGGGAGAAAAGTATCGCTTACTTGAGAGCCATGAAGAAATACAGGGAAGGTCGCCCCATCATCTTCATGGATGAAACCTGTGTTCATAGTTCACATACAACCCCATCGGGTTGAAGTATGCAGGGACTCTTAGCTCCGTTGTCGAAAGGACAAAGGCTGATTGTGCTACACGCAGGAAGTGAAGATGCTTTTGTTGAAAACGCATATCAGCTACAAGGATCATCAGAAAAGTGGCGATTATCATGACGTCACCGCCACTACTACTACTACTACTACTACTACTACTACTACTACTACTACTACTACTACTACAACCACTACTACAACCACTACTACTACTACTACTACTACTACTACTACTACAACCACTACTACTACTACTACTACTACTACTACTACTACTACTACTACTACAACCACTACCACTACTACAACCACTACTACTACTACAACCACTACTATTACTACTACTACTACAACCACTACTATTACTACTACTACTACAACCACTACTACTACTACTACTACTACTACTACTACTACTACTACTACGACGACGACTACGACTACGACTACGACTACGACTACGACTACTCTGAGTGTGACTCTTTCTCTGTGTTTTATCTTTATCAACTTTTATTATTAGTGTTAATTTATATATATATATATATATATATATATATATATATATTCAACAATAAAATAAAATAGAATAGAAAAAAGAAAAATAATTAATACGGGAATTTTAAAAATACATTAAAATAATAGAATTCACGTTGTGAATAACACACAAACAGTTATATTCAATCAATTTGTTTTACCCCAACCTTATCCGATTACCAACCTTTGCAGACCTGGGCTGTCTCACTTTCATTAGACTTTTACCTAATCCGTTCTCTCCTTCCTTGCATGCCAGCACAGCCCAACATGACCATCTCCCTGTGTTTCATCCCGTAAAGGAATGTGGTAGATACTGTTGGGAGCTGGAGGGCTTTATTTGCCAAGTAAAACATTACGCACTGTCATGTGTATCATCTATTCAAATACTTACGAGTCGGTCCTGGTGGTGTAGTGGTAGCCATACTTGCCTTCTAAACCCAAGATCGCGGGTTCAAACCCGGCCAGGATTGATGGATTTTTTCGGGCGTAAAAATCCTCAGTATGGCTTCCTTCGGAAGGGAAGTAAAACCGTGAGTCCCCTTAAGAAGAGGCCTCTGAGCAAAATTTGGCAGCCGTTTCACGACCTGATTTGGATGGGACGCTGATGACCTGTGATATTAAAGAGCGTCCATATATAAAGCAAACGAACAAATTTGCGTTAATAAAAACATAATATTAATACTGAACAATTAGATGTTATCAACAAATTCCTCTGACTACCCACCCCTCCGGCTCCCAGCAGTACTGTTCTTTCCATTCTTCCGTACCTTTACATTCAGCCAGAAGGGGCAAATTCTCCGCTCATAGTCGTCGGTGATCTTAATCATCCGCCATGTTCCTTGTCTGCCACTCGAGTCTCTGTCTTGTGATCTTGGCCCCAGTTTCGATGTACTGCTCCATCTCCCATTCAGATTTTAACTCCAGTTGCACTAACAGTGAAATCATCTCTTTGCATTGCACAAATTTCTAGTGCATGTCGATATCTCTCAACCGGTTCTTAGCTTTCCGTCATGTGCTCTTTCTATTCCCTTGGCCCGTCATTCAGAGCCCAGCCCAGCCCAGTTTTCATGCCAGACTAATAAACTGCGAGTATAAGGAGGGAGTGAGACAACCTAATCATGGAGGCAAAGTATGTAAACATATGAAGGCGGTCTCTACGTCCTTAGGTTTGGAGAGAGAGAAAAAAAGGGTGAGATATTTGGGCGAATCTAGAACAGTAGGGATCTGCCAGGTGTTTTTATTTATTTTTTTTTTCAACCTTCATAACCTGTGTAAATGAAGTGTAAATGTGCTCAGAAACAATGAAAAATGTAATTCTGTTGTTAACTGCAACAGTTCATTTTCTGTTCAAGGGTTTAGTTTCTTTAGCATAGTTTGCCACTGCAGGTATAACCGAGTCTGAGGTTCGATTCTCACCAGGACCACCCTCTTTGACTGAAGTCTTTCCAGGTTTCCCTCAGTCCTCATAAATGCAAATGCCGAGGGGGTACCCCAAACTTACGCGTGAAACGCTTCTTTCCTTAAAAAATTCTTTCCCAATTGTACATTTTATCTCATATATCAACAGTGTTCACCGCCTGTGGTGTCTCATAAAACGGGCGTTAAACACTATTAAATATTCATACATACATACATACATACATATACACACTCACACTCATATATATATATATATATATATATATATATACATACATACCATCCTATATCTTTTTTACTTCCTTTACCTACCTTGGGATTGCTCCATTCGAATGGAGCGTTCGAAGAAATCAACCATAATTTACGTCTCGGTACCCCAGAATTTCTTTCTCCTCCAACCACAAATATGATTTTTTTTTTAAAATGCCTAAATGTATAAAGAAACTGTCACAAGTAAAAATAAAAATGCCTTTATCGTTCATTCAGGTAAGACGAAATGTAGGTTATTGTAATGCTAGGTTATTGTGTGTTACTGTATTAATGTGTCACCTTACCAAACTCATAGATTGAAGTTTCAAATAGATTATTCACTTATTAAGAATAGCCTAGCGTTTATGAAAATATACTTACTTTTCTTCATAAAATGAAAAGTCTTTGACATAACTGGAAAGTCTAATATCCTCTCTCCTGAAAATGCTATAAATCAACAGGAAAACTATTTCGAACTAGGTAAAGCTGCCAAACTGTGGCATTTGTACATTATTTTCAAATAGGGCCATATATTTTTAAATACCTATTAACTTTAAAACCGATGAAAGAATGTGATAGTGGTGTGAAATTTGCGGTCTAATCAAAACTTATAAACCATGTAACTCATCTTAAACTCATAAGAATACCGTACGGAAACTATTGAATCATGCACTTTGCTGTATTGACGACTTGAGTCTAGATATATTATAACGACTCATCCATTTATCTGATGTGGGACGAAGCGTGCAGCCGATAAGGGCATTTCTGGCGGGCGGTAATTATGGAACTGCTATGTTGGTCTTCGTTCTCAAGTTAGACACTGAAAGAAACAAGTGATTAATCCTGAAGTAAAGTATGTTTAGAATACTAAATGACATATTAAACATAATTATTTTATTCTATTCTACATATGTTTATGGTTCCTATGCCCTAACAAATACATTCGAATTTTCAGGGTATTACCTGAAAAGAAACTTACAGGTGATCGAGTTCTAAATCGAAATGCAATTCATAAAATGGTAATATCCACACATTTTTATCGAACTAAAGCACAACACTCTTCAAGAGAAACTATTTAATTTCTCAAAGAGAATTAAGAGAGTAATGGGTAATTTCATAAGCAAATGTCAGAAACGTGTGGAAAATTAAGGGAGACAGTTTTCAGTGTCTCCGTACGTGACATAGGCCAGTACATAAGTTTTTAAGTGCATTAAACTTTATCAGACTGACACTCTAGTGCAGGGATGGGGGGAAAGCGGTTCTTGAGAGCCCTTCCCCTCAAAGCCGAATTTACCTCCCTCCACTGACTTCCACTGTTTCTGCTAATTTGCACATACTCACTACAACCAGTGGTTATCATAGCATAAACCTTCAGGACGCCATTTTATATAGAAAAATGTTGTTTATTAATTAAAAGAACTAAGCCTGCTGCTTAATATGCGAGGTAAAAATAATGCTAAAACGCTTCAACATTAAACTCCACTATTTGTTATGTTTTCATAACTTTAGGGGTTTTTTTTAGTACCGAATAATAGGAACTGAAATCTAAGACGCATGTATCTAAAAATGAAACATGTCGACAGAAAATATTACGGAGGCTATCAAGTATCTTTGTTTATTGCTGTCAAATACTGTTATTTTTCAACTGGGGAATTTGTTAAAGAATGCTTTGCCTCGTCCTATAGTTGGCGATAGGATTACAGAAATTGCAAATGAAATATAAGGACAGTTACTGCAAAAACTGCAGACATTACTTTTTCCTTTCGGCCTTGATGAATGCCTGGATACAAAAGATATACTAGAACAAGCAATATTTATAATTGTGGACGAGAATTTCAATATTTTGACTAATTATTGTATCTGGTTCCCTACCGTGACACCTCTCACGGTAAATACATTATGGAGCTGTACACAATGTTGGTTACATATTTAACATAGAATGGAAATAGTTTCAGCTGGATTGTCTGCTATTACTGAAAACAGAAATGGTTTCGTGGGAATATTGTCTGGCAAATCTTGCTCACAGGATATCAAAGCGTGTTCCTCAGTTCTAATAAATGCCAAAATGCCGGGGAGGTATTTTAAATTTAGGCCCGGAACGCTTCCATCCTTTAAAAAAATCCTTTCCCAGTTTACCATTTCAATGTATCATCAGTGCAGACCGCCTGTGGTGCCTCAGTAGTTAAAATAAACGTGAAACACTATGAGAGAGAGAGTTTTTTTTTTTGAATGATTTATTTATGGACGCTCTTTAACAGCTCAGGTCATCAGCGTCCCATTCAACTCAGGGCGTGAAACGGCCGACGAATTTTGTTTAGAGGCCTCTCTTTCAGGCTTGAGGTTCTTTTTTGTGCCGTAAATGTACGACATGGGTGGGACCCACGGCTTTACTTCCCTTCCGAAGGAAGCCATACTTAGGATTTTTACGCCCCGAAAAAAATCCATCGGTCCTGGCCGGGTTCGAACCCGCGATATAGGGTTTAGAAGGCAAGTATGGTAACCACTACACCACCAGGACCGACAGAGAGAGAGAGAGAGAGAGTGAGAGAGAGTGAGAGAGAGAGAGTGATTAAGGCTCTTTGTTATAACAGAAAGTTTTGAAAACTAAGAAGTTATTGCTTTTGTAAGGTTTATTGTCTTTGTAAGAAATAAAATGGAACATCAGATTTATTTAGATTTTACCAGAACTCAGTTTGAATGGATAACTTAATCAGAACACCTCGTTTTGAAGGAGTGATTAAAAGGTGCTGTTTTCGAGAGTACGATACTATGCAGCCTAGAGCTAGTGGTAAAAAGGTAACACGGCCGCATTTTGTAAACAAACTAACTTTACTTTCCCGAGGGCCAAGGGAGGAATTATCGTTGCTTTGAATCAAGTACTGCTTACTACACACGAACGCGAGCTGCAACGAGCTGGGTTAGCATCTGCTTAACCTGAGCCTTAACCGGTGATAGCATTATTTTGTTAGCAGCCTGTCATAGTTGTTTCTAGGTTTGTGCCTTCAGTTAGCATTCGTTCACGGCTGCACTGCCGTCATGTCAGGATAGTGGGAAAGGCACCGATAGAGGGTGTAAACAGTTCGCAGCGCCTCCACGAAAATTGGCAATACATGGTTAAAGTGCGGGACAAAACCTTAATAACCTCGTGTTATTCCACCGAGCTCTCAGTGTCTAGTGGTATCCTTTTCGTCTAAACAGAAAAACTGGTAATTCCCCAGCATTGCCATTTCGTATATCAAAGATTGAGCAGAAACTATGAATATTTCTGGTTTCTCATATTATTAACAATATCTAAGATTTCCTTATTTAACAAATTACGCATAATACTTTTCTCTCCATCATTTGTGTATTCACAGTACTGAAAGAGATTGCAGAGATGTGAGACAGTATTTATGAGCTGCCACCCTCATTTTTAATTAGAGTAATTACAGCAAGTAATTTTATGTAAATTCGTTATAACCACGAGTGTAATGTCATTTCCCTGTACAAGTATTGAGTTATTGTGTAAAATGTTATTTTCTCGCAAGAGTGCAGAAAGCTGCTCGAGCCATAAAATCTAACCAGGAATTTATGTTGCTTATTGTAACAATATTTGTATAGAAGGCGCAAGGACATGGCAAACCGATGTTTTCTGGAGGAAATTCTTAAGTAGGGTCCGTGGAAAAGATGTTTATTTGTATTCTGTTAGAGAATTGTAAATCAGGGTAGGCTTAATAAAACATATGGAAGCAACTATAGGGATGAAAAGACAACCGATAACCTCTTCAAGGGAAGAAGCTAGCCTTTTCAGTTGATATCTACATGTAAAAAGTCACGTAGGCTATGTTTAGTCTTCAATTTTGCGGCCCGCAGTCAGTTTTGCAGGAGTATACAGCGGGGCAATATCAGTGAAAGGACTTTCTCAGTTCAGTTCAGTTAATGGAAAGCTGTAGTTAGTTTTGGAAGAGTATTAAGTGGACGAACTTTATTAGTGGACGAATTGAGTGTGGTACATTGTAGTACAATAGTGTATGAACAATAGATTGTGTTCCGTTTCCCGTAACGAAAAATATTAATCTCTAAGACTCCTTCCCCTATACAGGACCATAAAAGTATCCAGCATTAGAGTCTCAACAGCCGTGGAAAAATATAAGTCAGCGGACGTATTATCGAAGAGGAAGAATTATCATTACCCCTGAGAATCCAAAATCATTCAAATAATACCCTTTTTCCAAATCCTTCTCTCCACATAGATTACATATTTTCATTAAACCCTCTTTCAATTAAAAGCCGCTGCAGACGTGGCAATGTTGTTTTGCCGAGCAAAATCTGATATAACGCATTTTTCACGCGTATCACATCAACTTAACATAAACAAGCAGCTGGTTAACTATGACCTCAGTTAGGCTATCAAGGCTTGTCCCATACGGTAACAACTGTGACGATACTGCATGACTTAAGGCTCACAGTAAATTTTTAGAACTAGATCAACCGTGACTGATTATACTGATAGAAACTGGATCTCTAATGTGACGTCATTCTTTTTAAACGACTCGCGGTAAAATTAAAATAAATTTGATCATCCAGTATATATCATATAAACAAAACACTTTAAAGATTTGGAAAGAAAAAACAAATAACACCAAAAACGTAAATGTTATGAACCCACTACTGTACTTGACTACCAAGAAAAAACAGCTGTTTCAAATGTTTCACCTGTCAGTCAGTGGTGAAGAAAACATTTCCTTCGCCACTTAGCTGCTGCAGTGTTTCTACCATCGACTATTGTGTTTATCTCCCTCTCAGACCCTTACTCTAGTGTAGCCCAGCTGTCTCTGGGGGATGGCTTATAGGCCGCGCAATCTCCGTCGCGTCGGTCATCAGATAATTGAATAATCCGACACTTAAACAGAGCAGAACACATTAAATGAAATGACCTAAACTACTCTCTTCAGCCTCTGATATTTAATTTTACAACTTGTTTATATATGTACACTTAAACCAAGTATAAAATTATTTTAGTTGTCTTTGCACTCGCAGGAAAATTATGACAAATAAAGAAGGAGCATGATCGAAGCGTTTAAGTTAGATCGATATAATTCACAAATGTTGCAGAACCTGAGAGGAATATCGACTGTAACTGTGATACAGCAGTAATTGAAGGATTAACCTCAGTTTTTACCTCTATTTTAATGTATGTTAAACTTGCGAATATAACCTTTACCACAGGAAATAAGAAACATATATAGCGTAGTGTAATTTTTAAACGAAAAACAATTTATTTCCATACCTATAATAAAGATATGTTTTTTTTTTTTTTTTTTTTTTTTTTTTTTTTTTTTTTTTCCCCATCCTTTTCATTTCGTTCTTTAGAATTACCTCTATAGAAAGTTTATATGCGTTGCCTTCGCAGACCTTTATATTTTTCTCCGTTGAGATAGGTTTATTTCCATTTGGCAATGCTGGTTTTATGAGCACCTTAAAATATTCTAGCACGGAAATATCTGCATCTAACCACGCTCTTCTGTTGTATTTCCCTCCATTTGACAGTCGGACCTTCATATGGAAACGTAGGTTATCCCTTCCTTGAATGAAGAGTCGGTCTTGGTGGTGTAGTGGTAATATACTTGCTCGTAAACCCAAGATCGCGGGTTCAAACCCGGGTAGGATCGAGGGTTTTTTCGGACGTAAAATTCCTGTCTTCCTTCGGAAGGGAAGTTAAGCCGTGGGTCCCGTGTCGTACATTTACGGCACGAAAAAAAACCTCAGGCCTGAAAGAAGAGGAATCTGAGCAAAATTTGTCGGCCGTTCCACGTCTGAATTGAATGGGACGCTGATGACCTGAGATGTTAAAGAGTGTCCGTAAATAAATCAATTCAACTTGAATGAAGGGCTATTAACATATAGAAGATCAGGGCATATGTTCCTAAGTTCATTTAGCTATAATTGTTTTTTCTTATTAATAACTTATTCAATATTACTGAACAATACCGAACATTATCATGGATAATGAAAAATAATAAATTACAAACAGACATGTTTATTAGAAACTGACAAAAATAGACATAGAAAAATATGACTGAAGTTTCCTGAGCTTTTGTGCTATATTATTTTATTATTAATGCAAAGTTATAAGATTATATATCATACTTTTTTAAATTTGTCATTTAGAAAATTAGGCTTTGGAAATTATATAGTTAAAAAAAAAGGATTTTGCAGCGTTTTATAGATAAGCTTTACTATTTTTCGACTTTCCGATCCAAGTAATGAATATTTAATTACACGGTTTTCTGCTCAGAGTTATCGAGAAATAAGCGATAGCTTGAAGTGTAAATAGGGTTTTTTATTATGTAATTATTTTATTTCTTTTTCTTGTTTTCTTTCTTTCTTTACATGATTTGATGCAAAATTCTCTCATGTTTAGGAAATGGTCAATGCACGTCTACATTTGCCCTGAAGACATTTAGATTCCTCTCATTATATTCAAGGCGAATACGAAACTGTACACCGGGCGTTCTAAAAGTTCTCGGCTTGACGAAGAAAACACAAAATTTAAGAGATTTTTTTTAATTTATCAATATAGTCATCATTGCATTTAGTCAAAAGACTTTCCAAATTTTTAACTCCCACAATAAAATAAGATTTGTTCAGCTGTGAATTATAAGCGTTTGTTTCAGCTTCAAGCTCGTCATTTGATGTGACACTTTTGTATACCCAGCCATTTTTTTAGGTTTAGGAATAAAAAGTCATCGCTGGAAGCCAAATGCGGCGAATATGAAGGACGTGAAAGCACTTGGAAGCGAAGGCCATGCGTTTTGCAGCATATCCCAGATTTGTGGAGGTGTATTATCGTGATGAAAGAGAACTTTTATTTTTAGCAAGATGTGGACGTTTAGCCTGAATAGCATCCTTTAGTTGGTCGAGCAGTAAAGCGTAATATTCTCCGGTAATGGTTTTCTCTTTCTATATGTAGTCTACGAGCACCACACCATGAGAATTCCAGAAGAACATAATCATGATTTTCCTGCAGATGGAACCGTTTTTCCTTTCTTTGGTGCACTTTCACCTGTTGCTACCCACTGTTTGAACTGTGCCTTCGTCTATGGCAAGTAGTGATGAATCATGTTTCATCTACTGTTGTGAAAAGTTGGAGAAGCTCACTAGAATTGCGTTTAAATAAGTCTAAAAACTTGTAAAATGTTCATTGAAATGCATTTTTAATCCATTGTGAATAAACGCGACACCCATCTAGGGGACAGCCTTCTCATACCCGAAAACTTGTATATAATGTTTTGTTACAATTTCGTCATTCTTAACAGTTTTGGAAAGCCCTGAGCGCCCATCGTCTTCAGTGGGTGTACGACGAGCTTCAACAGCCCACTTTTTAACCATCGAAAATGGAGGGGAGGAATCCTTTAATGTGAAATCCAACTCGTTGTGTATTTCTGTTGTGGTTAAACCCTTAAAAATGAAATACTCTATCACAGCTCATATTTGTGGCGGTTTTAATAATTGGATGGAAGTCGGGGGTTGCTGTGGATGATTATCTAATCACCCCGTTGAGTCGCCAATTCAGTGGTAGTTTTTGTTAGTAGCAAGCACCCATATGTTGGGTAACCATTTTGGGGCGGATTGAAAATGGTGAGTAGGGGAATGCGAAAGTCTGGACGATACGTTGGATTAACCAAGAATCTGGTTAATTTTAATGGGGTGACATGTCTACTCTCTTCCCCGCCTTCTCAAGACTCCTTTGACGGTGTCTGGACGCTGGGGTTTCCTCGTAGCTCCGGCTGGTATTGTGCTGGTATTTTGGATAACAATTTCTTGTCTCGAGGGAAAAGGAGATGGAAAAGTGGCCGCTGGTAGAATACACGTGTTGTGACGATAACAGTCTTGATTTATTCAGTTGCTCTGGGTGTCTCAGGGTTCACAATCTGGAAATGTTTTATTGAAGGAGTCTTAAGAAGTTCTTAGAGAAGCCGGCACTAAGCTTGCACGAACTTTTGTCTCTGAAGCTGTCCCTGGCTCCCCGTCGATCACCGAGTAATTGAAATAATTAATGTTTGTAATTTTAGAATCAGCAACTCAGTAATTATGTGCGAGTATGTTGTGCATTTTCATTCAGTGTGGGGACTTTAATGACATAACTCGTATGTATGGAATTAATATTGTATAGTGTTTAAATGCTTTCATAATGTGTAATTTTTGGTAATATTTAAGAGATAACACATAATAATATAGAAAAGTAAGGAAAAACTCATGTCTTTTTCCGCGCAAGTAAGACTTGTAAAAGCCAGACAATGCTAGTTAATCCCTTCTGATATGCAGCTAGGGTTGGAAAAGCTCACGCCTCAGGCAGAGACACCAGCTTGTTCGGTGGCAAAGTTGCAAGTGTTCGAGTAAAAGGGTCAGTGACAGTAACGTATATCTATTTAAATTCATCTTAATGACAAATAGCGAAGCATTTGGCTTGACCAAAATTGTCCACCGAATAGAAATGGAATTCACTGACCTATGAGTGACGTTAACACAAGACTGGCGGGAATATTTCGCGGCCCTGTCTGTGGATAGCGTCATTTTATCTTGAGTATAAAAGGGATAGATTTTGCCCAAGAGTTGCGCAGTCTCAGAATTTTCCGGGCCCAGATAGTGTGGCTGCCGTCGCCCAGAGATCAGCGGAAGAGCGGCATAAGTAACAAGCACCAGTTCCGGCAATTATGAGGCTTCGCTGTCAATCACCACGCGAAATGCCGACACAATATTACTGGACTGCATTAAGAATACTGTTGAAATAACAATATCTTCGCATATGGTGAACGCAATACATTGACGTGTTTGCCAACATACCTTCCCTATGGTTCGACGTGAGTCGTGAGTTGGCCTAAATATTCATGTTCTGGATAATAAACAACTTCAGCATCTAAATCATGGGTTGTTATCTTCGGCGCATTCCATATCAAACCTCCTTCCCTCAGCTCTGGTTACAGCTGCCAGAAATCAGCGGCAAGCCCTAGATAGAGTCTCATGTAAGCAGAGTTGGTGGATTGCAGCAGCCGTGGCGGAATCTGCGATCCGCGGGGTTTAAATTAACCAACACAACGACCATACAGCCCAAATCCATCCCCCCACCAACAATCATCTTTTCATCCCTCGTCACTCCAACAGTTTTATAAATAAAGTTCTCCGTACCAGATTTTCGTCCATTCTACTAATAAATGACTACTGATGTACATTACCTAATACCTGACTACAGATGGACAATACTTAACTATTCAAAAATGTTCTTTTTTGAGGTCACTTTTCTGCCAGCTCGCTTTCACTATCGCACACGACTGTTCTCTTCTGTCGTATCTCCTCTCGAAATCCCCCTGCTTTCGTTCAACGTTATAATTGTGGTTCAAACTGAGTTTCCTTGATATCTCCGGTTGGTATCCCGTAAGGGTTCTTTTGTCTACTTGTTTATTTAGGACGAACTGATATTTTGCCTGAGGGAAGTTGGTGTACTAACAAATAATGCTCTTTTCTAGCTGCCTTTCAAGTGCAACATTCAAAATTTAGGATATTATGGCTGGTCTGCTCCTCTAAAAGGATTCTTAAGACTTATGCCCCAACAAAAGTAAACGGTCTTAGGGCGACTTTACACAAGTAACGACAAAGGGAGAGGCAGCTTCAATTGGCCTGCGACACATAAAAGATGTTTATTGCTTTTCTGGTAGTAAACCTCTGTAGCAAACACTTTGGTACTTCTGTTAAATGGAACCTTCGTACATTTCAAATATACCTACATTGTCAGACATGTGTACTGAGGAAAATGGATGAAATGAATATGTAAACTTAATCTAGGCAACAATATACATACAGACGCTAAATTCAGACGGCAGGAAGGTTCGAGTCCGGGGAGTCCGTCTCATATTTCAGTTTTTGTCCATTTTGTAGAACATGTTAGCACTAGTTTGTGTATACGATCATCACAAACAAGTGACTACACTTACGCGTTTGAAACTTTGCAAGCACCATCTAAGGGGTAGGTAATACTTAAAAACTATCATAGTAATTTGGCCATATTCACGACCTCTCTAATTCAGGCCGAGAACTTTTAGAATACCTATCGTATTTCTGTTCTACTAACTGCAGTATTTAACTTTTGTTGTGGTGTTCACAAGAGGTCATAACTTGAGCACATCTTGTGCTACGTATAACTTTCAAAATTATGTAGTACTTCATTTTCTTTACAGAGACCCATGATACTGTGGAAACTAGCTCATTGCTACAGCATATTCAGAGAAATTAAGCTCAATTAAAATAATTTGTATACAGGGTGTTACGGCTAGAAGCGGAAAGAAATAAATGTTAACCGTTTGAGAACAGAGGAAAATATAATGATTTAGCATATTACAGAGTGCAGAAACTACAAGTTTATACAGCTGACGTGAGTACGTGCTCATGCGCATGCACCAATGCTTAATGCGAGAACAAACCGTGGCCTAGGTTTTCTATAGAGCAACAGACACGCTACGGTAACCATTTGTACTCCACAATTAAAAGCTGAGTGCATATTGTGTTAGCAGAACAGAAATTTGTTACGCATCTACAATGCCGTGTTATTGTGAGTTGAACGAGTGTATAGTTTTCTGCAGGGCAACTGCAGGCGCACACATCGGGTTGCATTGACCATTCTCTTAAGCTGCGGTATGTGAAGAGATTTATTAATAAACCACTATTCCTCAAAATATCAATTATTTCTCCATATTTATTAGCGGAACACCCTGTATTTGTAGATATACTATTTCAGGTAAACGAAAAAGAAAAGAAAGAATGAATGAATGAAAGAAAGAAAGAAAGAAAGAAAGAAAGAAAGAAAGAAAGAAAGAAAGAAAGAAAGAAAGAAATAGGACGTCATAAATATGTCAACGAGGTAAAATTAGCATAACAAAGATTACAAAATATTTATTTTCATACAAATTCATTTCAGATTTTTAAAACGTCTAAATTTAATGAAAATATATACCCGTTCTTATGTGATACTCTTTATGGTCATAGTGACTTCCACCATTTCGTAGCAGGGCATTTCAATTTCGTAGCATGGCATTCCTGGAAGATCTACTAATTTCGATTTGTCAATACAGTTTGTGTTCCGTATGCACAATATTTAAAGCTATTCTGATATATTTGTTCCATCCCTCGGTTTCCTCTCTTTCTATATTAGATGCGATCCATTAGTGTTGCCACATCAAAGCTTTCGTTTAAAATATCTCTGCCAGCACTCGGATTACAAAGGGAACTAATTCCATCAGACTTTAATGTAATTAAAGACAGCGCGTGCTGGGACAATCCGACGGCTCGTGATTTCAGTGCTTGTGGATGCTTTAGATGTAAGATGGTGTGTCTGATTATCATCTCACTTTCCAGAAGTGCGTGGTCCTTTGAAAAGAAAAGGCGGAAAACTTCGTTTCATTGTAGAGAGTTTGTTTAGAAGTATTTCTTCTCTTGTTGCAGGCACTTGGCAAATAATGACTGGCATACAGTGGCATTTATGTGCTAGGATTTAGTCTTTGAGATTTTACTTAAGGCCCACTCCCACTAAAATATAAATATAATCTAATATGTCGGTTACAAACATATTCATAATATTTTATGTTTTGTAGTTAGTGATGTATATACTTTGTATATGTTTACAATACGGTATAACTGTAAATTGTATGTCAGCAAAAGCGAAAGCCCCTTGGTCTTTTGTTACGGAAGCTAGGAAATTCAACAAAAGTCACGAAACCTCTATCCAGAGGAAGTAACCAGAGGGTCACTATGTGAAATCCCTTATTTTAAAAGGAAGCTATAACAGTGTTAATAAACTGAAGGACTTTTAAACCGTTTGGGACTTTGACTCCGACCGTGGTTGTACTGGTAGCCTTTTAAACTAGCCAATGTCAACAAATGTTTTAAACTTTCAAAAATAGCGAATGAACTTTAACCATCCAATGATAAATGTATGTTTCAAATTTTAAAGAAAGACGCGAGGCTTGCGCTTGCTTTTTTGCTTTTCATAGCCACGATTTTTTATTTGAGTATAATATATAGGTGAGAGTTTGCTCGGCTGGGGAACTCAGTTTGAAGTTTTATGCGCGGCGAGACACAGGCAGTCCTAAGATCTACACGCCGCGAGACGCATTTGGTCATTCAGTTCGCGTTTACTCATTGCTCAGGAGCAGTTCGACGTTGCTGAGACACGCAGTTGTAAGACCTACACGCGGCAAAATACACGCACTACACAGTACTCATAAGTTCGATTTTCAATATCACTAGCCGCGGCGTTTATCTACAAGTTTCACACGCGGTAAATAAGTTTGTATCGGAGAAGCTAAGTCTATTGTAAGCACAGCATCAGAAAACGCGAAAGATTTAGGCATAAAAGTAACTATATGTATATTATGTCGTATCGCGAGTTCATTAACACCATTGACTTTCTCTTCCAGTATCGTTAAGTACGAGTCAAAAATATCCGGATTCTCTGAGAAATTATTATTAAAGCGAGGGTAATAACACCGAAGCGACCTACAATCAATCTACATAGTCATTTCAAAATTTGGGCCAACGTGGGGCCAACTACAATGGCGACGACAAAACAACCCCATATCAAAAGCGCGTGAAAATGTGGCAAGGAACGCTGCTGCCATACTAAACCGTTTCACCTTATAGGTATATAGAGGATGCAAGTTCAATTCCAAGCATTTTCTTAGTGTCTGTTTTTGCAGGCTATATGAGTTGCAGCGAAAAAAAAATTAATGTAAGATTTAATTAAAGTATTTAGACTATAAAAATGCAGCAAACGAATTAAATAATAGCATTTATGGAAAAAAGTTTCGTGAGATAAAAATATATAGAGTGCATCGTTGATTATGTCGTCAACTTTTAGCAATGATAGAAATAATACGCCCATAACCTGTTTACTTGTAAGTTAACATTGACGAATAGTAAAGCAAATTTTATTTAATTTTGAACATTTAATTTTTGCATTTTAACTGATTAACATAATTATTCATAATAGTACATGTTAAAATGCCTTCCACTAGTTTAATTACTGATGTGGCAGCACCATGCCATCGGCTGTTACACCCTTTTGAAAACTCTAGGCGTGTTTCTAATGCTCCCTTGTTTAGATTAGATTAGATCAGATCTCACAGTAGGAAACAAATGTACTGAAAAAGTCAACAGATGAAGCATTAAAATTTTTGATAAAAATATCGAAAATACCGCTGAAAACAATGGAGATGGTGTACAGGCCGGTTGTAAGGTCAACTATGACCTAAGGGCGGACAATTGGGGGCGGGAAAACACCGAAGAACTAAATCAGATACAAACGCCGTTTATAAAGTGAATGCTACAAATATAGAGGGATACAGAAAATTACAGGGTTCTTTAAGAGTTTGATATCTTTAACGAAAATGTACATTTTTAAAAATAAGAACAATTAAGTACTGGTTAAGAGCAATAGGGAGGATTAAGCACTGTTTGAGCCGTTTGTCTCAGAGAGCAAATAAGGGGAAGGGGGGTTTATGTGTTGGACATCAAAAAATAAGGAAAATCTTAGATAAAATTGGAATGGGGTATATTTGTTTAAGGGAACAGAGCATTACGCGCAATACTGAGACTCAATGCGCAGAAAAGGTATTGCCTAACCTGCAGGCTCAAATAGATCATGTGTGGGGAAGGGGGAATTATTTAGATATTTGTGGGAGAGATGAAAGAAGTAATCTCGCATGTCTCTGATTAGGAGTTTGTAAAGGAAATAAAACAATTAATGCTTTCGGGAAAAGAATTTGCCCACTGTGCGGAGAAAGCGATACCTGGAGGTATATTCTGGCAGAGTGCAGGGAAACAGAGATTTTAAGAAATGGGCATTTATCAACGCAATTTCTGAATGCCAATAGAAAATTTCCTAAAGGTGATGGTACGGAAGAGGAATCGGGAATATTTCAAGCGATACCCGACAAAGAAAGTTAATGACTATAGAAAAGAGAGAGGAGTTGGGGAATAGGGTTGAATAAAGGGAAGGGGAACTCAGGGTTAAGGGTTCTACGTATTTGTGTATATGTATGTGAAATTCTTCTTAGAAAATGTGTGATGTATATCGGTGTCTGTATATACTCGTATAAAGTTAATCATAGTAATTAATGCTACCGTTTTTTGAATATTGTTAAAGGGAAGTATTAGTACGTAGGATTGTAAAGTCCAGTGGCAGTTATATTTGTGTATTGTGAATCTGCCACAATAAGTCTATTCTACTACTACGACTACTAGGCAGCAAACAAGCTTACTGGACGGAAGCGACAGAAGAAATCCAGTGGGGATAAATCAAGTGAAAGAGCATACAAACTGGGCCTCCTCGCCGAAAAACGATCAGGAAGGCACTGAACATTGTTGAATGTGCATTGCATTGGTGCACCGTCATGTTGCTTCCATGTGTGCTAGCGAACATGATTGGAATGCTCTCTTACAGCCCTGATGCTACAGTTATAAATTTTAAATTAAAACACATATTTGCTAATATGTAATAGAAAGCATTCTTACTATACGCACCAAGATTGGCGTCAACAATCGGAAAATCGAGCATGCTTTCTTTTATAAAGGTTGTTCGTATTGATCACTTCTACTGCTTTTAGAAGTTTATTCCTCCGCTGTCGGTGAGGGAATGTCCACGTTTCTACTTATGGCTCTCTCGGGTCCGACGAGGAAAAGGGGCAGAAAAGCCTGCAGAGATCGTCCACCAATCTTTGAGTGTTTTATTCTCCCGTCTGTTGTTGCGGAACTAACTGAGGGCTTTTTTGTACTGCAGGCAGTCTTTTATAATAGCATATATGGAATCATAGCTTATTCTTTACAAAATACTGTAATCCATCGTTTTACCAGATTAGACAATCCACCCGCAGGAGGAATGATGCGCTGGACATGTCCTGAGCGCGAATGATCTTGTACAGATACATATCTATCTCGGAATCTCTTACACCACTCCAACACATATAAACGTGACATTTCATACACAACAGACACGCGACAACAGGTTTCTTGTTCTCCAACACCCTCGACAGTAAAACAAAACGTCTTTGCTCGCCTCTATTAATGCTATTGGATGAATACAGTAACGCTAACCTTACTTCGGCGCACTAAATAAACAACGAGTATGCAATAAACAAATTTCCCCATAGATGGCAATGTCGTTAGTAAACAGCAGTTACTTTTTTGGCCTTGAGACCTATTCCTGGTCACTCGTTTTCTTGTAAATACCCCTCATGCATTTAGATTAAAATTTACAGAATTGCCCCGCCCAGTTCTATTTTAGCACGAAAAATGCTTGAGTCGGCTAAAAGAAGCAATAAAAATTAAGTTTAATAAGAATTACAAAAAATAATTTCCAGAGCTAAAGGCTAATTGTGGCATAACATTATGTCCGATAAAATTTGCTACCAATGAAAAGAGTTTATGTTCTAAGCAACACATCAAAAGGGAGAAAAGCTTTCATTCTTTTGCAAAATATACTCATCTACGCTTATACATTTGTTCCTTTCCACGAAACGCTTGCAAACTGAGGGCATTTCCTTTCCCGGCCTCCAAATATTGGAGCCCACGGGCTCTTCCTTTTTCAAGAAAATAAAAAAGTCACAGGGAGCCATGTTTGGAGAGTAGGGTGGAAGCGACTGCACTCTTGACTCAAAAACTCCATTGATCTGCAAATATTTGGGCCATAGAGATATTGTAGTGGCAAATAGATACGTCTGTCTTGTTTGCTTCTCCTACCTTTGTTTAACACTTCTGAAATGCAGGTTTAAACTTTTAGAGCATTAATTATACTGTCAGCTTTTGATGGTTTCGAGGAAATGTGGAAGAAAGTTGGTAAATGCATGATTGTCTGTGCGATTTACCTTTGAGTAGATACGATTTTAAGAAAGATATTGGGATTTTATTTCGATCTTAATTTTTTCGTATGTAAGTTCTATATGTGCATTTGTGACCGACCTTTGGAAATCTAGCAAGTGAACATGTAAATTCCTTAAAAATATACGCCAAACTTTCATAATGTCACTTTTCTATTGTAAAACAGCTGTAAAGTAGCTGGAGCACACTCAATATTGACAAATATCCTTTGCAGCCGGTCATAAATAAACACTGAGATTGCAGTTAAGTCAAAGTAGAAGGTACACTCACAACACCACCCAAATTGACTTAGATTCAACCAGCTACTTCATCAGCATATGAGGGATTCATGTGAAAACTGAAGGAAATTAGAACAAATGACTTCACGTTGTTGCTATGACCTAATCGGTCATTACCTACATGCAACAAGTAAAACATTCCTCTTTTTTGACCGTAATTCGGAACGTGTCAGACATCCAATGGCATTAAATCGTGGGAACCACTAGCCTGTAAATGGTATCTTCACTTCATTCCATTTCCCTGGAGAGGCTACCTCAAGATGTACCGTGTGCAGTGCATAAAATGTGCTGACACACCATCATGTCGACACATTTTTCAATCTCTTAAGACGGCTGTGCTTTAGGAACTGCTCATGGACATGTCTTGTCAGTATAAAATGTTGCTTAGATCACGAAATAGATTAAGTGAAGGCAGATAATATAATAACTGTTTAAATAGGAAGAACTTTCAGAGGAAACTTTTTCTTTAATGTGCCCCAAAACACCTATTAGGCTAGTCAGAAAGTTTTTCAGCTGTAACTGGTACCTTAATATAATATAACTTTTACTGTTAATATTATTACTAAACAGCACCATTATTTTTGACGACAATCATCCATCTCTCTGCTAGCATTGGGATTTGTTGGTAGTCTTTAGATTTACCGGGGAAAATATAAACATGGCTTTGACATCTTCAAAATCGAATCGTTTTCCTCAACGAAAGTTTGCCATGAACCAGAGGAAACCATAGTCAGAAGACGCATTATCTGGTTTGTATACTGGTGAGGCAACAATGCTACTACTTCTAATGCCTGGATCTTTTGTTAGGTCAAACTTGAACGATGGGCAGGAGCATTATCTTGTTGCAGTATATCGCGCTTTCTGTTTATTTAAGCCAAGTAACGTAGTCTTTATTACTTCATTAACCCCATGCATTTACTCACAGTACAACTGCACATCCGTATGGGACCAGCTCGAAATGCATAACACCTTCAAAATTTTAGAAGACGCAAAGCATCGCCTTTTCCCAAAACGACTTTGGCTACAGACTTAGGTTCTGTCTTGCAGGAATTGCTTTCTAATTTTGGGAATTACGGAACAATAACCGTTTTTCATAACATGTTACAATGCGTTTACAAAATCGGTCGTCTGAGAGAGTTTATAAATATCAACTATGCCTACTTCGGTATGTTAATATGGATGTACTCTTGAACATTTATAAATGATGTCGAGTGGGTGCAGGTGCACAGATAAAGTTGTTTTAGAGGCACCAAACGTTCTTGACAATTCAGAAATACTGGCGAACCCAATGCGCAGGACTTTTTTCTATAGCTGTAGGTCGTCCAGAGCGGTTTGGCTTCAAGGATAATATCTTCCTCATTGAATCTCCTGAACCAGTTCGATGTTGTTCCCTTACTGACATCCTCATCTTCTGTGTGATATACTTCTTCAGCTGCAGACTTATTTCTCCGAAAGAACCTTAAAAACATGAACCCTTATTCTGTCATCGCCAATTCTTTGCTACATTTGTAGAATGTATATATTCTACATATATTACATATGTATATAATATAATAAACGAGTTTATTAAAAATATTTATTACATTTTTGAAATATTGTGTAAAATAATGTGTAATAAAATATAAACAGGTTATTTGTTACCTAATAACTGAGAGACAAAGGAAGAGACCGCTTATAGGAAGAAATTTCTGATCAACCTAAAATAAATTTGACGTAACGTTTTGGATACACCCGGTACATTCGGGGCAGGCAAAGTTGAGAAGCGTAATGAGGGGAATTAACATAAAGGGAGAAATAGTTAAAATAAGTAAGAGAGAAAATAAAAACGAAAGAATTTCTCAAGAAATGCTAGAGAAGTTTCAACTAAATGGAAAGGTAAACTAATATAATCGACTTAGGCTAAAGTTGCAGTATTGTAACTAACAGAGTAAGGGAGTAAAAACGGTGGAAAACTTTAAAGAGTAATAAAACAGGAAAGAAAGCGAAAGAAGTTAATATACATGACAGTTCCCTGATTTAGTGGTTAGAGCTCCTGAATTCGCCGGATAAGGTGGTTCTCTATGATACCTGCAGTATGTATGGTACTTTGTAGCTTTAAGTTAGCATTACGGGTAATTTGGTCAAAAGCTATTTCCATTTTTTTTCTCTCACCTCATTGGTGCGCTGTAATCTTAGTCAAAGTTTTTTTTTTACTGCAGCCAGGGTTCAAGAATGTCCATTGGAAATATCTGGACGACACCGGGGAAAGTTATAAACATAAGAAAGCTTTGGTTGCGCATAGAACAAAACACGGACGTTTGCGATTGCTTTGTTTTAAGTGCTATTGTTCTCAAAAATATAATACGTTTACAATAAAAACCTATCCCAACAAAACATCCAAATACTTTTTTGTGAAATATTTAAGAGCAAACGACGGAAATTCTCCCTGGATATACGCTTTTGACGTGCAATTAAATATGAATGCTTACAGTGCACAATTAAATATGAATGCCCCCAGAAGATTTCCCCCCAGTTTTATAACAGCAGCATGGCGCTAGATATTTTCCGAGTGAATAATTAACAGAAGTTTAGCCATAGGACAAAATTTCACAGTATCTGCATGATATGCCACATTAACAGTAGATGTTTAGTAACTGAACATGAAGGTTCATCAACTTGTTTTTAACGTAGGCTATATCGCAAAGAGAAACGGTGGCAAGAGAACCCTACATAGGAGTTATGTTACTGCATATCTAGGTAGTCTTTAGCTCCTAAGAATGGGATTTTTAATATCAGAGTAAATAAATAAAAGATTACTAGTAATGTAAATGTTCTCGGTCGGACTTAGAGAGATGTCTTGAAGATGGACAAATTACTATGATAGCTGTTAAGATGACACGCTGTAAAGTTTCAGACACGTAAGTGTAGTCGCTTGTTTGTTACGATGTTGTAAACACACTAGTGTTAACATGTTCCACAAAATGAATAAATTGAAATACGAGCTGTGATAAAGTATTTCGTTTTGAAGGTTTTAACCTAAACAGAAATACAAATTTTAAATTTTAAATTAAAGAATTCCTCTCTTTCTTTTCGACGGTTAAAAAATGGGCTGCTGAATTTAAGCGTGATCGTAAATCCATTTAAGATGATGAGCGCTCAGGACGTTCCAAATCTGTTACGACCAATGAGATTGTGACACAAATTCACAATGCCGCACTCAATGATCGCTGATTGAAGGTACGCAAGTTGGCTGACATACAAAGACTTTATAGGCCGTATGCACTACATTTTACACGAAGTTTTGGGTATAAAAAAGCTTCCCGGTGGATGGATGCAGCGTTTGTTAACAATGGGCCAAAACGGCATTCGAATGAACATTTCGTTGTTTAAACGCACTTCCAATAATATTCTCCAATGATTCATAACAGTACATGAAACATGGATTCATCACTACACGCCAGAGATGAAGGAGCAGTTCAAACAGTGGGTGGCAACAGGTGAAAGTGCATCAAAGAAAACAAAAGCGGTTCTATCTGCAGAAAAGGTCACGGCTACGGTTTTCTGGGATTCCCGTGATGTCGTGCTCGCAGACTAACTCCAGAAGGACAGAACCATCGCCGGGGAGTATTACACTTTACTACTGGACCAACTGAAGGATGTATTTAGACTAAACGTTCACATCTTGCGGAAAAGAAAGTTCTCTTTCATCACGATAATGCCTCCACACATGTCTGGGATTGTTGCTGCAAAACTGCATGACCTTTACTTCCAAGTACTTGCACATCCGCCATATTTGCCGAATTTGGCTACCAGCGATTACTTTTTGTTTTTAAACCTGAAGAAATGACGGAATGAACGAATATTCACATCAAATTATGGGGTTCAAGCTGAGACGGGAACTTATGTTTCACACTTGGACCTTTTTTACTGAGGGTATTAAAATGTTGGGAAGTCTTTGGACTAAGTGTGTACGGATTTACAAGATGAATAAGTTAAAAAAAAAAAAAAAATCTGTTAAATCTTGTGTTTTCTTGGTCAGACCGAAAACTTTTAGAATACCCCTCGTAAACATGGGATATAACAGATTTGAAACGTTTGGAAAAAGAAAAGCATTTAAAAATACTAGATGAATTACATAAAAAGTTCACCATGGCTTTTTTTCTCAAACGAAAGGGTTGTTAGTGCGCTGTTTTCACCAAATTAAAGTACAGACAAGAGTTCATCAATGTAGCCCATACAGTAGCTATTACAAAGTTTAATTCTAACACAATGCTACAATATTTAAACGGAACAATGGGTTTTGACTTCAACAAAATAAAACCAGATGAAATTATAATGTTATTTGCATTATTTTACACCATTCTAGGCAAAATAGTTTATAAGCTTTCGTATTATGCATGTCTGAGTCTTTAAGAATATTTTTAGTAAATTTCTGTGATCATTAGGCAGAAAGCAACACATTCCTGCTATTGTTAGGCTGAAACAGAATATGACTGTTCGTATTTTGTGTATAATCAACGGAAATTATCAACTGTATATTGAGGTTTATCCTGGATGGGTTTAGAATTTCAAGCCCTAGTCATTTAAACCTTTTAGAGTTTCCTTTTTAACTGCTCAGGTACTAAATTGAAAATGTACCACACATTATTGCATACCACGACGGTCAATCTTCTTCTTCTTCTTCTTCTTCTTCTTCTTCTTCTTCTTCTTCTTCTTCTTCTGCGAATTCATTAAATTATGCTATGCATTATAGAATATGATTAACTCTTCAGATGATCTGAGAATTCAGACAGTAGCATTGATTGTTTATCAATCACTAGACAAGAATTTACAACTCCAACCCTGTAAAACCTTCCAATTATCGAGTAGGTGCTGTATAAAAGAAAATGGATATAGCTCATGAAGATTGGGCATCGCCCCATTTCTTATACTTCGCCTGACAATACCTGAATAGATTTGAAGAGGAGAGTCAATTGTTTGGTTTGCTGAATTTACTGGATGGAAACAGTTGAACGTTTTCGACTATGAGCAACAACGTGTCAATAAATCAGACCAGCCAGTCCTGTAGGCGAGGGAGACTGGTCCATATCTAAACAGGTATTTGCTTTGTTAGTCTACGTTCATTTGACCTCTGTTTAATATATTGGTCAACGCTATGGAAGTATGCATTTTTGGGGGGATATTCTATATGTGTACATTCAACTTAAAAACATTTAAAACTGCTTACTTTGTTTTTAATCTGAGGATTAAACTTGACAGATATAATATTTTTTGAAATTAAATAATTTATTCATGTTTGTATTAAGAATAAAGAACGATATGTGTACAATTCATGAGGGAACATTGGGAGACTGAGTCATTGCCGGAAGATTAATTGTTATCACTCTAAAGAGGTTATGATGCAGTTTTAAGATTAACTAATTAATACAAAGAGGCGCTTACTAGCTTCTTGAATTACATTACTTTATTTGCGCGAAATGGGGAGAAATCAGTTCTTAATCATCACCAATATAAGCATCCCTATCTACAACAGCTTAAAAAAAACAAACAAACAAAAAACGTCTAAATGGTACTATAATCAAGATATGTAAGCAATTTCATAATAAGTTTTATTTATTTAATACCTTATTTACATATACTAATTGGTAATTTGTATTCTTTGCTAAGACGGCCCTTTTGATATGGGGCACATCCGTTCCGTACGAAGTTTCGCAAGAAAAGAAGAAAGCGTCTCTTAATATTGAATAGATAGCGTCATGTCTCTCTACGCATGCGCCACAATCTCAATCCATGCTCACATACTCCTTGAAACGAACGAATATTCATGACCCCTTCCAGAGCATATTGCAGTGTATGTATTAATAATACGATACAAAATTGCCAAGACATAACACTACTAACGTCTGAGTGCCACAATATAATGTAATAAAGGAAGTTTGGCACTAAAACGCGCTTCTTTTGACGCTATAAATCGTGCACAATTACTTAGTTCTGACAATGGTGCCAGAAAAGATTACCTAGCAACTAGTATTCTATGAAGTCATCACCGCCTTCACAACACAATTTCAAACAAGGTGCTTGTAAGAAAAAGCTAAAATGATCGCCCTAACAAGCATACCAACATTCAAACACAACAATCATTTTATTAAACCAATGTTTTGAAACTGCAACAACAATATAAGTTATTAATCAACATAAATTAGCTTCCATTGTCTTGAAAATAGTAAAAATGCAATTAATTAATTACTTCCAAAAGGTAAAACTACTTATCATCAGGTGCTTCTATCATAAATCGACCAATTTCGGATCTAGAAAACACATTTGCCTTTGTTTTGTCTTATATCGCATTGAACACTTCTTCAAGAAATCAAAAACCTTACCAAAAGATGAAACGTTGATATTTTCTTACACTTTCAACATGCATTTAACTTTCGAATACACACACCAGGGCGTCGAAAGCATAACAAACCTTAGACTGGAAAAAATAATCTATCTAAGAATTTATATTTTAAATTAATAAGCATATTAATAATTAACAAATGTTATTTTATATATTTACCAGCTCTGAAAAATATGCCAACAAGATTTTTTCATTAGTTAAACTAACATTTGTCTCTTTCTCTATGTACAGAACTTATCACATTCCTTTTCGTATAAACTTTTCGATTTTTGAGGAATAAACAAACCTTCGGCTACCTCAGCTTCCTTTATAATTTCTTCTGGGATGATATCCATATTTTCAATATCAAACATAGGAGAATTAGCGTCCATTTTCATTTTAATTCTTCAAAACAAAAACAAAATAACTTCGTCATAAAAATGAGCATTAAGAAATCATCCAATACGATGGTCATATCTACTACGTCATAATATCATGTTTTGCAAAATGTTAATACTTTTTCAAATATTTAAATGCTAAAATTGCATAAAACTTATGCAACACGTATATAATGCCGCATGTGGTGCCTCAGTATAAAAACGGGCGTTAAACACCATTAAAAAAAGTGTATAGTCTTCATTCTGAATACTCGTGAAAATAAGTGAATGGAAGCGAACACGCTAAACATTCACTCGTGTCACAATTACGAAAAGTATACATTAGTTAATAAATAAATATTATGACAATTTCCAGTAACAAAATATATAAAATGCTTCTTTAGTAATCAAACAGTTTAATGAAAAACAAAATATTTTTTCCCCACTCTTATCTAAGTAAATTTTTTCTTCACAAAAAATACACTAATGTACACTAGCGTTTATATAATTCTGGTAAGATTAAGTGACTAAAATAAAACAGAAAATATGCAGATACATATATTTATGACAATTTTCATAGGCAAAAAACTACAAAATATTGTTTTAGTATGTGTATGTGTTTACAGTGTGAAAACAAGATTTAAAATTCTCGTAAATTATAGACAGATTAATATAAACTTACTTCTTTGTGGTAAGAATAAACGAATAAACAAAATATTTCGTTTCCTTGCTATTTAAGTAGATCAGATTTAAGAGCAAATGAACACCAGGATTAATTTTGACAATATTTACTGCCTGAAATAAAATACGAAAAATAAAGTAGTTTACTCCTGTTCTATAAATTTTTGGGTTGACAAATGTTATTTGGGGGGAGTGGGCTTATTTAGGCGTATTTAAATTTGTTTTATTTTATTTGAACATCTGACTCTAATTTTTTACACCAGTGTTTTTGTTCCTGATATAAATCCTATCAAACAAAAGTACTGACATTTTAAGAATTACAAGATTACATAGTATATATTTTTGCATATTGTGAATGTAAAGAGGTTAATCAAATAGAATTATTTTTATACCGGCTAAAAAGTTGTCACTTTGAGGTTGCAAATCCTATACAAAAAAGTGTTTATTACATTTGTGGTTAATTGAAACACACACACATACACAAACCCCTATTAGGTATACCCATGAAACAGGGCTTCTATCTTGTAATTATATTCTAATTATACTATACATTTCTTCAATAAAAATTTACCTATATCACAAATTTTCCATAAATTGGAATTTTTTTATTGCACCTGTGTATAACCACTAGTAGGGTATATATTGAGGCGAAATGAGAAAAATTCTTTCAGTGAGATAAAGGCAATAGATACCTTTGAACCAAAATCCCGTCATTTTGTTGTTGTGACAGCATTAACACAGAGAATATGGCTTTTTGCTCGTGGCCCTCCTTCCTTTGTTTGCCATATGGTAGGGCAGTGTGTTTTGTCACTGCACTGATGAACCCATTGCGTTCGGAACACATCAAACGAATTGCTAAATAAGCAGGAACATCGCAGAGGCAGCTGAACTTCACATGCGGGGAGGTGCAGAGAACACGAACTAACTTGATTTCTTGTAATATTAGAGCGAGCTATTTCATTGCCGTCAACCATTGCCCCCATCTTGCTTTTGACCTTCTGTATCGTGCTGATTCGTTTTATTTATTTATTAAAATTACAAGAATTATTATTAAGATACACTTCTTTCTTTATTTTAAATATTTAAAATGCACATCAAGTTTCAAAACTACTTATTTCATTCTCTTTCAGAAAATACATGTCCACTGCTTCAGTCCTTATGCGTTTCCCGGTGCCTCCAGGTTAATAGTAAGATGCCATTTGTAGAAAGACTTTCGCATCCTAAAAGAGTATTGCCTGAAATGGGGTATGGTAGTAAATGTTAACAAAACCAAAACAACCACCTTTAAAAATGGCTACGTGTATGGCAGAGATGAAAAATGGTACTACAGTGGGCAAAAAATACAAAATGTTAATTTTTTTATTATCTAGGAGCAACCTTTAATGTGAATAGGAAATGGAATGCGCACTTATCTGTTATTAATTATAAAGCACGAGGTAAACTAAATGAGTTTGTACTAATGATGACCTAGTCTATTCTGATATATGGAAATGAAATATGGGGATGGGAGAGAGCTCATCATGTAAATAAAATTCAAGTTCCTTTTTGGAAAAGGTTCTCGGGAACTCCAAAGTAACCTCAAACTGTGGGGTCATGAGGGAGGTGGATTGTTAGGAAGATAGGGCTAATAGTAAAATAAGGACGGTGAAATACTGACTGTAGACTAATGCAAGGAGACTAGTCCACACTTCGTGCTAAATACTATAGACACCAGATATAAAATACAACACCAACGTTTTGTACTGCAGAGGTGGGCGAGGACTCAGAGGATTTGTCCTGGGTTCATTATGACAACGAGACAATACAAATAATAAAAACACATGAAAGAAGTTTAGAAGAAGGCTAGAGGCTATCAGCAGGCAGGAAATCGAGACAGAATGTAACACGAAAGTCTCCTTGAGCCTATCAAATTAAATTAAATTAAATTAATCTGGGGTAAAGAGGTGTATATGATCGTTCTAGGGAGAAAGGCGATACCAGAAATGACCTGGTTTAGACTTGAAGGTTGAAAGGCTAAAAAATAAAAAACAATTCTGGTAAGAGAATCTGCCCATTTTGTGGAAGGTAGAAGGAATGGGTACATATTCTGGCAGAATGTACCCACACAGAACACCGGAGAAAAACGCTGTTTCCTGATCTTTTTAGGGCAGTTAGAGAACGATTGACATGCTGGAACATTAATAGTGAATGTGGACATTTTCCTAGCCAAAGTGCGCGAAGCTAGAAGCAATTTATTTTCGGTTAGAACGCAATAACTAGAGTATTTATAAATAATATGTAATATGTTTCCATTCATATATCTATAACTATATTTTATCCAATTTTAATGCTTATTTATTCCTTATTAATAGTGTATTTTATTATTATTATTATTATTTGTTCCTCTTTCTAATTGTGTATCATACTTAAACATGTACGTTCTGTGACTCATGGTAAAATATATTTGTAATGTGTATATAGAATTTTATACCAATAAATATACACATATTACTACTAGTTTGTATCCAAAGTTTTTGAACAACGGGGAAGCAAAATAATAATCTACTTCATCGCTCCCATCTAGCTGATTTTTTTAATACCTCGTAAATGATTGTTATTTGCAACTGTGAGTATTATTTACTGGCTCAATTCCACCTGCTATATTTTAAAAGCTGGAATTGGACGGTCAGTTCTTGACTAAAAATTCTCTACGTGCCAACTGATATCAGGGTCAAATAAAGTTATTACAACTATGCACAAAGCATGTGGGGTCATCCATTGTGTGAATTCCGCTTTGAAGTGAAGGCTCCCTGAGTAGATGCCTTCCACACGATATTGCTGGTCACGTGGAGTGAGAGAATGTCTGCACTACTGCGCGTCTTGGTCAGCAGAAACCAACAAGGTTCAACTCATTATTTGGAAGTCGCAACAGTACAATTATTGTGTACTGGTAAGCAGCTTCTGCAGCGCATCGGTCAGCTTATCTCGTGCATTCTAAACAAGAACAAAAGAGAGACTTGTGCTCTAATGTGATAAAGGAAAAGATTGTGTTTAACGAACACTATAAAACAGCCTATATTTAAGTTTAGAAATTATATCCAAAATGTTCCTGTTTCCCCTAAGTTAAGTACTGCTTGTTTGACGTAAAATTGCATAAAAACATGTTTCCTGTTTTATAATACTGGCGTAACGTTCCTGATATGTTCCGTAAGAGATGTAAATACATTTAAAAATATGAATATATAAGGCCAATAAATCATTGAAGTACTTGCTTGTGAATCATGTATTATATTTTGCTTATATTGGATGATCAAATTTATTCCTACATCACGAATTATTTGAAATAAATAACGTCAATATTTTTACTAGTATAGTCAATTGATGGAGTTTTGAGAATTCGTTGTGTAGGGCGGAATGCACCTCGAAAATAAAAGAGAAAGGTTATTTCCATACCGTATTTATATCAGTTTGTTTACAAAATACGGTTGTGTTGGCTCTTTAACCGCTCCCTAGATTGCACAGTATCGTACTCTCGAAGCCGATACTCTTCAAGGCAGGTACGCTGACTAAGAATTACGTCACCCATTCAACCTGACTCATGATAAAATCCGAATAAATATGATCAGTGTATTAACCCTGATAAACATAATTAATTATAATTATACTTAACATGTGGAGACTATCTTCAGTAATAGAGTTCTGATAATTTTTCGATAATTTTATTAAAGTTAAGGAATGTTTGTTGTTATGATAATTATATCGAGACTGAAGGTCCAGAGTTTGAAAGCTCAATTAAATTATACCTAAGAAATGTTATAAACAAAATGGGGATTCGGTAAGATAATTGCAACGGTGATTTGGTTTATCTGTTTTATCTGTCTGAAAACACAGTCATTTTATTAGCTCTACTTCAAGAAGAACCGTGTGGAGATCTGCTTTCAATCTTCTATCATTTTTGGCCGAAAACAGGCGTCCATGCAAGTTAACAAATAGCTGGACTATAGTCATAGCTGGTAAACTGCGCTCCCTATGAACTGTCAACAGCATATACCTGTCTTTATTTTGATTAGTAGCTCTCGGACGACCCAAACCCGGTCTTTTGGTATATTCTAGGGTCTCTCTAAACCGTTTTAAGGCATCGCGGACTGCACTTCTAACCATATTCATTACATTGCAATGTAACATACATTGCGTTCATCATCGTTTAGGGCTACAACTCGAGCCACATCTTCAGGTTGAATTTTTTAAAGTGAAATGTGATAACCCTACTTACATTTACAACATGTAAAAACAAAGAAATAGTAATAGTGAAGCACAAAATGTTTGAGAGAAGTTTTCTATATCTGAGACTTTATACACACAATTGGAACATTCAGTTACAATGGCTTATTTATAAAACAAAATACGTTCAACATTAGCCTACAAGCCTCCTTGGCAACAAATGCCTACCATAATACTTTATGACAAGCTAATATATTGCAATATACAAGAAAATATAAAAGTGTCCGAGTTTTTTGGTTCCTGAGTGTATATTGAACATTTTCCATATTATGTGGTGCAGCAAGAATTCTTTTTATACATTATCAGGTACTGTTGGTGGTGTTGTAAGTTTTCTGTCACCTTATCCTACAAAAGTATCATCATAACAAAATGACCAATTAAACAATTTCACTCATGTGACGTGATCTTAAAATCGACCCATGAAAAAAAAAAAAAAAAATGCATTTTGACTAATCAAGCGGATTACGGAGTAAAATTTTCGAGAAAAAATTATCAAATCCGTTTTATCACCCGACGTGCATTTGTCTTGTGGTCATGTAATCAACTCTATACCTCCACTATATAATTCCTGAACACGCATCACTGACCACTTTTGCTAGAGGCTGTGGAGAGCTATTGATAGCAACAAAAGCATGGACAATCGACATCATAACGCAAAATAGAGGGTTCCTGAAAGCGTTTTAGTGATGAGTCTAATGTACAAATTGATCTTATCATTAGAAATTCCAAACCACAGAATACAAAGAAAAATAGAGTCACCATATGTTTTTTTTTATCTCAGTTGGTATTAGAAACTCGAACGGTAGCGATTGCAATAGTCAACTTTAGTCCGTTGCAGTCTCACGGTTTCTGAATAGAATAGAATTCATAAGCATAACAAGTGTTAATATTCTGTGTGCGAATTTCAAATATATATCACTTTTATTCTATTCATGAAATAGTCCTAACCTATTTTGCTCTTCTTTATTGCCATTATTGATAATTATCATTCTTCTGTCGCAAGATTGCTTGAAAAGGCCAAGTACAAATATACAATTATTACAATTTTGTAAGCCAAGTTTAGAGGAATTTATTTAAATTCTTATTTTACTCGTGAAATATTCCTAATAAATATCACTTATGGGTCTGAGATCACCGATAAATTCACGAACATAGTGCGCTCAGGCCCTCTTGTGATAAACTTCTGTACTGCATTTGCAAAACAAAAACGAATGTTGCATAGAATAAATAGAAATATAATCGTTTGTAGTTAACAGGAAAAAAGAATTGAAAGTCATTTAAAATACCTATGACATCATAACTCCGAAAAACAATCGTAGGTTTTTTTTTTTCGGTTAACAAAATGTTATTAAATGACACGTTTCTCAAAAAAAAGTATCAATTAATTTAAATAAAATAAGCCATCGCTTTTGAAAATTCTATTTTAAAAGAAAATACACGGGCCATAATGTACGTTAGCTTGAGTATGCATTCGCTAGTGATCGATATAGTGCAGTTGACATCACACAAAACGCAGTGCTGGCATCCAAACATTGCATTATATGCAGGATACGGCATTTCAAATATGTAGCCCATTAATTATCGTGCTTTAGTCATCCGCTCCAATTCATTAAACAAGCTGTTCATATCTCATGGATACCGCAAAACGGTGCATCCATAATATATATACAGGAAGCATACAGAAGGGGCATGAATGGAAACTAAGTGCTTACGGTTGAAATTGGTTTTACCTCTTCTAGCCAAACGAGTAACTGGAAGTTGTATCCAGCTACATAAACGATTGGGCATTTGCCCCAATTAATTTCCTATGAGAACGATGTAATTTTGAATCCTGAAGTGGACAATTTTTTTTTTGCTAAATTGAGGATTGGCCAAAAAGAGTTGTTTTTTTTTAAAAAAAAACAGCACGTTTCTTAATATATCTTGCTCAATGAGACGAACCTGGAAATTTGGTTTTATGCTTCCAGAAATAAATCTTCATCGGTTGGCATTTACTAAAATGACAGCCATCGCGGAGGAGAGATATTTTATGAACTCAGATTCTGTGCAAACCAATTGTATTTGATGGTATACACGATTTAAAAACTTTGGTTGCCTGTGCAATAGTAAGTAGAGTAGTGTTATCAACGCAGCACCAACCGTGTAACCGAACAATTATTAGGAATGCTGCACAACTTTGATATATTGCAATTCTTTATGTGCTTTTTGAAATGCGTAAATAATCTTAGACAAAATACTGTATTGATCCAAAGAGAGAGAGAAAAAGAAATGAGGTGAAAAAAAAAAAAACTCTAAACCTTGAAATAGGTAACAGAAACCAAAATATGCAAAATAAAAACTGGTCCTACCGACCTCGAATATACGGAAAATGTTCATTTCTATCTGACTTTTAAATACATTCAATCTAATACAAAATGCATTTTGTCTCTGACTGATCACTGTAGAATTCATCCTGTCTGTCCTTGGGAACACTAGAAAATGATGCATATGCATACCAGCCTCAGCGTCAGTCCTGCGTGTTTCGAGTATCGCATTAAGCTCTAAATTTCCTCTCTACACATTAAGTGCTCGCTCTGAAGTGAATCCCCTACTGTGACTTAGGGATTGAGGGTCAGCTGCTGAATTAAGATAACCGGTTGAGACACATAACCACGATCAGTTTTTGTAAAAGTTTTCCCACACTTAGATAATCATAACTAAGTTCTAGGGCACTTTGGATACTCAAAGATTAAATAAAAAAGAAAAATAGCGGTTGTGAATGTCAGAAAAAATTAATGATGCTGGGTTGCAGTAGGCTACAGAACACTATTCAATGTAGATCATTCAATAGAAACTAAAATTCCGTTACTGTTTGTACAAATGTTTCAATAGTTTGTTTACAACGTCTAAGAATGATAGAGAAGATCAAGAGTAACACTTTTTTATGTGTCAGTATTTCTGTAGTTCCTTTATTCTTCCGTAAGGGGTGGTGTATTAGAAATCGAGCTCTATTTACTAAGTGGTATTTAATTTCCACGAAAAAAAGGCGAGTTTATATGTAACATTCACAACGTTGCTAAAATTGTCTTCCATTGAACTTATTGCAGAAATATTGCCAGGGATCCTGTCTCATGAATTCGGTCAGGAAGTTACTGGAAGAAGACGTGAGATGTCAACCTCCTATTTGGGGAGCGTTAGACATACAGGCACCTTCAGCAGACATTTGCTGTGTCTCTGTTAATGAAATGCATATTTGCCAGCTCAGGGAACTTGCATTCTGCCATTAGAAGCTATCACAAATGAAATTTGTATTGCATACACTGTACATTAAACATTAACTTTCCATACCTACTGGAATACCACACCTAACAACATACAAGAGAGTGCATTATGAAAGCTTATTTTACTTTATAGCAGTGTCGCACATAAGAATCAGTGACACATACTCTCAAACGACCCATTTTATCAGTGTACCTAGCGGAAAACTATGAACTACAACATTTTTGGCACTTAAAATAGTGTTCTTTTTTATCTTCTATATCATCCCTCAAACGATGTAAACATTCTGTAGATAAAATAATTTATTATATATATATATATAATTACTAAACTACCAACATCGTTTCCCACACCTCCTGAAAATGCTGTACTTGTGAGAAATAGAAGGCAATTTCCTTAGGGGTATTAAGCTTGAGTTCTTTCAGGATGTTTTAACTTACTCCAGTGATAAAAATCGAGAGGTAAATCGAAGGGGTAGACTGAAGAAACTTTGTTCAAACACAGTTTGAAGTTTATTGTATCTGCAGAATATGAAATCATAAATAAATATGACGTTATCTTTGCGAGCATGCCTCTGTCACCTGTGGTAGCAAATGCCATGTGGTGGTCGATACCTGTATGGCTCACTCATTGTTTGTGTAAATGCCTATCCACTGAGAGATTTTATTACTTCGCCGACTAAAATTTTAATGAACAAAGTTGAGCATTTTTCGCTTTATTGTAACGTGTGATATTGTTTCCACTGTTCGATTTTATAGAACTCACAACCTTTAATTCCGTTATTCTCTTTACGAGCTGCAACTGATTGAAATCTTCTTAAAAACTCTTCAATGCCTGTTTTCTGTAAGGTGTGCCCTTTCTTTGATGACGCACATTGTTTTAAACTTTTTCCATTAGGTATTAATTTTTTCCTGTCCATTCAAACGGGTAATTTTTCTTTAAAAATTACGCCGAGAAAGAATAATAAGTTTTATTCTGTCTCTCTGTATGATTAAAAGCAGAAAATAAAGCCTGCCTTTTATAGTACATAAAAACCGTATAATACAGAGTGTAGCAAAATGGTATATCTAAATTTTGGGGAAACATTCCTTGCATACAGAGGGTGCAAATGTGTTGTATGAATATGAGTCCAGAAATGCTTTGTTTCCTTGTTAGAGCCCTTTGTCTAGAACTGCACTTACATGGTGTGACGTGCATGCTAGAATAGCTGTCCTGTAGCAATAACCTACAACAGAACAGTGGCTTAATATGTACAGTAGGTAAACATTCGCTTTAATTTGTGGTTAAATGGGGCGGGGATATTGTAACTACTCTTAGTTTCTAGGTCCGCCATTGTTGTGGTCGTTCTGTACCATGTAGTTCGCTTGATATGCTATTCATTTCATTGTTTGACTTAGCATAGAACACGTGGTGTCAGTTCTATGTGTTTACGGACCTCATTGCAGGTATAGTAAAAATAGGTTTTCAAATGCGGATTTTGCAGACGTTCATATGATCTATGGATTAACCGAAGGGGTCGAGAGTCATTTTGCTCGTATTCTGCAAGGCTGCCAGAGGTACTGCAAGTATACATCAGCACATCAGGGGAGTCCATGAGACGGCGGGCTGATGAATGTATCCGTGCTAATGAAGGATATTTTGAACATTTCATGTGGTTTTCTGTTTCCCACAGCTCTATTTTTTAAATATTTTGTTATGTTGTATAGGTGTAGAAATATTGCTCTTAATAAGGAAATAAACAATTCCAAACCCATATTCATATTATATTTTATTATCCTGTATAGGTGAGGAACATTTCCCCAAGTTTTGACATACATTTTTGTTAAATATTGTATATTGCAAATAAAAGAGATCACAGCAACATAGGAATACTGGCGCTTGAGACTGTAAAGTAAACGTGATATTGCGGATGCCCACAAAGAAGCAGAAATAAAAACTGTGAGGAGAAATACACACACATTGCCAAATATGTACCTCCCGTGGCTCTTGCGAAATGTATTTCCTCACAGAGTAGCCACGGGCACGGATTCCATCTCGTGTGATATAAACTATATTCTTCTAGTTTCTAAGGAGAACGAGTAACCAAGCAAAACTTGTCTCATTTGTGATAAAGTATTTCGTATTCCAGCATTCTAAAATCACTCGTTTTTCTCTTTGAAATGGTTCCGAAAAAAAAAAAGATGGTTAAATACGTTTCGTATATTTTGAAAATCGACAATTTCGAAAGGATAAACCCAGAAAGACTAACTAAGTCATTTTAAAAAGGTTGATATTTTAGCGATAGCACACGTTCTATAAATAAGTGTGTGACGTTTAATACACAAGTCATCAGGGACATATTGAATTGAATTTGATGGGATCGGAGTAGGAAATTCGATACCTCATTCACATCAAGAGTCATTTGTGACTACGCCCCCAAAGGGGGCACCTCCAAGATGAAGGGAGAAAATGGGGGAAACACAGGGCGGCCAGGAGCCAGGAACTATGAGACACAGATATAGACGGAATACCTAACTCATTTTCAGATTGACAAGAACACTTGTCTTCTTGCCATAGAAGGACTCTTTAAGAGTTCGAAATATAGCGATCTCAAGTGTGACTTTTCTTAGTGTTTTATCCTTTTCTACTATTATAATTACTGTTAATTTATGTATATATTTTACCAAATCTAGTAAATCTAATTTAATCTAATTTCAGATGTTATTTTGCTCTCATTACTGTTTTTTCATGACCGAAGGTTCTAAGCCGAAAATTAGAGCGGGAACCGTTATTGATAAAATGTTAACTTAAAAGTTGTTTTTATGGTTGCCCACATTTGAACAAGGTTTACTATTTTATTAACCGTATCAAAACTTTCTAAGAAGGAAATGTTGTAGCCCATATATTTGAAACAATTTATCTGTTTTGTAATCGAGTTATTTATTACTATTTTAAATATTATTTATTTTATTCTTTGGAGGGCTATCACCTTGGTTTTGATCAGCCGAATTGTCAAAACCACAAATTTTACAAATTTGGTAAATATATCCATTTTAGGTGGTTCTCAGTCCTTTTTATAATAATAATAATAATAATAATAATAATAATAATTTTATCTTAAGCATACAATAATGTTTTAATATAAAGTCCCTGTTCTAACTAAATTCCTACATTTGTATTTTCATTCTATTGGTGCAGAATTTCGTCTATGTATAAATTAAAAATTATCAATGACAAGTTCCACTCTTGTCTAATTCCTAATGGCTTTTAAAAGTGGCTACTAAATTTATGTTCTAAGTTTGAAAATATTTTAATATTTTTATGTAGATTATTTACAGAACTGACAAAATAATGTGGAAAACTTATTTTTTATAAATTTCACCATAAAGTTGCTCTATTTACTTTTTCAATTACCTTGACGTAGTAATTAAAAAGTAAATGTGTTTATAGACTAAATTATCTCCTTTTACTAATTAGCATTTGTAAGATATTCGAGAGTAGGTCCACAAGAGTCCGCCCTCGCCGACAAGGATTATCGCTTTCACAAAAGCCTTATCTGGTGTCATACCTTATCTGTTAAATAAGTAATTCCAGTTGTAACTCGTCGGTCCTGGTGGTGTAGTGGTTACCATACTTGCCTCCTAAACCCAAGATCGCGGGTTCGAACTCGGCTGGGACCGATGGATTTTTTCGGGCGTAAAAATCGTAAGTATGGCTTCCTTTGGAAGGGAAGTAAAGCCGTGGGTCCCGTGTCGACACATGTCGAAAAAGAACCTCAAGCCTGAAAGAGAGGCCTCTGAGCAAAATTTGTCGGCCGTCTCACGCCCTGAGTTGAATGGGACGCTGATGACCTGTGATGTTAAAGAGTGTCCATAAATAAATCAACCAAAAAAAAAAATCAGTTGTAACTTCCGCTCCGCTATGTTCGGTTGTTCAAATATACTTGCATAAAGAAGGCTATATGTAGAAGATTGTTACATGTTCAAAATGGAGTTTCGAGCTGTTAATAAGTTCTTCACAAAAGAAGAACATACTCCAAATGAAATTAAACAGCGAGTGGACGGTGTATATAGGGAAGCACCCCCTTCATATTCTACCGTAAAAGAATGGGCCAAACTTTTTCGGAAAGCATTGAAGACGAATGTCGGCCCTAGGAGGTGCTCACTCCTGAAAATGTCGCTCTTGTGGAAGGAGAAATTATGGAAGACCGGCGGCTCAAAGTTACAGAAATAGCAGCAAGATTGAGCCTTTCTAAAATAACTGTCCTTCGAATTATTCATGAACATTTAAACACGAATAAGGCTAGTGCAAGATAGGTGCCTAGACTTCTTTCCTCAGTCTAAAAGCAGCAACGAGTCATCTGTTTTCAGGTATTTTTGGAGCTCTGCCTTGGAAACAAGAGAGCAGTTCTGCAAACCATTGTTACTGGAGATGAAGCTATGGTCCTCTATTATGACCCTTGTCCAAAAGAGAATCAATGGAGTGGTAGGCGTAAACCTGCAAAACACCGCCTCTAAAGGGCAAGGTCATTCAGTCAACTAAAAAGACCATGGTCACAATCTTTTAGGACTGTGAAGGTATACTCTTCATGGACTTCAAGGAGAGGAATACCACAGTAAATGGGGAGTACTATGCTGGCCTTCTGCACAGACTAGGTCTTTCCACCAAAGAGAAAAGGCGAGGAAAGCTGAGTGGGTATGAGCCTTCTTCACGACTACGTGTGTGTGCATACAGCTCTTATTGCAAAGGAAGCTGTGAAGAAATGTGGCCTCAATGAGATGGGCCATCCACCCTACAACCCAGATATAGCTCCCAGGGACTATTTCTTCTTCTCAAAACTCAAGAAGGACCTTCGAGGAAGGAAATTTAAGTTTGACGAAGAATTGATGGATGCTGTTTATGCTCATTTTGCACACAATAATTCTAACAATTTTGGGGGGAGGGGTTGAAATGTTAATTAAAAAATGTGAGAAGTGTATTGCAATAAAGGGTAACTATGTTGAAAAGTGGAATATAGTGTTTGTCTTTATCCATACCTAAAAATGGTTGGGCCGGAAACTTATGGATCTATCCTCATACATATTATTTGTACATCTTCCTTTAAATCTTAAAATTAAGACTTACGTTTTACAAATTATTATAAAAACTAAATTTTAATTGAAATATAATAATTTGGTGAATTTTTCTATGGGAACTATAAAACGTAACAATTTTTTTTAAAATTTTGAGGTTAATTGTTCTAATTTTTCCTGGGAAATCGCGTGGAATCGTCCGAATGTGAGAGGCTTATCTTACCGGCACTCTGGAGTTCAATCACCGACTTGTTTTATGCTGTGTTGCGGGTCACCATGCATTTGGTCGGAAGTAAGCCGGAATGATGATGTTGCAGGCCGAGCGACAGGAGTCTCAAGGACGTGGACGTGATATCGCACAGGCTGCGGCGCGTTGAGCAGCTGGATCGCCTGCCCAGCTCTGTGCTGCAGCAGCTTGCTTTCTGCGGCTACTACGAGGACCTGGAGAAGGGCGTCACCCGTAAGTAATGCATGAAAAAATATTACAAACATAAACAATGTTGCTTTTCTTTCACTTCCACTAGGTACATCTGACATACAGAAATTAGAGTCTTCATTTATTTAGAGAAGCAAAACTCCATTTTACTTGGTTCTTTATTGCTTATGTTTATACACGCTGAATGAAAGACCACTTAAAATCTCTTACTAAATTAATTTCTAACGATAAAATTATATTTCAGGGTGATCTGTAGACATATTTTTAAATATTGAGTTCAACAGTATATTAGCATCATGATGGAACATTTGGCAGTTAAAATACGGGGTGTCTGAGAAGTAAATTGTAATTCCGAATCTAGTAAATGCTTTTATGTGTTGTTTGCTACAAAACACAGACACACTCGCCAAATGTTTGTTATCCAATTTATCTGCCCGTGTACACTTTGTGTGACTCAGCAAACGCCCAAAAGCTACTCGCCAGGTCTTTCCCATCATCTCCTGTGCGGCTGTATCATAAACACCAGTGATCCTCCGCAGCAAATCGACCAAAACAACTACTGGATTTCAACAAACTTTGTATTTTATAGATCCCCAAAGAAGAAAATTGAATGATATTGGGAATCTTGGAGGCCATACCTTCAGTCCACCGCGTCCACATTATCCACACGATTCCTCGCGTGTGCAGTTTAATGTGGAGGAGTTCCATCATGTTGAAAATGGTATCTCTCTGGTGTCTAGAAATGGCATAATTCTCCAGCATTTTTAGACTGATTATGCTTTGATCGAAAAAGAATGCACCGACCACTTATTACAGCATGAGACCATCAAACATTGATTTTAGATCTGTCTTATTCTATTTCATTGTGAATGCTGGGAATCACTCAACCGGCAGTTAAGTTTAACCACTCTAGAAATGTGAAACCTGCATTCATCGGAAACAAACAAACACACAAAATAAGCGTAGCAACGCAGTAGAATAGCAGAATTGGTTTATTCACGGCCGACAAATTTTGCTCAGAGATCTCTTCTTTCGGACTTGAGGTTCTTTTACATGCCGGAAATCTACGACATGGGACCCTCAGCTTATCTTCGTTTCCGAAGGAAACCATAATTATTATTTTTACGCCCGAAAATCTAAGCGACAATTAATATATTGCAGTGTCGATACATAATACATAACATCAAATAATTGATAACCTAATGGAAATAAATAAAAATTTGGACAGTTCCTATGACTTTTGCAGCGAACAGCATTTAAATGAATGTATTAGTTCGTGACTTATAAAATTTTCCTAATGATTGTTTTCGCTCCGGATACCCTGTTATATATCAAGGCAGTCAGCTGAAATGTTAAAAAGAATTTAATGAAGAACTGCACATTCTCAGCATTTATGTATGTAGCATAAACAGAAAAATGCTCTCGGTTAACAGGTTTTGTGAATGCCACAGGAAAATGGGAAATAGAGTCGTGAAGTTAATATTTTTTATTTTAGTATTTATATTTTTAATGAAAGAATAAAATTATACTGTATTTATAATAATTTGCACAGTGAAAGTATCGAGTATCGAGTAACATACGAATAAAGCTTCCCCAACTAACTAAAAACTACTACCTGCACATGCATTTTACGGTTGTGCCGCGCCCTGCCTTCCTGTAATTCAAATAACCCCAATCTCTGTAATTGTATGATGCCCATTTTTTTTTTTGTTTCAATGCGATGAATTTATCGTTTATTTGTGCAAATGAACAGTCTCGAAGGATTGTGAACCCGAAAAGACTAATACTAGACCTTTAAAATAAGATTTATATTATATGTGATAACATACATTCTGCAAAAGTATATGTGCCACATTTAATATAACATTTTAACAAGGAAATAAATCATTTAATTAAAATTTGACTAACGCTCACACGGAAAAATGTAAAAATAAAAACACTAGCTGATTGCGCTCTCTTTCTGGCTCTGTCAAAAAATCTGTGTTCTTATTTTAATGTTTCTTCAATAAAAAAATCGTTAAATTATATTTGGAAACGTGTGTCTTGGTATTTACGTTTACGTATGGGCATAAAGGAGAGCTGTACTACTTTCATTTCAAAGCACTGGCTATGTATAAGTTGATACACAAGGAGTGAACTGATGAAATTTATGAAATTACTTTTTCCATACTCTTTTGCCTTGGAACATAAATCTGAAAGCTGTATTTTCTTCACTTAATAATTTGCAATTTTACTTTTTTATTTCTCATCGTCTTTGAGGGACAATAGTTCAAATATGCATAACACATTTGTTCTTTATAACGTTATAAAGATAGATAAATAGGTAGTGGTTTTTATTTTACAAACTATGTATGCACATTAACTTTTATCCATCGCAAGGGGTCCAGAGACCGTACATCTACTATTTAGCAACCGGCAGAGAATATACTTAATGTCAATATTATTTATATAAATAATTAACACACAAATAATGATATTGAAATATTTATATACAACTATTAACTCGCAGATAATTATATTATATGAAAACATACACATACTTTCTCTCTTTCATGCGTCTATCACAATTATGCATTGTTTAAATACTGTGCGTAAAAACTCACTCAGCTTTGGCCAATTTTCTTCCTGATAAAGCAAGTCCCAACATGCTAACCTGCCCTTATTCGAGTATGTAAACTTGGCTCTAACGTTCACCCGCCAATGTTCTGTGTTTGGACAATGTGTCAGTACATGTTGCCAGTCTTCAAGAATTTCCACAAAGAAGGCAAACTCTATCGCCTTTTTCACTGGTAATTTTTTATGCTTTTGAAGCCCCCAGTGTAAGCCCAGCTATACCTGATCGCTGCTTAAAATTCAAGCTATGTATGTATAATTTCTTCCACCTGTTTATATTTAGCTCATTACTAAGTTCCGATGATGTTTTTCTCTACATGCTGCCTGTTAATGTCATTTAGCTTTCTTCTAACTTTCCTCCATACATTCATTATTGCTGTTCCTTACTCCCATCTCCCATACTCGTCCCATTCCACTAATCTTGTAAACTAATTACTACGATTTACAAATCATCATGTTTCGAAATATAAAAACAATGAGTTATTTTCAGATTTCTATTTTAAGCGGTTTTTAAATAACTTTTTATATAAATATAGTTTTAATAAGGTAAGATAATGTGGCGAATTTTAATTTATTTAACCCGAGAATGTCATATTTCACAAAAATACTTTTTATATTTTGTATAAAAATAAGTACTAAAATGTAAAAAAAAAAAAAAAGAAAAGAAAAGAAAAAAAAAGAAAAGAAAAGAAAAGAAAGAAAGAAAGAAAGAAAAGAAAAAAAAGAGGTCAGTTCTAATTTTCTTTCCGATTTTTACGTGGAATCGCTTATATGCACCATCCTCTCACAAGTTATACCTTTCCTGTTTCATATGCTTTATTACAAATAGTTTAGTTTGGAGACAGAAGAACTTTAAGGGGAATGTTGAGCACAGTATATGCTCCATTTGTGGAAATGCAGAGATAGCGGTTCATGTATAGTCGAAATTCAAGGAATGGATGAGTGAAGGAAAGAGGAATGGCTCAAAGTTATGAAGATGTAATACTTAAGCAAAAATTTTGAATTTAGACGAGCTTATATTTAAAGTCAAGCGGAACTTGCCATGGATAGCGAACAAGGAAGAGTTTTAGGTCCTTGGGTGTGTATATACATACAGAAGGGAAAAGAAAGACTGAGAAGATTTGTTTGTATTTCTTTTTCTTGATGCTGTACGTACTTTGTTTGGTTTGCTAATGGATTTATTTAGTAACCGTGTATGTCTCAAGATAGCGGTAGTACCGGAACCAAGCCATAACACTTATAAAATAAATAAAACCTACTCACTATAAACGTTAGGGAGTATATCGATCAGTACATAAGCCAGTTCCGGCTTTCAGTTGAGCTGTACGCATGCGCGAACTATGCGAGCCTACATTGTTGCAGTGTTTTTTGAGAAGATAGCAACCTCTAAACATGCAGAAAGTAAATGTACGACATGGAACCCACGACTTTACTTCCCTTCCGAAGGAAGGGATACTTAGGACTTTTACGTCCGAAAAAAATCCATCGACCCTGGTCGGGTTTGGACCCGCGATCTTGGGTTTAGAAGGCAAGTATGGTTACCACTACACACCAGGACCAACTGGGAAATTGAATAAGATAGACGTTCAATATACCTTATCCCCAAAACTAGAAAAGAACATGGTTATGATCAGAGATGCGTGAACAGTTAGTTTATGGAAATGTTAAAAGAACTGGTAATGCTCATGAAGGAACTGAGTAATAGGTGTTCAGGAATGTGTTACAAAGAGTGCAACCATTCTTGTATGTTAACAAGATAGGCAAACATTTTCCATTCATTCATTCAGTTCTATAGTATGCTGAAAACATTCAATTCCACAGTAAACAATGAGCCAGGAATTAGTTGCATGGGTTTTGTAAAAACTGCACTTGAAGCCGCCTGTTAGTAAAAAGAGTTAGCACTCTGATCAATAACAAATCTTGAAAAACCTACTCGTAAACAATGTTTTCTGAAGTGCTTCAATGCTTGAAGACGTATTATAATGCGAGGTAATTTATTCTCTAAACATATATGTAATAATTTATATATTGTACATTGCTAGAGTATGGTAAAGACGTGTTGATACTTTGAAACTAATAAACAACACTCCAAGTAGCAAATGACATAATTTTGTTTCTGCAAACTTTATTCGTTTTATTTTTATTTACAACGATATGGAGTGCTGCACAAGCTTTTCGTAATTTGCAATTAGATTTTAAAGAAAACTTATGAAATGAATTAATGCAGGCACAAATAATACTGGAGCTCATAAACATTTCGCCTGGGAAAATGTTCAAAAAAAAAAAGAAAAAATAAAATACTTAGGCAACTTGTGGATATTTGTCGTAACCAGAAATTGGACTTAGGGCTCTCAAATAATAAAGAGACAAGGGTAACAGTGATGAAGAGAAGGAGATGTTCCAGCTAAGTGCTACAGAGTTAACGTGTAGATACGCGCTGCCATTATTTGTCATAATCACACGAAGGGAAGGGTGGAATGATGTAATAATTGTGTGCGAGACAGTGGACTCGCAGAGAGGGAAAATGACAATTAAGTGGTTAGTGAGCAGCACTTGGCTGTATGGGAAGAACCATTACATTTACGACGCCGCTGGTTATTAACACTACTTTTATTACATATCTCTTCTTCCACAGAAATTTTGCAGTTTTGGTTCGAGGCATTTAGAAACCGCTGCTAATGGAACGGCTAATGTTAGATTGCTTTTTCGCAGTGTACTCAGGTTCCCTAAAAGTTTATACTTTTCTGTTGATATCTGAACAAGCCTTAGAAATATACTAGAAGGAAAATCCCCCAGGATGTGGTAGGGGAAAGGTAATTTCACAAATCGGAATAAAAATGATTTATAATTATAATATATTTTAAATAATAATAGTTTCAAATATAATGCACATACATGTAAACAGTTTTCCACTTGGAAGTTGTGTAATAAATTAAGCAATATAACGTTTAAACAAATAACAAACCCTTGCAACATTGTCACAAAAATATACAATTGAATAAATTATTAAAAGAATTACTTGGGTGTAAGTATTTAATAAAATCTCCCTCTCGGCGAATAAACAAGTTTCCATTAATTTAACACATTGGCTTTTAAAATCCCAATTCCCTACTTTTTAAAATAATTAAAACAGGAAACTCTACGCCAATATAACATAGTGCAATGCCAAAATCACAATAAAATGTTTTAAAGGATACATCATGCCTCGGTCACAGGGCTTACTCTCCGAAGAAGGCTCCAGACCTAACAATTTGCAAGTAAAGGCCAGAGCGAACTGTTCCTCACCCTCTGCCGGCTATGACTCAACTTTCTGTAGAAGGAAGTAAGAACATGCCAGTCAGAATGTTTACGTTATCACTTTCAGATCATATGATAAGCGTGACAACCAATAGCAAGCAAACTCATTGACAATGCCTCCTGACGTGGCCAGGTAACAAAAAGGGGTGAGAAAAAGGGGAAAGGCATTCGGAATGAAGAAAGTACGTACAAAATGGCACAATGTTCAGATTGATTCATAAAATAGAATGTTCCATAATAACATTTTTATTTTATCTTCATCTTCTTTGGTATGTGTTAGAAATAAGGTATGGAATGCGATTGAAATTATAAAGAAAGGTAAAATAATGAATCTGATAGCCAATTTCTATCCCAAATATGGAAGATAAGTCTCAGACATCTGACCCTCTTTCACTAGTCAACCGAGAATAACCACCTTCAACCAGATATAGCATCACCTTACAATGTCAAGTCATAGGCCATATTTGTAGATTAACCAATGAGGAACAACTTACGACAACAGTTTACGAGGGCAGGGGCACAATCAGAAAGTCAAACTAACGCAAAAGATAGAGATGTTCCAGCTCTGAAGAAGGCCACAGCAAGAGGGCAGAAACGTCAGCTAAGCAAATAATTGTTGCAGGGTAACCTGGTTAACTCATATTTTAATAATAATATTTTAGATTTTATATTTGACTCATTAAGCTTTCTTATTGAGGATGATGTTGAAGAAATTTTCGTTTAATATTTGTTTTGAAGATGTAACAGATTTCAATGGAAAGTTTAGGATGACACACGAAGCTAATTAAAAGACAAGTAAAACGTATCAAATAATATATACTTCACTAATATTGATCTCAGAATAGTGATTCTCTTCATGAAAAATCTTTATTATTATTATTATTATTATTATTATTGAACCTAAGCCTTTAAAATTCTATTCTCTGATTCAAAGATTATATCGATAATATGAAATAGGTGCATTCATGCATTATCTGCAATGTGGAAACCAAAATCTAACGTATAAATTACTGTTTAACAACAAAAATACTTTGGTGAAGCACCTGTTACCTATAACTTGTAAATGCGGAAAGTATTAACGTAAGCTTGTAATAAATAGACCTCTGTGCTCATTATAGTTACCATAGGTTCTGTCTACTTAAACTATATTAGTCATAAACAAAGTGTCGAAGCTTAAATGATTGTACACGGTTTTTGGCATCCTATACTTCGATTTTTATTTAATTGAATCGTTTCAATTTTATGTAATTCAAAGTTAGACTCAAACCACATTGAGAATCAAACACGGCATTTCAGCTTAACAGACATCTGGCTTTTGAGCCAAAAACACTTTAATCTAAGACTTTTTAATATTGGTAACAAAATACATATGACGATCATTTAGATAGATTTATATGCAACTTTCTTCTAGTTTTAAGTTTAAACCAAACTCGAATGTGAGATGAGAAAATGTATTTTTAGTAACACTTATAAAACGTAATTTGAAAATTCCAGGTGAATGTGGAAATTTGTCTTTAAAATTATTTAATAAGCTTTGTTCGTTTATTTATTTACGTACTTTCCCGTTACCCACTATATATTTTATTAAGTTTAATTGGAAGTCAATTTAATAGTCAAAAATAGTAATAGAAATTAATTAAATGCCTCTATACTTTTCCCCGAAAATTGTTTAAGCAAATGATCCTTCTACAATTTGATATGTATTACAAAATTAAAACGAGTTAAATGGTTTTTTTTACTCGAATTTTCATAAAAAAAACCTCTTAATTACTGAAAACATTTGCAGAAAGTCTCTCTGGTACATTTATTGTTAAAGGATAGTAAAATAAAAATGCAAAAAATCTAAATATGCCACTTTCTCATGAAAAGTGTGTACATGTATAGTTTTTTTTTTTTTTTTTTTTTTTTCCATTCTGAAGGAAAGTGGATTTTTGGGAAAACTGTTATTAATTAAAAAGCTAAAATTACAAATATATTTTACAACAAAAATGCACATATTTTCTTTGGGTACTGTAATAAATAATTACTTTAATATTTGTATACTTTAAACTCTCTATAATTAATAGTAAAATTATTAATGAGATCTAATAGCTTGGAATATTAATATTATAAATACCGGTTCCTAACTTGTCTATATACTTCTCCTTTCTCGGAAGAGAGTGTACAGGTAACATAGTGTAGAAATGAAAGCGGTTTGCCGATCTACAAAAGGATCGTAGCCCTTGATCACAGAGAGAAGTCAAACGCCTGCATGAAAAATACTGCACCACAGTCCTTTAGTGGCGATCGCAGAATAGAATTATTTTATAGGCAGCTTCTTCTCGTTAAAAATACAAAGCGCCTAAAAACCACCCTTTCGACATTTCGAGAACAGAACTAGTGAGTGACTTCAGAAGGAGTAGGTAAGTGAGATAGAAAAACGTATTGAAACAAGTCATAGTTGTCAAAGATACAATGAAAAAGAATTGTTAATTATTCTAATTTCTAGAACAAGAGTGAAATAATAAAGGGGGTATCTCTTACATTACCAGAGTTATGACGCTGCAGTTAATTTCCAAAAAAATAAACTGATAGGCATTAAGAGCAGAGTTCTCAACTTTTCCAGTTGTGTACCATTACATTCAACACAGGATATTAAATGTACCAGTAAGCAAATTTTACGAGGAAAATGCATGATTTTTGGGTACAAGGATCAAAATAAGCATTTATTTACATTTAATAACAACACTATTGATTTATTTAGTTATTTCTTACACGTAGTATTTAGAATTATATATTTATTTAAGAAAAATTGTTCAATCCATTCTTATTCAGTGGATTGCTATGTGAAATGTCTTAAAATCAATTTTATTAAAGTTAAAATATAGTGATTAAATACATAAACAAACTTTGACAAACATATATTGCTGATACGGGTACTCCAGTACTCAGATTTGCCATCAGTAAAAATCTATTAACTTTATAAATTTAAATTTTCACACTTACATTGTTTCAGTGCGAAGGTTGAGCTTGTTTAGCTAAACGCAGTTTCATTTCCATACTTGCTTTCGGTATAAGATAAAGAAGTTAATCCACATTCACAAAGGTAACTAGTTACAAACACAAACACAAAAAATGCTTTTCTGAGATCATGTTTTTTTTTTGTTGTTCCCCCCCCCCCCTTGCCAGCCGGAAGTCTGTTAAATCCATCTTCTTGGTCATTTGCTTGAGACTTCCTCAGAAGTTGACTCTATCAATTCGTCTTTGTCTGAAGGAGTTAAGGTTTCTGGTAAGGTGTCAGATCTAGCCCAAAATTCCGAATTCAGGAAGCATACTTGAAATTTGAGATGAGACTTCCAAGGTGTTCCTTAATGTTCAGTGCCAATTTAAAATGGAGAGTAATTTCGTTTTCATTTAAGAAAGAATCCAACAATGGAAAGAAAGATGCTTTTCCAAGATTTATTTCTGTTATCATGAAGCTTAGTTTTTTCTTAAGTGGCAACTCCTTTGCTTTCTTAACTGTAAATGCGACTCGCAGCTAATCAAATGACAAAATGCGTCCCATTTTGTCTGATTAAATGATATTTGCGTTCTATCATTGTCGTAGGATAATTTGAACTTCCGTATTATTCTTGTACATTATTAAACATACAACAAATGATAATATAAAATCTATTGTTTAGTTATAGTAGAAATATTAAATATTTATGTTTGTAAAACAAACGTTAATTTATCTACTTGATAAAATGTTTATGTACTCGTACCATTGGTTAAGAACCCCTGGCCAGGGCAATTGGTTTATTCGAGAAGAAACCAATTATATAGACTGTGGATGGTTCTTGTGTGGTTTATTTTTAATACAAAACATTGCAGACAATTTCAAGTGCTATATTGATGGAATTTGTAGCAGTTTGACGTAAGTGTATATTAGGAATATTTATAATCGGTGGATGAATTGTTGATTTGCTTGCGTCGCTGTTTCGATGCGTCGTTCTGCCTCGGCTAGCTTCTTGTATTTGTGTACAGCTGGATATTTTGTTACCTTTTCAGGTTAACGGGTGGAAATTGTCGGGAACTAGGGAATATGTAAACAAAGTTCAAGACTGAAGATGACGCTATTTATTTCCTCTTGTCACTAGTTCAATGTAAAAGATCGCCTTTCTAAGTTCTGTTGGACGATATTTATTATTGCTTCCCCCTAATCGAACTAATTGTATATCGCAACATTTTCCTTCTTTTAATTTTGGTTAGTTCAAAAGTCTTTATTCTTTATATTAAAATTCACTCTCCTGGATCACAATTATCTACGTTTCAATATCACTCGATGTTTCCTCTACTCACGGACTGACCATTACTGCCCCATTTCTTCTCTCCACCTTGACGGCTCTACACTTACTGCCCTGTAGCTTCGAACCTGTCCTCGGCCTTCCTATTAACCTGATTTTCTTTTCTCCCTAATGGTTCACACAAGTGTAGAAATCTGCCTTTTTTCACTTTCTATTCTGCAAAGGTCTCCTACTGTTCCCTTCTTTAGGCTAACTAAAAAATGAAAGTTAACAGAAACTCTAGAGAGGCGACCCTTTCTTATACAAAAGAAGTCTTATAACAAAACACACCAAATACAAAGACGACTCCTGGTCATCTGTTCTTTGTCTATTGTACAAAACATATCCACCCTCTCTATGTTGTCTGGCATCTCTTCTAAAAGGCCTGTCGCCAGATTTTCTCTTCTGTTACCCCAAAAATACACCATGCATGAATAACTTAACTAATATGTATATACATAAATTGTACACACTAACCTTAATAATACTTATAATATCTTTGATAATGTTAACACTTTATATGTTAATTAAGGACATCATCTCATTGTTACAGCTTAAAATTTAACAATCACAAAATAAAGAACAATTTAATGGAACATTATTGAATTTCAACTTTAAGAGAAATCATTTCCACAAGAGACAAACATCCCTATTCCAAAATGTACACATGAATATTATACTCTAAATTTAAATTTCGAATGAATGAAACTTCAATTTAATTTTACATATACAGCGCGGTCCATTTTAAACCTGCAATTTCCCAGTCAGATCTCCCTAGTAATCGCTTCGCCGAACGACCAGCTAGAATGCCGGCAGGTTTGAAACGAACCGCACGGTATTCGAGCTGATATAAGCAACTCCATATAATTACGAGTGTTAAACTTACAAAAACCTCTTATACTCTAATTCCCCATAATTATAACCACACCATGATGGATGAATTTTTAACAAACTGTGTAGAAACGACTGTAGTTCTGTACGTTTCCCCTCTTGTTACTGCTGATTTTTTCACTAGCGTCATTCTGTGAGGAATCTTAAGTGCAAAAAATGCGTAATCAGGCCGGAAAAATCTGCGCTTCTGGCCATTGCTGTAATTCAGAATAAACACATCCTTAACATCCCTTGCAAATACCTCTTTCGATAAAGAAAGGAGGCTATGGTTTAGCAAACTCGATTTGCCACTCCGAAAAATATCTTAGACTTTAATTTTTATTTATTTTTTAATAAATTTCTTCCATTCTGTTTTCGTCTTCATAGACCATCGGCTCCCGAACTTCAAATCGTCCATCCATCTTGTAACGCTGACATCCGGTCTATGAGTCCACCTGTTGAAATCTTGTCGTACCATCTGACATTTAAGGGGATCCTGAAGTGAAAAATTGCATTTTTGTTTTTTCTCTTCATTACTTTGTACCCCAGAGAACCCCCATAAGAAATTTCATACACCTATATCCTTTGAAACATTTATTTTAGCAGGCATTATAACTGCATGTACTCTTTAAATTCCCATCTTTTGGCTCTTAGCTTTTACACATCCAAACTTCAAATACGTTTCTCTGTTTTATCTTTCAGTACATTTGTATCTTCTGCCACAGTTTTTATACACATTCCTGAAACTTTTTGATACATTCTGTAGACTTCGCTTCATAAAAGTTAGCATGCATTTTTCTGTTAAAAGAAAATTAAATAAACAAAACATATTTATTACAGTGAATACTAATTTATCATGATTTTGTATTTGAATTATGTTTTTTTTTAAAAAAATTGCCAACAGTCATAATTAAAAATGCATGTTACATTTTATGTAATACAATATTCAGAACAAATTCACTTTTCAGCTTTTATGGGAGACATGTTTTTAGCAATAACTTCGAATCACCAAGAAAGTTAATGAATGTTTAAAACTGCAGTAAAAATAGCCGAAAGTTTCTGTAAGTAATATAAAAACCTGAATACCTTGTGTGTAAACTCTCAACTCTCTAGGTATAATCAAAATTTCAAAATTTTACTTTGGTATCCCCTTAAGACTTCTTGCAGTGGCTCTGCGTTCTTCCGTTGTTCTGTATGTGCCCCCCAAGGCTATTTCTGAAACTTTTCTCTCCATTTTCCGTTATTTATTGCTAACTTTTCCCCATCTCTTTTTGTTAAACTCTGTCTGTGAGCCGTAAAGGAAACCTGATAGCATGAATGTACTTTTTCTTTTTTCTTTTTTTAAATTTACCGCCACGGGTGGACGAGGTCGTTAAGGCGCGAACTTGTGAGCGGGAGGTCTGGGTTTCGATTCCCACCAGGATCGTCCGGGTTTTCCTCAGTCCTCATAAATGGCAAATGCCATGGAGGTACCCTAAACTTAGGCCTGGAACGTTTCATTCCTTAAAAATATCCTTTCCCAATATATCGTTTCATTTCATGTATCATCAGTGTTCACTGCCTGTGGTGCATCAATAGCAAAATAGGCGTTAAACACAATTAAAAGAAAGTTTCAAGTCTTTGTCTAAAAGAATACAGTTTAAACTCCATTGTTTTTGTCATGCAATTTACATGCAATAGTGTTGTATTTCTAAATGAAAAGTTTTATTAATATATATATTAAAAATTATCTTTCCTTGTTTATTATTAACTGCATTTCCAAATCACCAGTCATTACTTTCACGTTAATATGTACTTTTTTGCTATATTGATTTTCTTCTTATAAGACTGGCTAGAATGGCTACTATTAAACATATTTTAATTTTTTTAATCAAGCTTTTGTAGGTCAGGACTTGGAAATTACTCGCAAAAAATTATAAAATTGCCGCTTCAGGTCGCGAATATTAATTCAGTATTATATTTTTTGCGATATTTTACAAGAATTGCTAATCTTTTATGAATTTAAAGTTGTAATACAGTTGTAAAACCTTTACGTTTGTATTTCAAGAAAACTAGTGTGTTCGGATATTTATTTTGCATGTTCATAATTCTACCGTCAGATGGCAGTTTCAGAGAGTTTAAGTTTACGATATTCTTTAGCTGACACATTTGTGCACATTTTATCATAAGTGCAAAATTATTTATTTGGCCTGACTATTGGTGTTTTTCTTATTCCAGTGTCTTAACAGGTCACGAAAATAATTTAGAATCTGTTTGAAATGTAGGCTACTTTATTTTAGTGTTTGTATCTGGAATCTTATCAAAGAATTTTCCATAGTCATTCAATAATTATGAGATTGTTTAAGGTATTGAAGTATAATGTGGGTATAAAAATTGATGTAACCCGAAAAGTAAACTTCTAGTCATACCCCAATAAGCACCTTTTCCCCCCTTATTTTTAACCCCCTATCTAATTTCCAAACATCCCAAAGCATATTTATATTCTAATTATGCAAACCAAATCTCTATAGGCGGGGAATAAACTTCAAAATTTGTTTATAAAACACCGCAGAAGGTAAAAGAGAAGATAAGTGCCAATTTTTACTTATAAACAAGTCGACCAAATACAAATTTAATGAGCTTAGCAAATTCTAAATTTAGGTATGAAATTGTATGGAACATGTATCTGTATTTGTAAACGTTTTGCCAATACTTATAGCATTTATCTGGCTTAGCAAATTTTGTTGAAAAACTAAATGTTTTTCCTACGTCATTTTAATGGTGTTTAATGCCCGTTTTAACTACTGAGGCAACAAGGCGGTAGACACTGGTAATACATGAGAAAAAATGATAAACTGGGAATTTTTTATAAAGAAATGAAGCGTTCCACGTCTAAGTTTAAGGTACCTCCCATGCATTTGCCATTTGAGGAAAACCTGGAAAAAACCTCTGGGAGGACGGTCCTAGTGGAAATCGAACCTGATTTCCCGCTCATGAGTTCGCGCCTTAACGACCTCGGCCACCCGTGGCGGTTTTATACTATCATCTTAAATGTACGTTTGACAACTTTCTGGGAGAAAGTCGATATATGAAATTGTTTTACATAACAGGCATTCAATTAATTCCTTAGAGTTTACTATGTTCTCTTTCCTGTAAGCTAGTTGCACGCGAGTCTGAAGTAAATGCTCCAAAATCAATACCTTCATGTACGTATACGTAACTGCGTTTCGCAGAGGGAGTTTTGAACATTGGTTTTCAGCTTTATAGAATGTACATTGATGTTTAAACACATGACGTACAGTTTATCAGAGTTTCTCACGCTTGACGTTTGTGTTTTGTCTTTCACAGACATCTCGTAATGCATTACATGGGGAGCAAAGAAAACCCCATCGCACTTTTCTTTCGACTAATAAACTGCTGGTGAAAGATTTAGTAATAAGTATTAATAGAAGTAATATTGTAATGTTATCTAGTTTGATTCTGGCTTAATTTCAGTTCATTTGTTCAAATCTAAGATATTTTTATCCATTTCTTATACCTTTTTAATGTATTTCCTCGTTATTGAACGGAAATTATGTTTATTAGTTTATATGTTTTTAGTTCAAATTTATCGGGTCATCCAATTATCTGATGACCGACGTGACAGCGGGGACTGTATTAGTCGATAAGCAATTTCTTACACCCAGTCATATGCTATACTAGAGTCGGCGGTAGAAATACTAGAATGTTTAACAATTTTTAATCCATTTAAAAAGTTATGTGCTCGTTAATGTCAATGGAGACATTGCCTGCCTCCATCTTCCACACATTTGTAGCATCTACTTATACCAGTACACTTCTTAAATGAGAAATTAAACTGATCTCATAAATGATGTTATCCTTTGGTTTGTCTAGTGTCGCAATATGATTTGGAACTCAATAATCTCGAAATTTCTCTTCAAATAAGCAGACAGCATGAACGGACTCTGTTTAAGGGCGCAAAACAGCGAAGGTGTCATTAGCGCCTAAACACACTAAAACTATGGCAATATTAAAATAAATAAATAATCTATATACACTGAGGTACTGTGCAGAAAATAAGCGGCATTAACACAGCGGGCAATAAAAATAAAAAATATAATAACAATAACAAATAACAAGAATAATAAAGGTCAACAGTTTGCAAAATACTGTTAATAAAATACACCAGCAATAGCTGGAAAAATAAGTCTTAAAATGTGCTAAAAGGAAACGTCACATATAAAAGTTTAAAAAAAATCGCACCTTACTCCAAAAACCACAAATATGCACGATGATGATTATGGTTTAAGGGCGCATAACAGCTCGTGGACTCGAATACAGCATACAATTCATAAATAAAAACTCCTTGTGGACTAGATACCTAGTAAATATTTTTAGCATACTTTCTTCAAATCTGAAAGTTCTGGGTTTTAATCCCGTAAGGTCAGTTGTCTGGTAAGGTTGAATGTCAGGTAACTTATCGTTGTGGATTCCATGCTCATTTACGCACTCATTTAATCAAATATTCATTCATCGTCACTAGCTGTTCTGAGGGACGTTAAACTGTAAGGAAAATAAATAACAATAATAAAAAACAAAAACAAAAAATAGATGCAAAGTCTTCGAAATCTTGGCCTTAAGTATGCATTTCATTTCGGACTCCATTTTCAAAGAGTAACTACCACCCCGCAAAAGAAGATGCACTACATTAGATAATGTTTGAAGGGTCAAAGATACTGTACATAAAATATTATATTTTTTCAAGATGAACTACCAGAGGTTGTTCGCGGTATTTGCAGTGTATGAAATGTTTATTACTTGATAGAACTTGTTAGGTTTAGTACTAAAATTATGCACTATCGAGTATTTCCTTGACTAGTTTTTGCCATAAAAAAGCGTTAAGTGATAGTCTTTTATTTAATTCAGTTTCAGCTTTTTCATCCATTTACCTTTGTTAATGCGTCGATATTAATATCCCATATTGCATGGTATTTAGTGATTTATTTCACTTGATTCTTCGCTAGCATAACCACTTATCATTATTCTTCTGACTTTCTTCTTAAATTCAACTGCAATAATGTTATTGGTATACTTAAAGTGATAACTGAAACTTTAGACATTATGTGTTCTATAGAACTATTCATGTTAAACGGGCGGTTTTTAAAATACAAGAGACCTTCTGAAAATTCTAGGCTGACCAATAAAACACAAGATTTAGGAGACTTTATTTTCCACATAACCTTGTAAATAAATACATTTAGTTCAACAACTTTTCAACTTTTTAATACCCTCAGTAAAAATTGTCTGACAAAAAAAAAAAAAAAAAAAAAAGCGCCTCTCTCAGGTTCAACTAAAAATCCTAAATATGGCTTCCTTCGGAAGGGAAGTAAAGCCGCGTCGTACATTTACGGCACGATAAAGAACCTCAAGCCTGAAAGAGAGGCCTCTGAGCAAAATTTGTCAGCCGTTTCACGCCCTGAGTTGAATGGGACGCTGATGACCTGAGATATTAAAGAGCGTCCATAAATAAATCAATAAAAAAAAAAAAATGAGCTACAACCTTATCATTAGATGTGAATCTTCGTTCATCGAGCCATTTCTTTAGGTTTAGAAACAAAAAGTAATCGCTGGGAGCCAAAGCTGGAAAATATGGCGAATGTGGAAGCACTTGGAAACGGAAGGTCATGTAGTTTGGCAGCAACAATCCCATAAGGTATGAAGGCGCATTATCGTGCTGAAAGAGAACTTTCTTTTTCGTAAGGTGTGGACCTTAATAGCATCCTTCAGTTGGTATAGTAGTGAAGCAATATGCTCCCGGGTGATGGTTCAGCCCTTCTGGATGTAGTCTACCTGCATCACACCATGAGAATCCTAGAAAAACCGTAGCCACGACTTTTCCTGCAGTTGGAACCGTTTTTACTTTCTTTGGTGCACTTTCACCTGTTGCCATCCACTGTTTGGACTGCTCCGTAGTCTTTGGCATGTAGTAATGAATCCAAGTTGTATGTACTGTTAGAAAACGTCAGAGGAAATCACTGGAATCGCGTTTAATAACTCTACACACTCTTGAGCAATGTTCATTCCAATATGTTTTTGGTTCATTGTTAACAATGGACACCCACCGAGCGGAAAGCTTTCTCATATCCCCGAAATGTCGTGTAAAATGTAATAGATACGGCCTATTCGGGTCTTTGCAGTTTCAGCCAACTCGCGTACCTTCAATCGGCGATCATTAAGTACGAACGCATTGTAAATTTTTGTCACAATCTCGTGGTTGTGGCAACTTTGAGACGCCCTGAGCTCTCATCGTCTTGAATGGATGTAAGATCACGCTTAAATTCAGCAGCCCATTTTTTAACCGCCGAAAACGAAAGGAATAGTCGTCTAATGTGAACTTTATTTTGTATTTTGTTGGGGTTAAACCCATCAAAACGAAGTACTTTTTCACAGCGCGTATTTCAGTTTTATCCATTTTGTAACACTAATTTGTTTACACGATCGTCACAAATAAGTGACTACACTTTGCGTCTGAAACTTTAAATCGCGCATTCTAAAGGATGATACTTAACCACTATGATAATAATTTGATCATTTTCACCACACCTCTAAGTCAGGCCGAGAAATTTTAAATACCGTTAGTATCAGAATTTGTGTATTTTGGACTATTGGAACTAGTTTTGTTTAAACGACGTTGGAAATGTGAGGATTTTGTTTTATAAGTTACGGTTTGTAAGGTGTCCGAGTAGTGTTACCACCCTCAGAGATGTTAAAGTTCCTTCGCTTTCGGTTATTGTTGCCCCTAAGTTAAGATGCTGCTTCGGTGTGTGAAAAATTACTGAATTTGGAACTACAGCGTCACTGCAAGGAGAGTACAGCTTGAGCATGTCTCCTAAGAGAGTCACGATACCCGCCTAAGTGAGAAAGCTGGAAACAACAGCATCTTTGTCAAATGAGATTGACAAGCATTACAAGTCTTGATAGCAAATGTGACTGAAGACACTGAATCTTGTCCGAAGAGATCTCCTCAAAGTCATGAGCAATTTGTCTCCTATTCCAAATGTCAAAGAGCGGCAAAGGCAAAGAAACTGAAGTCGACGATTTGCAGGAGAAACGATTTCGTTACTTCACATATAGTTCTTGACTTTCACCATACCTTACATTGTAAACATCACGTGGTTCATAGGCGACACGTCTGGTTAGGTGAATATCCAAATTACATGGATTTACACCTTCACGGAACCATGTCACAGTTATATAATTTAATAACCTGAACTAAACACCCTCCAGTTTGATATCTAGATAAGTTTTAAACTTAGAAGTATGCTGGAAGGAAATTCTCCAGGGTATGCTTATAGAAAAGCGTCTTTTCTATACGGGAAATGAAGAATGGTTTACAGTTTTAGGTGATTTACTGAAAAATAACATGAATATATCATGCACATGTGAAATAAATTTCAGATATGAATAATAGCAAAATTGTTGTAAAATATAAATCAACTTAAAACTTGCAATTTAAAGAGGTGTAAAATATTTGAAATACTAAACGTTGAAGCTTTGAGTCTTTGCTACATTTATATACAACGATTAATCAATTCCTGGCAAATAAATACAAGAGCACAGGCATATTACAAAATCTCCCGCTTTGGAAATGAATAAAAGACTTTAAATGCTTACCCTATTTACGACAACTTGGCTTCAAACAACGCACATTCCCTCCTAATGGAAAATTATTACAAAGAATACTTTAGACCAATATTATACAATCAACAACTTTACCATAAAGAGTTTATAATAACATTTTATCTGGGTCACTAGGAGTACATGGATGAGAAGGCTCCGGACCTAACAACTTAGAATGAAAAGTCGAAAGGCCCATACAAACTACCCCTCCTTATTCTTCTTTCTCTGTGTACAGGAAGGAGTCAAAAACACGCCACCCAGCATGACGTAACACTGATTTCCCGAACATTCAATCATTTTGAACTGTGCACCAGCAGAAGATTCCAAGTTGACTGTGCAGTTATGGCAAGCAGCATAGTGGGTCCATTATAAAGGTGTTGTGCAATTTGTTTAGCAGCTGAATGACAATGAACTTATTCAAGATTTTTTTTTCCACAACACGACTTGCAAATTGTCACACATATGTCGAATTTCTTGCCTTAAACGTTTCCTTGAGGACATTAGTTACACAGAATCCGTCATCAAGACTGTTATCTAAATCTGCCACGAACAATTGACGATTTGAAGATACCTGCATCACTGATCAGTGAACTGTCAGAACCAGGGAGGAAGAGAACAAAGGACGCAATTTTCAGCATCTATTGTGAGGGTAAACAATGCACCCAGAGCTATTTACATTTAGAAAGCAGTGACGCATTTGTATGTCATCAAAAAGAAATGAGACAAGTTTAAACAACCCCTTTCTATATGAGTCACGTTGCACATCATGAACCCCTACGGCTATAAAATAAAATGAACATTTTATGTACGAGAATCTACTGGATCCAGAGCTTGTTCCATCTTGCAAGCTGGACTCTGTTAACAAAAGTATGGTCCAATATATTACAAGTATATGGACTTGTAACTTGTAGCTATTAGCAGAATTCTGTTTCGCTTGTACTTTACAACTCCATACTTACAAATGTACAAGTGATTTTTTTCTTTTTTTGTTCCACAGAGTATTTGTATTAGTCAGGCAGCGGTAATTTGATAAATTTCTCTACAAGTATAGGAATATTAGTAGCTACAAATACCAGTGTAAGTTTTAATACTCTCTGGAATCACGTAACCTAAATGTACGAAATATGGACGAAAGTGATGATAATAATGAGAGTAGAAATGTATATAAAGAAAAAATAAGTGACCGAGTGACCGAGGTCGTTAAGGAGTAAACTCGTGAGTGGGAAGTCTAAGGTTCGAATCCCCCCAGGACCGCCCTCCCTGACTGAGGTTTTTTCCAAGTTTTACTCTATCCTCATAACTGGCAAATGCCAGGGAGGTACCCTAAACTTAGGCCTGGAACGTTTTCTTCCTTAAAAAAATCCTTTCCCAATTTATCATTTCATTTCATGTATCACCAGATTTCACCGCCGATGGCACCACAGTAGTAAAAACGGGCGTTAGACACTATACAAAAAAAAAAAAGTATTTAGGTGTAATGAAAAAGGTACACCACCGTTTGATTATGGCTCATTTATCAACATAAAGGACTTGCTGGGAGGTAGAACCTTCGGCAACAACAAGGAAGTTCAAGCAGATGTCTAATTGTTGTGGGCATGGTACGATGATTTGGCGACGCCATAATGACGTTATCAGGTGCGTTGACATTGGTAGGGAGTATATTGTGAGTTGATTTGTTTTATTTAAGAACACACTTTAATATTTCAACTCATAAGCGTCCCATTCAAATCAGGCGTTAAACGGCCGACAAATTTTGCTCAGAGGCCTCTTTTTTCAGGCTTGAAGTTCTTTTACATGCCATAAATCTACGACACGGAACTCAGGCTTTACTTCCCTCCGAAGGAAGCCATACTTATGCTCGAAAAAATCCATTGACCCTGGCCGGGTTTGAACCCGCGATCTTGGGTTTACGAGTCAGGTACAAGTTCAGTGACAGTTGGCAACTTAATTTTGTATATTTTTATGTAATTTTCTTACTCATACTCTTGCTGAGGTCTGCGAGGCTTGTGGGCTTTAATAAATGAAGGACAAGTTATGCATTACAGTCTGGGAACCAGAAGCGTTAAAATGTATGCAGCAACACATACCTACTAATAGCGTGTCCCCACACGCGTTAATTAAGGTAAGCGAATATTGTTCACAGCGAATATTATAACAAACGCGACAGTGTGTAAATGCATAGCAGTATCCAGTGGCATACAAATGCGGCGTGTTCTCATTCCAACATGGCCTTAAGGGCTTAAAGGTATATATTTACTTGAATTTAGACAAGGAAGTTTGATATAATTATGTTAACAATGCATATGCAAGCAAAATGACACAGACGCTGTTATAGAGTAATGCAATCTGGAAAGTGATGGTGATGAAGTAGAATAATCAAATGGGACTAGCAATTAATAAGTTAAATGGAATATTGTGTGATAATTATACGTAACAAAAGGAATACAAATCTTAATGCCGGACACAAAATGATTCCGTGTCTTATATATAGGGGTCGTGAATGATCGAGTAGTATGCGCCTGCGCAGTGGCTCGTTAAACATGGCCGCTCTACTGTCAGATTGCTCTTTGTAAAAGCAAAGAGGCGTTATTCGTTTAATGTGGTTGGAGGGAATGAAATATTCTGAAATATACAGGCGCGGATTCAGAGAGGCCATGTCAGATCATAACGACAATTATATTGTTTAGTTGTTCCGTGCTTACGTAATTCTTCCACTCTTTTTTGTTTTGTTTTGTTTTGTTTTCATTGTCGAATAGCAATTATGTTGCTTTATATATATTAATTTTTTTCCATTATCGTGTCAGTTTTTTGTAATATAACCAGATGCAAGAAAGTAAATTTTCTATTATTAAGATCAAGTTCACTATTAAAAAGTTTTCACTATAAAATTGATCTGACCAGGAATCGAAACCGGGTTTACTTCATGAGAGGTAACGGGGTTATTTTATTATTATAATATCTTAATATGCTACTTTTTATATATTATAATACAATGAAATATAAATGAACATGATTATATTATATTATATTATATTATAATCATGTTCTTTTAGTTCGTGGAAATGATTTTAATAATGGAAAATTAAATATACGTTGCGAGGAAACGATTTGCAGATTGCAAATCTATGTTTTCAATAATGGAAAAGTGGCAAAGAAAAAAACGAATGTTCCGATTTGTGTTATTTAAATATCTATTTGAAACAGGTCGTTTCATTCACGGTTAAAACTGTGGTCTGTTAATGGTTGATTTTTTTTTTGATTGCTTTATTTATGGACGCTCTTCAACAGCTCAGGTTATCAGCGTCCCATTCAACTCAGGGCGTTAAACGGCCGACAAATTTTGCTCAGAGGCCTCTTTTTCAGGCTTGAGGTTCTTTTTCGTGCCGTAAATGTACGAAACGGGACCCACGGCTTTACTTCCCTTCCAAAGGAAGCCATACTTAGGATTTTTTACGCCCCGAAAAAAATCCATCGATCCTGGCCGGGTTCGAACCCGCGATCTTGGGTTTAGGAGGCAAGTATGGTTACCACTACACCACCAGGACATGGTTGATTCAAAAACATATTCCAGTTTCAAGAACTTCTCTCACTAGTGCTCAATGGAGTGAAGTGTGCAGTTTGAAGTTTGGTTCTTGTGGTCCGTTGTTATTATAAGATGTCGAAACGCAAAATTCAGACTAATTTATTGCAATTCGTTAAAAGGTCTGAAGCCGAAGGTAAGGTGCCGAATAGTGGATTGTGTTACACACTTGAATGCCGGTACCAGTAGTGACAACAAGTGCGAACTGGGAACATCATTAGGAAGAGCAACTGTATCTAATTACTGCGATGAACTTGACAGAGACAATTTTGTGAACCATGATTTTCGCAATGACTATGCTAATTATAGAACCCTGGCTAGTCCGTGGGTTCCAGTAAGTTTAGAAGCCGGACATTGCAGGTATTTCCAGAATTCCTGGTTAGACAGACAGCTTACTTATATTAAAAGTATGAAGGTGCTTACTATCGGATGTGTGTTCTGTTTGGTCCTAAGGAGGGGGGTCATAGTAGGGTTCAGTTATAATCTCTAGTTTTTAAGTCTTTAAATAAATTTAAAAAGCAGCTTCAAATATTCAGGGAACTGTTAACAGTCCTCCTTAAAAGTGAGAATTTTAGGAGAGTGTGTAAGGAGAAAAACGAATGCCGAAGTTAAATTGAATAATGAAATGAAGAAAAGCGTAAATGAAAATTGTATCCATTGTGAAGAACATTATTCCATGATTTTCCACTTCGAGGGCACAGGGATGACGGTGTCATTGATTTAGAGCACGAATTTTAAGTCGAAAATAGGGGGAATTTAATGGAACTTCTTAAATTTCGAGTTGACATAGAGGATGAAATTCTCAGAGGCCATCTTGCAATGGCATCTAAAATTCTACTCTTAACAAGTAAATCAATACAAAATGATTTGATTAACTGTTTTGTTGTTATAATTGAAAACAAAATTATAGATGATGTTAAGAGAGGGAAATATTTTTCTATTCTACTTAACAAAAGTACGGACATCAGTGCAAATGAACAATTAACATTTTGGGTGCGTTTTGTGTCCTAGAAAAGTGCTGTGTGAGGGAGGAATTGTTAAGATTTGTTGTAACGCACGATTTAAGTGGTAAAGGGTACGGTAAGTTAATTCTGAATGAACTATGAGACTTGAGATAAGACATTTTTAACGTGCGTGGGCAAGAATACGATGGTGGTGCAACATTTTCAGGACAGTTTTGTGGCTTTTAGCATTCAACCTCTTGCGTTCTATACTAATTGTGCCGAGCCTTGTCTGAATCTGTCAGTGTATGTGTAAGGTTTGGTTTATTTACGGACGCTCTTTAACATCTCAGGTCATCAGCATCTTATTCTACACAGGGCGTGAAGCAGCCGACAAATTTTGCTCAGAGGCCTCTTTTTTCAGGCTTGAGGTTTTTTTCGTGCCGTAAATGTACGACACGGGACCGACGGCTTTACTTCCCTTCCGAAGGAAGCCATACTTTACCCCGAAAACATCCACCGATCCTGTTTGAACCCACGATCTTGGGTTTAGAAGGCAAGTATGGTTACCACTACACCATCAGTACCGACAATCTGTCCGTTTCTATCACTTCCATTAGACATACTCTTGACACAGTAGGCGAAATTGTGAATTTAGTTAGGGAGTCTAATAAGATGTTATCACTCATGAAAGACAAAACCAGTCAGTTGTGCTCTAAAAAACTAAATCGGTAGCATTGTGTGAAACTCTGTGGATTGAGCGGCACAATGCTATTTTACAATTTAAGGGTATTTTCCTTGCAATCATGTTATTCCTAGAAGAAGAAGAAGAACAAGAACAAGAACAAGAACAAGAACAAGAACAAGAACAAGAACAAGAACAAGAACAAGAACAAGAACAAGAACAAGAACAAGAACAAGAACAAGAACAAGAAGAAGAGGCGGAGTCTTTGAGTGAAAATGCACATATTTTACTCAACTCTATGCTGAAGTTCGAGTTCATAATTGCTCTAGTTACCATAACTGAAATATTCGGAATAACTGTCAGCCTTTGCAGACAACTACAAAATTCAAACATTGATCTAGTTCAGTGTTACGGATTTATTGAAAGAGCTAAAGATATCTTAAATGAATGTCGAGAAAATGAAATTTTTCATACTGTTTTGAAAACGCTATCACACTAGCAAAATATGTTGATGTAGAAGTTAAGGTGTCTCGAACAGCATCCTGACAAACTTTTGGAAACAATCTTCTTACTACAAGTTCTCCAGAAGTTCATTATCGCTATAATGTTTTTATTCAATTCTTGGATCGGTTTTCAATGAATTGTCCACTAGATTCTCCCGTGATACACACAACCACATCCTTAAACATCAGTCCTTGATTCCAGCTTCTCAGAATGGCCTGAATTCAGATATTGACGATTTAGCATACGGTGCAAGCATTTACGAACAAGAATTGCCAAGAACTATTACATAGCTTCAAGCTGAATTAAAAATATAGTTTAACTTTTGGGAAACCCAACAAAGTAGACCGCAAACGGCTATTAAAGCTCTTTCTCCTTCTCCACACCAAAAGCAATTTCTGTTCAAACATCAGGGAACTTCTAATCATCATGTGCGTCATACCAGTAACAACATGCACGGCCGAAAGGTCGTTTTCAACATTAAGGAGTGTGAAAACCTATCTAAGATCCAATATACTCGTACATCAAGATAGACTGAGTTTGTTCCGTGCTACTGAATATGAAACGGTAGATTGACCAACACTCTGTGGCGTGTCACGGCTTTGGATGCGTGGCAGACATGTTCGTAATGGAGTTGCTCTTTTCCATTGATATAGTGGAAGTATTTGATATTGGCTCGGCTGGGAATGTCGTACCGATTATCTTTTGAAATTTTAGTAGCAGGAAATGCTGGATAATGACAGACTGCTTAGCAAGTTAAAGCCCGAAAAGTCGGGAAATTCTCTCAAAAATATTGCTGCTTCATGACAACGTCCATCCTCATACGACAATGCCTACACTAGCTACACTAAATTATCTAGGTGTTTAAACATACGAATATAGTCCGTAGTTGACGCCATGCGAATTTTCTTGTTTGGACTTTTGAAGGAATTTTTAGGAGTCTGAAGTTTGCAACTGACGAAGGTAACGAAAATTTTGTAAAGTTGGTTAAAGACCACACCAGAAGTATTTTTTTTCCTTGAGGACAGCCACAAGAATAATATTATTGTGAAGCAATGTGAGCACATAAAAAAAGACACAAAGATTTCTAAAAACGGTATCATTAAATTCCTCTTATTTAACGATTTTTCTTTTTATCCCGTCAGTAGTCACAATATGAGCATTTTAAGGCCCAAAACTTTTTTTATTCCGTATAAATTTGTTCAGCTGACTTTTATTCTTCCTCCAGTTGTAGTTTATGCTTGATAAGTCTGCCCATAATTAATCTCCTTAAGACCCCATGATATTGTGAGCATTTATCTCATGGGGCAATCAACGCCCAATTTTTTTTAAATACAGGGGATTATAATTACTGAAAGGAATATCCTTTATTTTTATATTGAGAGTTGTTCTTTATTTTAAATTTTGTCGTCATGAAAAGTCTTTTTTAATCCTTAAAAGTCTATTTTCTTTTGAAAAGTCAGGTGTACCGTTAGTTAAAACATTGCTATCAATATTTTCCATTCAGTGAGAAGACTTGAGTGGCTTATTAATGTGTTATTTTTATGTGAAAATGAGTGGAGAATAGAAAGTATACGAGTTAAATTAGCAGCTCAACAAAATCAAGGCTTGTTCTGCAATTTCGTACTGTATTAGAATGCTATTAGAAAGTGACACAACCCTTATAGGTGCGTCTAGCATAAATGTAGTAGTTTTATTTTCTGAAAATTGAAACAACATTCAGGAAAATAAACAAATGTACGAGAGCCAAATGCTGGCACGATCCCTTGCGGAACCTTTTGTCTAGCGACTCTTCAAAGGTTAAATATTTTCCTATTTAACACAGAGCATTATTACAATTAAGGAAATAAGAATAAGTTGTTATTGAAATGATTTTTAGGGAGATTAGCAAGGCATTGTAAACTAAAAGTTGAGTAATTGCATAAAATGGATGTTAAATTAGATTTGAGATATTTGTTATTTGTAAACAGTATAATAATTTCTGAATTTTGAGTAAATGATACAATAAAGAATTCCAAACGAGGAAAAAATCGAAGAAAAATATAGAATGTTAGATGCCATCGGAACTATAATGGAGAAAGGGTAGGAGAGTTGGAACTGAGTGGTAGAGACAATTGAAGAGAAAGAGAAAACGTAGAATTTTTGATACAGGAAGTTAATCTACCAAAAGGGAACGCTTTATTACATTTGTAGAGTAATAACTAATACTTCTATTTCTGTGTCAGGTAGCAATCTGTCTATAGTTTCTCGTTTACACACATTCTTTCACCAGAGATTAATGTATTGTAATTACATCTATATATCGTACACAAACACTGAACATTTTGTTCCCTTTCCTTTTAAAGAAACCTCACCAAGTTTTGTTCACTTGTATTTGGCCTCTTCCCACTTGAATTTTTTTTTTTTTTTTTTTTTTTTTTAATTTCAGTCTTGAAACATGGACGTCTCCTATATGAGAGGTTTTGATTACTAAGGAGGCTTTAATTACGTTTATTTTCCTACAGTGTGTGTAGGAAAGTGATAGGAATAGGACCATCGCCATTTGGAAGAAAACTAAGGTATTACTTGGACGTGAAACTGCCAATAATTTTTTCTCAGTTATGACGTTCTTTAACGTTCATATAAATATATGATAAGATATCGACTACTTAATTTGCTTATATTGTACATCTATTCTGGGGCATCTTTTGTCACGTTCCATTAATACTCGGCAAACACAATACGTGTCACCACTGCAACATAAAAGGAAAAAATAAATATGAGAATCAAGTGGATCTTGAGCGACATGCTGCAACGTACCAGTCGATAAATTGTTAGAAGTTCATTAACTGTTGTAACATAGTTTTCAACTCTTGACTGCTCAGCAAGTTGTGAACAACATACTCGAAGGTTTCTCAAACAGTTTCCTCATTCCCTTGAAAACCACATCAAAGGCTTCGCCCTTAAGTACTTTACGAATCTGTGGGCCAAGAGATTCCTTCCCTAATCTTGGCATCAATAATTTGGAGGTATGCTATTTTCAGGTACTTCATCGCCTCTCCTTTTCAATTCATTCATTAGGACTGAAATTCCCTTTCGCAAAATTTCTTCAACCTTTCACTAAATTGTAAATAAAACTAGTATCATGGAAAGGAGAGCTAATTAATAACAATTCTAAATGTTACTCTTTACCCAATTTCAAACATACTCGTATTTTCATTTTACATAGTGTGAATAATGTCATGTAATTTAAACAGCATATATAAATTGAAGGTAATTAATTTCGTTACCTACCAATAGACTTAAACCAGAAAGAACAGCCGCAAGGGAGTTTCAGTTTTTTTCTCCCAAGGTGGCAATGCACGATAGTTTTACTTTCTGACTGCATGTATGTTTAGGCATTAAAAATGTGGAAAAAGGCATTGCACTACTCCTCACTACAGCCTGCCGCAGCGACCTCTGCTTCTTCTATCTCCGTCTTATGACTTCATTAATAGAGGGCAGTATTGTAGGGGGCATGTAATAAGTATGCCGGCATCCCGCAGGTGCCTATTGCGCGGCTTTCGTGTTCGAAGAATGCCACCTCTCCATCAGCCAGTATCCCAATTGTCCTCACGAGGCTGAATGAACCCCGTTCCAGACCTCCCTAACTTAGAAACTTTTTTAATACCGGGAATGGAACAGCAGTCAGCAACGCCAACCACCAGACCAAGCAGATGGTCATCTTTACTATTGGGAATTAAAAAATAATTTGAACGCGTTGATAATTAAAGTTGCTTCAATAATGACTGTTTTCAATTGTTAGTTAGCTGAAGTTGCATGTAGTTCTGATTTATATAATAAAACAATTTAAATAATAATTCTTATATTTTTTTTAAACATCAACATTATTTGTAAAAACAAAACCATAAAAATACGCAAGACATTAACTAAATAACTGACTTTTCTCCTCAGTATATTTGCATTGACGATTGTGCAGATTTCTTTTAATGGTGTTTAACGCCTGTTTTTACTACTGAGGCACCACAGGTAGTGGACACTGATAATACATCAGATGAAATGATAAATTGGGAAAGGATTTTTTTAAAGGAAGGAAGCGTTCCCGGCCTAAGTTTAGGGTACCTCCACAGCATTTTCCATTTATGAGGACTGAGCAAAACTTCGAAAGGACGGTCCTGGCGGGAATCGAACTCCAGACCTCCCGCTCACGAATCCGCGTCTGCCACCCGTGACGGTGTATGTGTGTGCACGCATATTGTGAAAGTCATTCTTATTCCAAAGCAACAGCTGCTCAATGAAAATTTAAGATGAAAATCAGGTTTCGTTTTCATGAAACAGCCCTCCGCCTCTCCCCGTCATGTCGAACAAAAGAAAATTGATGCCATTAAGAAGAATTTTAAATGTATAATTACAGGGTACTAACCGAGAGAAATACAATAATATGTGTGTGTACGTGCGCGTGTGTAAATCATAGGAAAACAAAAAACCAACAGAAGTACATTTAGAATATATAAGTACATTATCTTATATGTGTTCTCTAGCCAGAGATTTTCTCTTGCCCACCTTATGTTCCTAATAAACTTACATATCCCTTGCAAGTTATTCTTATCCAATAACAATTTTGGAACATGCCGTCCTATTCCTTCTTGAACTCACAACTCGCTCGGAGAGTCTGCGACCTCCAGCACTCTGTAGCTTCACATTCTGCAAACATATGTACCCAACTTCTTATCACACATAGGACACATTCTCTCGCTTGCCTCGTTCGTCATTTTCTGCGCTTTCCATCTTGCAAGGCGCAGCCAGGCCATTGCCGTTCTGTCTTCTCCAATCATTTTATTTATATATGTTTCCCTCCCCCAAGCCCCTTTAGTCCTGATTGTAATTTCAGGGACACTATTAAAACACTCAGCTTCCACTTCCTGCCTATCAATATCCATCAAACTTCTTCTAACTTTCCTCCAAACAATTCTTCTACTTTTAACTCCCATCTCCCACACCCACCCCAAGCCCCTTTTTATAGAGAGATGCCCAATTTCCAGTTTTTTCAATTGTCCTGATAGCGAACGAATTTAGTGCAAGATGTAGGTTGCTAGAGTGCACATGTCAGTGAAGGCTGCCATCCAAGAATGCGTGGACCTGCACGCTATAGTCGTGCCTTTTGTATTATTTCCTCTTGGGAGTTCTGAAGAAATTTCTACATAGACAGCGGTTTTCAAGTGATGAAGATATCAAGGGGACTGTAAATTCCCCAATTTTCACTCAAAAAAAAAAAAAAAATTTTCTACGGTCTTTAACTTGAAGAAAAAGTTCATATAGTGTTCTGAATTGTCTGAGGAATGTATTAAACACATTTTTAAAAGTTTTTTTTTTCGCCATAGCCGAGTACATAAACTATTGAATACCTCTCGTTACTTTGCGTGAAATGCGTAATCAAGGACGTTCAGGATATGTAAGTGCTCTTTGGCAAGTTTGAATGGTTTTCGAGTTTGGTCTTAATTCTGTAGTAACTTAAAAGAGTTTTACGTTGTGTTGTAACTAATATTATTACCCATTTTGAAATAGTGGTTCCCTTGCCATGTTTTCCAAAGCCTTTCGACCGAAATTCTCCATAAATTTACGGATTCGTAAAATTAGACTTGGCATAACTGAGATAATGAAAGTAACCAGTTTGTTGTAACAGGATTGTGCACACGTACATATTAATTGTTTAGGATAATAGTTTGGTCAAGCTTCCACAAGTGCTAAAGGGTTAGAGAGGGGAATCACAAGTTGTTACCAGCAAGCACAACGCACGAATCCACAGGATTGACAGTAAGAAATACACAGAAACGCCCTCTATTTTGTAAGAATATTACTTTAGACTTAACAGTGGCAACAAAGTTGTATTTACTTTCTTTCTATTTGTACTTGTATGTACATACAATTAAGTCGCATTACTTGATCTGTTGAAATACTGGAAACTACCAAAATTCCTTTATAGCCCTTCTATCTATATCAGGAAGGAATTTGTTTGGAACAAAGTGGTATATTTTACTTAAAAGAGTTTTTATGATATCAGAAGTTGGTTTGGAATAAATGTCTGCAAATGGATCACTAAAATGGCTGGAGTCAAATAGGACTTTTTACAGGAAGCAGGAAAAAAATTGAGGCAGCTAATACTGATTTGTTTGCATAATTAACCATGTTGGCAATCCTAGAACCATGTTAAAATTGAAGAAAATCAATAACAAGAGGACATTTTCTATTTTACTGATAAGAAACTTTAATTGAGTTTCCACACTTTTATAAAATATTTATATGTTATAGTTATTTTAAACCAACTGTAGTATTTTCAGAGTATTTTTAGCATAAATGTTAAGTACTGTATTTTAGGGAAAAATATTTAGGGAAAAATATTTTGGGAAAAAACTGTTAATGCTCTTTTAATAAATGGCTACTCATCCAGGAATTAAAGCATTCTGGAAATTTGTTTTGATGTCTGCATAGTTTTAATAGGCAACCCAAATGGTACCGTAAGGATTGGGTAAAACAAAAGGTGTTTCAACAACCGCTAATAACTGACTATTGAGAGTTTTCCACAGATACTTTGTCATGTATTTTCTTTGAAAAATTTTTCCTTTATTTCACTATCTGTGATTGCGTAAATACCTTACTCGTGAGAACCGAGACTAAATTCGGAATAACTAACAGATGAAAGAAGTAAGGTACATAAGTAGAGGAGAAAATAAATGCACATTAATAGCTGTGTATCGATTTAATATTAGTTTTGTAGTTTATCGAGTAATGGAAATAATAGAGAAAATTAAAGACTGAAACGTACACATCTAATTTTATCCATTTCTAAAACTCCTGCAAGATGCAACCAATATGACATGCGTGTTATGGAAGTGCATGAGGGTATAACAAAAAATTACGCGGCGCTTCTGGGACACAGTGTATATTAACACTGTATTTTTTCGTTTGGTCTAATTAAAGTGCATTAGTGAAAGCTATTGTGAGAATTATTCATACTATATATAATACATTTCATTATTAGCATATCATTATACTTACATCCTCATATCGATAGAATAATTATTTTAAGCGAGCCATACGGATGCTGGCTGTACAAGTGGGCGCATTGTGTTTAAAACGCGTAAATTAGTTTGTACCTACGAATATCTCTTTCGTGTCCTGGAAGCTTCGATACGCTGATGAGCGGGAACCTTATCTGTACTTCACGAAGATAAACCTGTTATCGATAGTAAGTGCTGGTGTAACATGGTACACACCGGCATAAAAACCATTTTCGTTCGCACAATGAAGAGTGGACGAAACATTGAATGCAGAAACAGTGCTAGTGTTAAAATCAAATTAAGCGTTTTATAGTTCGGAAATTGTTATTTGTGATGCTAATTTTGAAACAGTGAATATCATTAGGCCTTCTTTTCCGCCCTACTAATTTAATAATAAATACTTTAAGATTCACAGACAATACAATAATAAATAACATAAGCAGTAACATGGATAATACTCATACAAGTTTAAATGCTTGTAAAGCATAAATAATGAAAAGATTAAAGTAATAATAATATTGATAATACAAGTAGTTATAGAGACAATTTATGAACATATAGTCCTATGTTTTGACTTGAATAGAACCCTTACCCTTGAACCCTCTTCCCGTTAATCACCCTCCTCCCCAACTCCTCTCTCTTTTCTCTATAGCCATTAGTCTTTTTTGTCGGGTCTTCGCTAGAAATATTCCCGATTTGTATGTGTATCGCTTATGCACCAACACTTCTCTGTTGGAATCCAGAAATTGTCGTGGTAAATGCTCATTTCTTAAAATCTGTTTCCCAGCATACTTCCAGTGTAAACCTCCAGGTATCTCTTTCTCCGCACATTCTTTCCCCGAAAGCATTAATTGTTTTATTTACTTTCCAAGCCGCTAATTTGAGCCATGCGAGACCACTTCTTTCCTCTCTCCCACGACATCTAGATAATCTCTCCTCCCCCACATCTGATCTATTTTTACCAGCAGATTAGGTGATATTTTTTCTGCACATTGAGTCTCATTATTTTGTTTATGTATATCTATTTTCCAGCTTATTGTCATATACTAAATATGTCCTAGACCTTATATTTATATATTATGTAAAATATTCAACTTCTGTAATTTAGCAAATGCTTTTATAATGCTAATTGTTTAGGTTTACCTAACTCCCCTTGACTCATTTCCTCCGATTCGCTGCTGCAGCAATATTATCTTCTCACTTAATCTCCAGATAAACGGAGTCGAAACCGTAAGGCTGTTTTCATTATGTGATATTAGATTAAGATGCCATGATTCATAAAATATATACATCCCTTTTTTTTTTTTTTAAATTTAACAGAAAATAAGGAAATGTACAACATTTTATATGATTTACTACATCAACTAAGCACCGTTTTTTCAGAAAACGCACACAAGTTTTGAGATAGCAAAGACAGAAAGCTAGCTTTGTAAAAGTAAATTAAAAGCTGATGAAACCAACATCTACTATAACTCATCTCATGAGCATCTCTCCTCTCAGTTCCTCCTATCGTATCGATCAAAGGATTCTGGAAACTGATAATTTTTCTAGTACTTGGTAATGAGTTGTGCTTTTAATGATCAAGTGGGCGGAATTTATTTCCTAGAACAACCTGTTAATCTTCTGACGTTTCTCTTGCTGAGCATCGCTTAGCAACTGCCCTGAAATTTAATTTCTAGCGCTTCTGTCACACCAGACAGCTTTTAATTTCACCTTTGGGTCAGATACAGGATTCTGGGAAAGAACTCTCTTATTTCAAACGTTAATTATTTTATTTTATATTAAACCTCTTCTGCAATATGCAAAAATTTTATCTAATGCGTTCTAATTGTATTAAAACAAATAAGCATGCATTTATAAGTGCATGTGTGTTAGAATTGTGTGCTTGATTTTGATTTTAACAAAATCAGCATCGTAACTAAGTAGAACCATAGGAAGACTTCGCGATTATTGCCGGACAGGGTTCTGTAGCTCATATGGTAAGTGCATAGACACCCAAGTTGAAGATCCATAGTTCGAGTCAACATACATCTTCATTTTTTTCCTAATAATATAAATTTCCCTATATATTATTGACTTTATTATGTGTTTTACGTTGCATGTTACTCCTGTGAGTAATCTCATTATTTTATAAATTAACTTTTTTGTCTTAAAATAATTGTATCTATTTTATGGCACTTTACATTCTATTTTATTATATTCTATGAAATGAATACAATCTAGTACACAAGAGAAATAAAAGGAATCAAACCAACGAAGAGTTTAATGTAAACAAATAAAATTAGGAAATTAGGAAAGAAATTAATAAAAAGTGAAGATTGACGATCTGAGACAGGTCAGGTGAGACTTCTAAGGCAATTAATAGGAGTGGCTCGAAGCGATTACATCAGAAACGATTATATTCGCTTACCACTTGCAGTGAAAAACATTACTCAGTAATTCAGTCATACAGAAAGAAATGAAAAAAACCATGCTGCTAACATTCAATACAAATGAAGAGGATCTAGATCAGCAGGACGGCCAAGGAAGAGATGGATAGGCCATATTTCTGAAAATCGGGGAAATTAGTACCAGACCTTGGAAGGGAAGAAAATGATGAAGAAGAAGAAGGAATGAAAGTTTGGAAAACATAAAAAGCAGAAACACCAGCATTATTGAAGGTCAGGACGCAGCGTTAAAGCCAGATGATTAAAAGTTAGAATTAACAGAAGTATACCACTATATTAAGGATTATGATTATTGAAGGTCAGAGGATAGGTGGAGACTGTCACTACAAAGAAGAATTTTAATAGAAGACGTCATTTCTAAACCTAGGCCAACACTGAACTTTATCTCGAACAAGTGCATCTTATTATTTCGGAGTCTAAAGGCTTGTTTATTAATTTCTAATTCCATCCCAAATGCTTTGATTTCAAAGCACTCTGAACTTTCGCCGACGTTTTAATTTGCTTTATGGAAACGCAGCTAGGTAAATAATAAGCTACGTCTGGCTTGACGTTCTATTTACCTCGGAACTTTGGAGACGTGATTGGTTTCCTCCAGTGGCAGTAATTGCGAGCTACAGCTTGTGCAAATCCATTCTCAGGCCTGCCTCAGCTGCTAACATTGGCTACGCTATCTGTTTCTTCTGCAATTACTTCTTTTCCTGCTTAAAGGGCCGTCTCATCTTTTTTGTCGACTCTTTCTAATGCAACACAAGAAGAATTGAAAACTGTAAGAATTCGTAACTTCACAACATAAGAAAGTAAGAAAAGAAACAAATGAACGAATAGAATGCGCCCTACTCTTTTTCCGCTCCAAGGTTTACTTCTCTTGCGAGCTGTAGAAATGCAAATTGTTGCAAGTACATTCTTTGAGATACTTTTTATACTTTTTAAACCCCCCTTCTGAATGTTGGACAAAAATAACAAATGAAATGTACAGTGTTAGCACAAAAGAGATTTATACTTATAACTCTTATTGTCTAAAATCTGTAAAACGTTTATCAGAACATGACTGTAATTCGCGAAGAAATGTGTCCATATTATTCGCATTCTCCCTTTAATACCTCGGTTCATATTTTTCTTTTCTTATCAGTAAGCTTATTGCCCCAGGATTTGCTCGTGGAAGTTATTTGTACAATAATACACAAGAGAAACAAAATTTCCTACATGTTTATCAATTTATCAAAGTGCGCAGTAGAGCATTAACATGTACTCCATCAATAAATTAATCATGAAATAAAGAACAACACTAAGGAAGTATACATTAACGCTAGGATTATAACTAGTAAAACACTTAATATTTTTAATCTGACATGTTGAAAAGGACAAAATAAATAAATTGAACAAAAATTTATCTCAAACGCTTTAAAAAGCATGACTAAAATTAAAAAAGAGTACCTTTTTACTCATAAAAGGAATCGTTATGTACTCTCTGTAAAATATTACCTGGAGTAAAAAATTTAACACAGAAATTCCATGATTTTATCCACAAAGGAAAATGATTCCCAAAAGAAAATTAGCAAAAATACTTGGATTGAAACTTGTTTAACACAAGAACATGAAGCGGAAAATATCCAATTTAAGGCCCTAAACACTAATTAGTAGCAGTTATTTAATTATATTAATTTAAAAAGTTCATTTTCATATTTTTATATTAGCTAAAGGCTATAATGGTCAATATAAAGCCCCAAACATTTAATGGCAATGACATATTAATTTGAGAAGTTCCTTTGCATATGTTATTATGTTAAACAAAGGCTATAATATTCTATTTAAAGCTCCAAATATTCCTTAATAGTAGTTTTAATCATATAAATTTAATAATTTTGCACATGTTTTTATTTTAGGTAAAGGCTTTAATTTTCAATTCAAATAACAAATATTCGTTGGTAATGTGTTTTATCGTATACATCTAGTAAGCTCATTTGTATAGATTTCGTGTATCAGATAAGAGCTATTACAATGTATGTCTTAGTGTTTGTTTGTTGGCCTTTATGACAATACGCAATAATGTAAAGGTAACGGTTCAAAGGACCACACACATAGCCAAGAATATGAATAGATTAACTACAAATAAAGAAAATTGTGTTATTATGGTCAACCAATGGCACTCGTAACAACATTAATAATGTGTACCAAGAATGAAACACAAGACAGACAGCTTTGTTGAGACTAAATAGAAATTAACGAATGTTATTAATTTAGTTATACTTATATTGAAAATAATTCATTGTAATGAATAGTATTAATGCAATCCATTGTAATAAGTGACGGTTTCAATTTCAAATTATTTAGTTAGTTGTGTTCTGTATTCCGTAGGGAGAGAGTGTGCTTTATATTCCATGAAGAATAGTCGTGGTTCGTACTCCATAAAGATAAGTTGCATTTAATATTACGTAGGGAGAAGTTGCGAGTTATATTTCGTGGTAAGGAGTTATAAATTGTCAGTCGTGGTGAATAATAAGAGTCACGAGTTCGAATTAGTATATGTATATATAATACGATTATACCAGAACAAAGATAAAATAAGGCATGTTAAATATATATTAGTAACAAGAGAACTTGCGTGGAGTATGGAATAAAATCAAACGATTATTGTTAAGTATTACCAACCACGAAAAGAACATTGACACTAAAGCACATTTGTTGGAATAGAAATATAATTTCCGCCACATCTGTCTCGTATTCATTCTACATCAAATAATATTCTCAGAGCTCATTTTATCAGAAAAGTGAACAGTTGTGTGTTAATGACAAGACAGTAATAAACTTCGTAGATTACTATCCAATGTGATTTTGACATACATTCATACCCCTTTCACCCCAGAGGTATCAAACTGAAAAATCCAGCTGTAATAACAAATTGTGAACTAGCCGTGCATATCATGGTGGCACTAGGAACGACTTCGACACACATACACACACACACACACACACACACCTCATTAATTATCGCTGCAAATACTAAAGTCTTATCCACAGCAAAAAGAAATTTCCGGACAAAAATCAATACCTGGATCACTGGTACAATTAACGAAGGAGTTGGGTATTTATATAATTACAAATACATTTTATAATCAGGAAACCGTAGAGTGCTATCCCGATGCAAAGAATTAAAATTAACACACACAATGGGATTGTGGTACTTCCGGACCTGTAGTCTAAAGCGGTAATATGTTTATTTAAAAAGAAGTTAACAATCCGTTCTTTAAGGTTAACGAAGATATTTGAGAAAATCATTTGGGTCGTGAGGATAATGACACCTATTCCGAACAATGTACAATAAATATCGCTACGTTCTCTAACCAATTAGCGGTGGGTATTATTTACTAGAAAGAACCAGTAAGATGGATATGATAATTGTGGAAAGAGAGGAAAGAAAAAGACAAGATGGATTATGTGGCGTGACATGTCTGATACAAACTTAAAACTATCTTAAGATACCTGAATCGATGGTTTCTTGCTCGGATCAATTGTCCGAGGTTCATTTACACCTGATTTAAACCCAATGGAATTTTCTATTTGTTTTTTTTTTTTTTTTTTTTGAATGATTTATTTATGGACGCTCTTTAACAGCTCAGGTCATCAGCGTCCCATTCAACTCAGGGCGTGAAACGGCCGACAAATTTTGCTCAGAGGCCTCTCTTTCAGGCTTGAGGTTCTTTTTCGTGCCGTAAATGTACGACACGGGACCCACGGCTTTACTTCCCTTCCGAAGGAAGCCATACTTAGGATTTTTACGCCCCGAAAAAATCCATCGGTCCTGGCCGGGTTCGAACCCGCGTTTTGGGTTTAGGAGGCAAGTATGGTAACCACTACACCACCAGGACCGACATTTTCTATTTGTGGGGACATATGCGTGTGCTGCGGAATCGCTCTGTAATTGAGTTAAGGTAGTTGTCAGATAACAAGCAATACACTAGGAATTTGCGATTATCTTTGCCGTGCAATTACGCGTCGAATTGAGAGGCAGGGGTGGATAATGTTAGCATTTAGTTCAGGCAATGTGAAGATCTGAGCGTCATAGCCTCTGAATACTCGAAAACATTTTTTTTTCCGGACTTATGTTGGTATAAACTATTTGTATTGTTCACAAAGCAGAACAGCATTCCTGAATTGTATTGTTTGTTTTTGTAACATTCTATTTGAAACATCTTCCTGCGGCCATTACTTTTTAGAATTAGACTAATCGAAGGCCATAACTCACCAACTTTGAATATTTATTGTCGAAACAATTTCTCCACTCTCCGTTCAAAGTTCCTCAGAAATCATAAAGCAATCGTGGAAACGTCGCGCTATGCTTCTTTAGAGAAGATACCCACCTTCTCTTTGTATAACGCAACATCCTCTTCCGGACTCCTAAACTTGGCAGGAAAAAGTCCGGGGAGGGGGCAGATCTGGACTGTATGGGGAGTGTCACCAATGCCGCTTCCGGTTATTTATTACAATTGCATAATCATCAGCCTTCATGTGTTAGCCATTTCTGCATGTAGCAATTATAATCAGTCCTGATCTTTGAAGGACCTCCCATATCTCTCCTCCCCAAAGGGTGATATTCCTAAAGTCTTTATGGGAGTCTGGTAATGTTCATTTTTATGTGATTTCCAGTTGTGCTTATATGCATAAAACTTTACATTTATTTCAGTTTTTCAAACTCTGAACGGAAGTCTTAATTTCTTTTGTGATCTAGTTTTGTATATGTGCAATGTACGTGAGAAATTTCATTTCATTTGCTTATAATAATAATTTACCTTTTTGTCTCATGATCCATGTTTCACTTCCAATCACCCTGGCAGTACTTTATAAAATTTTAGTATTGCTTCTTTTCGCACTTTTTTAAAACGGGCTTTTCTAACAGTGCCGTTCATATAATTGAATATTTGCATGTTTTCTTTCGGGTCAGTACTTCCTAAATATGTTATTGTTGTTCCAAGAAAGTTTAATTTATCAAATCGTTTTATCCGCGAAAGTTTGCCCTTGAAAACTTTTTTTCGATGGATATTTTTATTAAATTGCAAATATATTTTATATACTATCGTCATTAATTGAGATAATTACTTTATCATCAGCAAAGACCCTTGTTCTTTTATACTTCCTATTACCAAGGCAGCTCAATAAAGAAGATCATACTTTTTAAAGGCATTATTTCTCGCACTAAAATATTTTACTTTTCAATATTTTGTTATCTTAATGCCTAATGTAAAAATGAAACTAGTTTCATTGTCATTTCCGCTTCCGCTTGTGAGCGGTGTGCAAGTTTACATATGTTCAGTTCCGCCTAAAGCAAAATGGAGAGGACATAAAACGAACAAATGTGCTGCTCTGAAATTCTCGTTCGCCTCCCCCGTCCCCCAAGTCTTATTCTAAGGCTTGTGCGGTTTTACAGAAAGCCCATGGAGAGTTTGTTCTTCCTTATAGCACGGCTCGAAGATGGTTTAAAATGTTTTAAGAGGGGAGACGATCAATTTCAAAGAAAGATGGACCCAGATTTCCAGTTATGCTCTGATGGAAGAAAAAACTTTTACACCGATGCGATTCAGTCATTGTGAGAGAGGAGTGTCGAATATCGTTACGACCACTTTCAGAAATTTTGAAAAAAATCACTGAATGCCACCTATATGCTGGTAAGTGAAAAATTGCACATGAGACGTGTTTGTACACTGTGGGTTCCAGAATACTGAGTCCCAAACTATAGGACTTTCGCGTGCAACTTTGCATACAGTTGAAGATGAGGTTACAAAAAGAGGCATAGTTTCTTTGAAATGTTTGCTATGAAACTTGGTTACATCATTACGGTCCTGAGAGCAAACAGCAAAGCTCTATGTGAAAAATCCCATACAATATATATAAAGGGGTTGCTTCTGCTGGGAAAGTATGGTCATTTCATTTTTCGAATTTCAAGGAACGGTTTACCAGCATATCGTAATTGGAAATGCAACTGTAACTGAGCAATACTACAAAGATATTGAAATCTATGCAAGGCCATATCACACTCAAAAGGCCCCATTTCCTGCAACAAGCTGGATGCACGATAATACAAGACCACACATCACAAATATTTTTGCTGAATATCTCACAAAAAGCAATGCGAAGTGTGCCCCTCCCCATTTTATAGTCCATATTTAGTTCCCTATGACCTCTTACCTGTTTCGTAATTTGAAGAAACACTTTTGTAGAAGGCATTTTCCATCATCAGGAGCAGTGGTAAAGTCTGCGGAGACGAGTTTTAGGTATTGCCAAAAATGGTTTCCAGCGCGTCTTTGCGAAGACTGGCAGAAACGCTGGGACAGATATATTGCATCCAATGGGAATTATTTTGAGAAAGCCCATCAAAATTATAAGAGTGAATAAAAATATGTTAAAAATTATGATCATTCTTTTTTGAACAGCCCTCGTATTTAAATTATCTGAATAATATGCAATTTCATTGCATTACATTACATAAGCTTACAATAAGCTGGAAAAGTGTACATTTTGAAAATTTGTATACTCCATTTTGTGTTTTTTCTTTTATTCCTATCCAGTCTTAAAAGAACGCTGTCATTTCTCAATCCTATGCGCTGAGCCCCCAGTCCAGCAATTTAAAAAAGTTAGGTTATGTTAGTTTAGATTGGATTGGGTGGGGTTAAGTTAGAGAAACAAGCGGTTAGGACGCTGTATGTGTGGTATGCATGCGAGCGTTGCGCGCGCATACTGCTGCAATACGCATTAGGTAAACAATTGCGATTCTATTGTTTTGCCCCTATTGTCACGAGTGCACTTTTCTGCTTTCACAGGTTGAATACGTTTTCCTTAGGCTCTGTTTTCCCGAATTGTCCACAGCACTCACGAGTCGCTATATTGGAGGCAATAATAGGTGTAATTAAACGTTTTGGACGGAAAATGCTGAAGAGCAATGCGATAAGAAAGTCGGAGATGTAAAATAAATATCCTTGTTCACATTAATTTGCTCAAGAATGAGCATAAACGTGTAGAGAAAACTATATAATCAGGCAAAGTTGCCATCGGAATTCAATAAATTAAGCATCTTGCTAAGCTTTTAAATATGGAACGTATGTGTCAGATAAATGACATCAATCATTTATACTTTTCCTTGGAGTTTACTTAATAGCACTTCTGTGTACGGAGCAATAGACCGTACCCATAGAGTTAGAACATTTCTCAAATTAACCGCACAGTATCCCATTTGAAATGCCTGAAATTATTGAACCGGCTCATGACAGTCTAATACAGCTTAATTCTGCACCTGAATAGCACACAGCATGATTCCTATCCTTACCACACAGTAATTAAACCCGGGATAATTTAGCGTTATACCCTTGCCAAGCTGCAGGGGTTTTGGACCACAAACAGGGAACATCCTGCGAATCAGTCTCATAGTGTGGGCCTCTTTGGTCTATTTCGCTGCTCTTTGAAATTACAGTTTATATTTTAGCAGAATCACAATTTAATGCAAAATTTGAATGATATAGATGTATGCAAAATGTGCATGATGGATGGTTTTCCTAAGCAAGTCGTATTTAAAAAGTAAAAGCCGAAAGAAAAATAGAAAAACTGCGACTTTTAAGCGTATAAATAGAGAATATATTTACAAAAAGTATAACATAATATAAAATATGATAAAACTCCAAATTTATATAAAAATAAATAAAGAAAGTTAATTGTATACGCAGCTTAATGTTCATTTCCTAAGTTTCTGTTATAAAAGATTTCCTAAAACCTATTAACGTAATTTTCTGCTCCATTTCTGGGCTTAAGTGTTGTTGTTTTATGTCTTCACAGTATCTTTAACATTGATTTATTATTCGAATAGTAAGCGTTTTTTTTTTTTTTTTTTCGGAAGATACGTTTTCCATTCTACAGCGCTTTCAAATGGGCGCTCATTCGCTAGAGTGCTGGTAACGGGTTAATCTAGCCTTAAATGCTCCTGCCTAAAGCACTGGGAGCGTTGTCTTTGTGCTGTTCGAACCTTCTTAAGCTAAGTATTTCCAGATTTTTTGTATGTTAATGCTGTTATAAAGCCAAAAAGTCATATTTTTCATATTTTCGTATATGAAAACAAGCTCTTGCAGAAAACTGAGACCGCGATTGGTTGGTAAAATTTCCGTTATTCCTGCATTTTACAAATGTATTGTTGGTGATCTTGTAAACAGATTTAAAGAAACGAGATCTGTTCTCGATAAGAAAACGCCATCCTTATCGGGGAGAAATTTTAGGAAACTGAATAATATTAAAAAGAAACCTTAGGAAGGCCTGCACAGGAAACTATTTTACAAACTTAATCTTGGTATGCCACTAAACTTTTAAAATTAAAACCGTGTAAGATACCTGTTATTCAGGGCTTTCCGCTGCATAATAATGTTAGTAGAGTAAGTTTCTGGAACTGGGTTTTGGATAATGTTAAGAATGATTATTGACACTCATTTAATAGACATATAACAGAGGGCATTTGAGCGCAATCTTGAACACGAAATGACTAACCAAAAAAGCAGCATATGGTGCTTAGTGAACGTTTGCAGAATTATTGAGTCTCTATTTCATGAATATAATCACCCCATTTCTCAAAAATTATCGATCATTGAATATAAACATCCGTTTTTTCAACAAGACTCCGCTAAAGCGCATACAGGTGATCTCCCATTATTTGCAAATAACGAACTTTTTGAGGTTATGCTCATTATAGGCCCCGGATTTTTAGGTTTTCATAAACCCTGAATTAGTTTTTCTTAACATGTTAAGACAGTTTTTTTTAAGTTTTTTTTTTTTTTTTTTTTTTTTTTTAAGTTTCCTTTAACTAAAGTAGAAGAAGAACATTGAAACAAATATATGATAATATAAATTTATTTCAATTTAATTGTATTTTCCATTGTTCTGAAACACAAAACTACATGAACACTTAAATTTTTCAATTCTTTATAATACAATTTTGCATGTGTGGTAAACTTGGGATCGCTGCCGACCCACTGTCTAATCAACGTCAACCAACTTTTAGAATCCTTTCCTTTTGGTATCTTGCTGTAGTTGTTAATAAACTGGAAGTGTAAGTTTCTTAATAATGCCTTAGTTTGCTTCTAAATAATCCCATAATTTTCTTTAACAGAACGTGACTGACAGTAAAGAAACAGATAACCTCCATTCGAGGGTCATTTGAGAAAAATAGCATTGAACATGATTAACAACAATAGTATTACGAAATTAAATTCAGCTGCTTCTAAAAATAAGCTAATTTCGACAATGCTTTTAACACAATATTACAATAATGGTATTAAACATTAAATGCAATGATTTGTCTTTGAAATTCATCAAGATGAACATTGTTGGTTAATGTTTTAAAAGTAATTTGGTCGTAAATATTATTAAATTGAAGTTTTTAAACCATATTTTTAACTATTTTTAGGTTTCAAGGTTCTATTTAACCATTTTTAGGTTTCATAAGACTCAACAATAATGATAAAGAAACTGATAATTATGTTACAATATCACAGTTGCTGGCAAGGAATAAAATAGTTAAACCTAAGAATCCGGGCCCTAATCATTAGTAAGGGATTATGGCAAGCGCAATCCACAGAACTTAATAATAATAATAATAATAATAATAATAATAATAGTAATAATAATAATAATAATAATAATAATAAAAGGCATGTATATACACACAATAAATAAAGCCAATGTGTTTTAAATTGTAATTTCGTTCCTAATGTTTTATTATTTTATTGCATACAAAATGCTTTCTTTTTGAGCATATTATTCTTATTATGATCAAAACGGATATTGCGGCTTATGTGCATAAAATGAGATACTGTTTCGATAGTTAATAACACATGTGGAAAATATTTTCTGTCACCTCTGTTTATTATTGATATATTCTAAAGGTTACTCACTCTTAAACAAGAAGACTGAGATAAGATCTCCTACTCATTGAGAAGTCTCGGGTTCGATCTAAATTCAAGAAAAGGTAACATTATAGGTGGTGCAGGAAATGCAATTACAAAGACGATCTGTGAGCAAAGTTGCGAAAGCAGATGCTTCAATAAGGCGTCTAAGGAGCCAACACCTTCTGACCGTTAGAAACTAAGAAACAGTACAGTTGCTGAAATAAATTCAACTCTTGAGTCTTGTTTGCTTTATGGTACCTAGCGATGCATTATATTAATTAAAATAGACAAATTCATTGACAATGAGGTTAACATTGTGTAAAGTATTCTACATGGAGAATAACACACAGGTAAAATAAATGAAAAGCAATTCATGATCTAGGATAACCTCGAAACCGCTACATGCAAGTTACCAACTGCTATTGACGAACATCACAGCCTTCACGACAATAAATGATTACAAAAAAGAAGAAGAATACGCTATACCAACTGCGTTTGGTTTCGGCTTATTATTTATTGATTATTTCTTTATGTAGAATTGCAGAGAGAGAATAACTACATTGAAGAATTTTATTTAGTTTTAAGGAAAACAATGTACCCACTGACTCAACGCTGCTTTCATGGAAACTGTAGCAATGACATTTATCTTCTAGCTAGTTGACGTGGTGTTTTCCCCATGCGGTAAACGACAGTAGTGAGTTCGCTTGCTGAACTTGGCTTTAATGAGTGCAAGGAATGATGGTGTTTATGTTCCGAAGAGCAGTCTTAACTTTTTCAAAATAATGGAATATCTACAGCAATGTAATGATGGGCAAATCCTCCTGCCTTTCTCGTCAACAACCCTAATGTCTGTTTCATGTCTAGCTACATGATATAGGGTTTCTTTACTCCATTTAATTTTAATTTCGCTCTGCAGGTCCAGAGATGACATCTGCATGCATCGCTCTTCTATTTCCTTATGGTTTATGCCCGACAGACTTTGGCTTTTTTCATTATGCCATACTATTTTCATTACTCTCTGCCAAATATCGTTTAAGCCGAATTTTGACCATTCCCGCTCTACAGCTGCATGTTGTTTGATTATTATTATTATTATTATTATTATTATTATTATTATTATTATTATTATTATTATTATTATTATTATTATTGTTGTTGTTGTTGTTGTTGTTGTTGTTGTTGTTGTGCTCTACACCTGACCATTTTCTAAAATGGTTCATCGACTCAAAAATATTTGAAATGGATACACCCCGGGAGGTTAATTACTAATTCATACATTGTTTCACAAAGTCTTAGCATGTGTCAAAAAGATAGGGTGCTGACTCACAAGGAAAATGAAACGTCTCTAGCATAAAGGTAGGTTTCAATATCTGCAAATAAAGGGAACGTTTCTTTCTTTGATTCGTCAAATATTTCAACAACTTGGGGGTACATGCTCTATCTGGTAACTTTATAAACATATTGTGCATTGAGTTAAAATTTGGTAGAACATCCTGTAAAAGTGAATATGGCAGTAGTGCTTGAAAACTTGTCACAGTATACGAAAATATAAATGAAGCGCAAGATTGAGCGTTGCGAGATAATCTACTTTCTATTCAAAAAGCAAAATGTAAACAGAAGCACAGATTAGTACATTATCAATACCTATTCTCGCAACACAGTTCGCAATTATTTTTGTGTCTTTTCATGTCTATTGTTATATACATATAAAATTGATAGTGTAGTATAAAATTAATATATTTCATGGTATCGATTCGCTGCTATCAGTTAAACTAATTTAAAACTATAAAAGAAAATATAAAATGAAATTTTATTGTAACATCTGTTCAATAACTTCAGCATACCTACCATGCTAATTTACACATTTTTTATATTTTCTCAGCTGCCTCTTTATACGAGCAATAGGTCAAATCAAATTCATCTAGAGCTTTCAGATAACCTGAAGTCCTGAGATCAGAATTTCATTACGTTGTGGCTTAGTTCTTAAAACATTAGAAGCATCGTTTGATGGTCAAACTTTTTGTGATGACAATAATGAAGAACAAGAGAAAATACTTTTATAAAAATTAATCATTTTTTCCTTTTTCCAGCCTCATATTTCATGTCATCTTTTTATAGGCTTACATGGCATTCATCCTTATCTTTACTTATTTCTCTATGTTATTATTTTTCATTCTCGTTTTACATTTTGTATAATGTAGCACATGACATCCTTCTTCTACGATATTTCATCTCGACTTTTCATTCTTTCTTATAGTTCATTCGAGGCCACAGAACGCAACGGACATAGTTATCCTCTTATAAAAGTTATTTTCTATATTTTCGGGTTTTTATTTTTAATGTGCTTGCAGTTATTCCATAAATGTACTGACATTTGCTTAATTTGTTCTTTATTTCTTCATTGTAATTGTTGTATGTAACGTAAAAACTTATATATAAAATTCCGGCAAATTTTAATACTTAATGCTACTAATAATAGCACCTTTGACCTTGTTATATATTTTTCTTTGAACACTATAATATTTTTTGTGCAAAAATAAAATTTTTTACTTGATATTTGTTATTCGTACATGTTTATTTGTATTTTATTTTCGTTGTATTAAATTAACATTATATACTATGCAAACATTAGCATACTGATAGAATTTTTTATTTAATTTAATTAAATAGTTTTTTCTTTCAGATTTCGATGGATATGGTCCATATAGTTGTTAAAATAGTGGAAACAAATAGAAGCTTTGTTTCATACCAACACTAATAATAATAATGTTCCGTGATAGTTGTCCATAAAAATAGTAATATAAAGATTAATACGTTCTGGAAGATGTTGGAAACCATACAAAGAGCGTTGAGATAACGAGCAAAGACACGCAATTAATGTCTGTACCGGTCATAATTTATGGTAATAAAATTGGGCTTTAAGAAAAGATAAATTGTATACAGAAGCTTCCGAAATGAGGCTTTGAGATTCGGACTGGTTATGCCCTAAGGGAGTAGAAAATAAACGCAGACATAGCTAAAATATTCCATTTGAATGTCAGAATCGAAGATAAAAGGACAGAACTATTATTGCCATCCATTAGGACATAGAGATGTTGGAAGGCCCAAGACAAGACGATTGGATAACATTCTTTCTTTAGGCTTATAAGGCCTAAGCCGGGAAGGACACAAGGGAAATTTCGCTCTGAAATTTTCAAGCTGCTCCAAAATAAAGGGTATGCACGATTCATACACTTTCTACTAAAATAGTGCAAAGAGATGGCATAGCAGAACATTGTAGTGTTTCTGAAAACGTTAAAGTCTGAAATTAGGAAAAATCCACGCGAAATTTCTCTACAGATGAATTTACAGCGGTGAGTGGCAGGCAGCTCTTGGAAGGGACCTTAAGCTCAAAAAACGAGGTGTGTGCAATTAGTCACTGGGAGGTAAAGAGTGATAAAGTTAGAAGCAGTTGCTTTGAGTGTTTTCTGGAAGAGTTGGCATAGTCATACTCTTTGAAGAACTGAAAATGTCGGTGGAGGAAAAATTCATTCAGTTACGCAAGCACTCATGCAGATGTTCCCTTTTAGGTTTCCACACCCTACATCTGTTATGGTCTATACTGGAGTAGAGACTTCTCTGGAATTTGTTGCCCAGAGAGTCAAAGCGAAAACTAAGCATCAAACACATGCTGACGTCACTTTTAATTCATTTCATCAATCTGTCCTTAAAAGGAGTCGGGTTTGGCTCCCTCATTCATGCTATGATAATCAAAAACGTTCCAGGGTTCATCTCTAAACAAAATTAGTCCGCCGCTTCATTTGATCTCAGTCAGATTGGCAAACCATGTTCAAAATCAGAACTGGAGGAAAGAGTGTATTCAACGCCTCACATAATTTTTGATCCGCTTTGTTCTTTAATGGCTCACCTTGTCAAGTATAAGGTACTGTATTTCCTGAAATGCAGCCCACTAGTTCCATAATGTTTGCTTGAAAAATCAATTGAACTATTATTACTTCATTTATTACATATAAATAAAGGTGCTTCTGTGTACAAAAAACCAAATTGCTATAAAATTTTATATTTAAATCCTTGATACCATAGCTAGGGAATAATTAATGACGATTTTCTAACGTATTGCTTTTAAACTGTAAAATACGAAATTATACAGAGCATACATTTTAATTTGACATTTTATTTTAAAGCTAATGCTTGTCTACTATATTAATATTACCATTGTTTAAAATTGTATTAATTTTGTAATTCTTACAGGGATTTGCATATAATTTTCTTGCACGAGTTTAAACTTGAGACACACGGCCACGCTCGAAATGTGTGGAAGCAGGGAGGAAAGACAGCACTTCCGATCGAACATTTCAGCGTTGGTTTGTAAAGTTTTAAACTTATAATTTCAGCCTTGAATATAAGAAAGTTCGAGTACATCATAGTAAAGTTGATGAAAACCTACTCAGAGAAATTGTGAAGCAAATAGAAGAGAAACAACTCGAAAACTTGCTAATGAACTCCAGATTTCATTTTCAACCAGTTGTGATTACTTGAAGAAAGTAGGAAAAGTGAAGCAACTTGATAAATTACTCCCACATGAATTAAACGAACATCAAAAACGTCGTAGGTGTGAAGTCTGTTCTTCACAGCTGTCGTGCCACAAAATAATATTTTGGGATCGTATTGTGACCTGTGAGGACTAGTGGACTCTCTACGACAACCGCAAACAAACAGATGAATCTCGACGAAGCATCGAAACGCTTTGCCAAACAAAATTTACACCAGAGGAAGGATATGACACTGTATACTGGAGCAGTTACTTCAGATAAGTATTGACAAGAAATTGATATAAACTACATGAGAAGCTACAAGAAAAACAGTCAATAGAAAAGGGCATATTCCTCATGATAACGCCCGGTAACACACCCTCCATAAACTGGGCTACAGAACTTTACCTTTTCGGAATTCATCTTGCACACAGTTTACAATTTTCTGGTTTTTCGTGACAGCTCTAAACACCATGATCGTGAAATGACGATTTTATTAAATTCTTGCATTCACACCCTACAACCAGCGACGGATTATTTTGTGCTACTTCAACAACAGTTAAACATCTAGTATACTTGTATCGGTCTTTGGAATTAACGTATAAGGTTTTTGTTATAAATCTTGACCGGTCGCATAGTGTTTTACGTCCCAGCGAGACTCTTATTTGATATCCACTTTCTCTATGTTATTACTTGAAGCTCGCTGTCTAAGCCTGTTCCTTGCTGATCTCACGGCAGTGTGCATTAATTGGTGTAAATAGAGAGTTGTGTCTAGAGCATGTTTGTGTGTAAATCGTTTTTAGAGCAAATCAGCTTGTGTTTTATTCGGAACTTTGCTGATCAATTACTTTCTTCCAGAATTGCAATTTGATTTCTTTTACTCTAAATTTGAATCTATTGGTTCACTGCAAAATTAAACTGAGCGAAAACGTACACTTTTAAGAGATGAAATTACACAAATTAGTGCAATTCTTGAATGTCCGCCGACAAAATCATCTCCGAAATTATACAAGTGAGAGGCAATGAAATTAGAAAAATTGCTGTGGTCGTACATAATCATGTCAATCAGATATAATGCCTGTGTAGCCCAAGTAAGATGACGTAAACCCAAGATCGCGGGTTCAATCCCTGCCAGGGCCTATGAATTTTTAGAACGGCTTCCTTCGGAACGGAAGTAAAGCCGTGTGTCCCGTGTCTAGATTTACGGCACGAAAAACAACCTCAAGCCTGAAAGAAAAGGCCTCCTAGCAAAATTAATCTCCCTTTTCACGCGCTGAATTGAATGGGACGTTGATGACCTGAAATGTTAAAGAGGGTCCGTAAATAAACCAACTAACAACCGAATAGGATGACAAATTCAGCTTATTCTGTAAAGTAAGACGGTATGTGTGTTTTAGGCATCGAAATAAGTACGACGCCGCCAATTTGCGTCACAGCTGGCAACTGAGACATAAAGCAAGCGTAAAAGGTCAAGATTTATATCTAAAGTCCGGTGTTTGAAGGCCGTTCTTGTGCAGAAATGTGCGATTTTCAATTGAAGTTTATAGTTGCTTGCGATGCGACATCTTTGTGTCTGTCTCAGCATATTTTATACGTGTTTTCCCCATCTTGATCCCGTATTTTATCCTTAACTTTGCTTGTTTAAGACAGAGTAGGTTGCCGTTTGATTTTGAAAGAAAAACCTGGTTCAGGCATGAGAGTTGAAAAGTATAAGTAAATTAAAAAAGGATGTTTCACAGCGTTTATCTTATATATTGTTCTTTCTACTTTGGATTTCCAGATTCAGGTCTGTTTCATGTAACATATATTTCTGTTACTTAGCATTATTCTTGTCTCTCCCCAAGTAGCAACTGCTATAGCTTTTGAAAGATAGTTCATTTTTTTCCTTGATGTCCTTCATTTGTGAACAACTAATAATTTTGATTATTCATCACATAATGACCCAAAAATACTTGGGGAAGCTAAACAATTAACTTGTTTTTTAACATAGCTATTTTTTCGGGCGTAAAAATCCTAAGTATGGCTTCCTTCGGAAGGGAAGTAAAGCCGTGGGTCCCGTGTCGTACATTTACGGCACGATAAAGAACCTCAAGCCTGAAAGAGAGGCCTCTGAGCAAAATTTGTCGGCCGTTTCACGCAATGAGTTAAATGGGACGCTGATGACCTGAGATGTTAAAGAGTGTTCATAAATAAACTAATTAAAAAATAATAACATAGCTACCGCATGTGTTATTATATTTTATTTTTCAACTACTTTATTTATATTTGCTTAAAAATTTCACTCTTTATTTCTCGAACGCGGTTTTGCAAAGTGCACCCTTTGTGCTGTTTTAGATTTTATGCTATAATGTAAATTTCACCTCCTGATGGCTAATGCCTTAAGGAATAAGATTCTTTTGCAACCAGAATATTTGTCATTTAAACCTAAGAATTTCTCTTTTAAATACTCCTTGGTTTGACAGTTGTAACTGTAGCTAATTTTACATTGATATCGTATGCTTAAATATTCAGGACGACGAACTCGTGATATGTGTCACTTTATGTTACTTTGAGCAGCAAAAGCGCCTAAAATGTCCGAAATTGTTTTTCGAGGTCGAGACAAAACTTCTAACAAACACTTTGAGATGTATTCAAAGGTGTTCTGAATTGCGTATTTGAAGCGTTTTGGCAGAGGAGCAACTCTCCTTTGCAAACTAAAGGAAGGAGGAAGTAAATTGTAAACGAGAGAGAAGTTCATTTAAGTCACTGTAAATGCATTGAATTGTTAGGGATGGAGGAGAATATTTCGATACTTCCGCCTTGATCAAGGACTGGTACCTCTTGGAGGAAGGAGTGAATTGAGGGAGAAACCACTACATCAGATGCCGGGTAGAAACTTTTCCAAAGCACAAGATTACGTTATACTGCACCGGCCGATCTTCTCTGGCACTGTCGAACCTATAACAGAACCACGGAATTAAATTATAAGAAGTGGGAGGCGACAAATTCTTGTAAAGAAATTATACGAGCATTTAAATATGAAATTACTTGGAAAAAATCTCATCTTAAAAAACAACACATATTAATAAATTTCAGGATAAATTACGAAAAACTATTGAATTTCCATTTGAAAAATTTGTTGAGAATGAAATTACATTTTAGTAGAGGGGAAACTCTAGAAAGACAAAGAATACCGCTAAGAGGAGTCAGCCCTCTAGAAGATGTACTTCCTAAGCTTGTAGGAAAGACTCTAGAACTATTAAGTATTAGATCTGAAATTAGAAAATTAGGAATAAAAGAGTGCACTAAAGGCTCTTGTGACTGAAGTTCCAAGGTTTATTAATACACACTCTAAAGTCAAATCGTTCAATCGCCTCACCTACCCGACCACAAGTATCCATGCAACTTTCCAATATAACATTCAATATATGACAAATAGTATGTATATATATGAAAATGCTGTGATAATAAAATAGGGATTATATGACATTTAATGACTTAAATGCATAATTAGCTGTTGTAAAAGTTTAAAAGTAGGAATATCTGTTTTCAATTTATAGTGATATTTCTTACTTTTACACCATACATATAAGTATATATACTCTTTAAATGCACTAGAGAGTGACACGGTTAAAAACGAGATTAACACTTAACACTGTAAAATACTACTTAAAATCACGAACCGGCTCTTGTTCGCGACGCAAGATATTGAAGACTACGATGGGGAGTACACTTCTACCGCTAGTATACTGTAAAAGTTTCTCAGAGGGCTAGCAGGGCATTATAAAGTTTGTCCTGTATTTTATTGTGTATTAATCTCTACTGCACTATCCCTTAGAATGAACAACCATAGACGCTCTGTTAAAACCTGCTCTCCTCTGCCTGTAACTCAACATGCCAGCCTTCACCAATCTGCTTTTTATACGTGTTTTTTCTTAGTCCTCATTGATGCCGTACTTCCATCTTCCCCCAGAGTATACTCAGAGATAGAGAGATGGCGGCCATAGTTTTACATAAGGCTCAACCCCCTCTCGGCCTAAATCTTTCCCTGTAATTTTTCCTCACTGGCAACCAATTGTTGTAGCTTTGCCTATGTTGGATGCCCTGCTAACCCTCTGAGAAACTTTCACTGTATACTAGTTGTAGAAATGTGCCGCCTATCGTAGTTTTCTTTGTCTTGCGTAGCGAACAAGAGCCGGCTGGAAATATTGTGTTTTACGTAGTATTTTACAGCGCTAAGTGTTAATATCATACTTAAGTGTGTCGCTCTCTAGCGAATTTTAAAGAGTTATGTCTCCACAGGAGCCTTTTATATTTCTGTCAAAAGAAGTATATATATATATATATATATATATATATATATATATTTTAATGCGATTATAACAAGTACAAATATATATATATATTTTTTTTTAATGCGATTATAACAAGTACAATTATGGCATTTTTCTAAGTATTTCAGATTATGTAGTTTGTTTTTATATAAGTTTTATGCAGATATTCATTTAAATTGCATCAGAGCTTAATATTATGGAAGGAATTGCAAAATAATTAAAATTCAAATAAATAAAGAATAGAAAAGAACTTTAAAGACTACGGTTAAATGAAAATGAATAACAAATTTATGCTGTAAATTGAGGAATATTGTTTTGAAAATACACGCCACTTCGATATACTTACTCGAGGATCAAAAAGAGGTATATCTGTCATGTTGTGCCAGACCAGAAAATAAAATTAAAAAATTCAATTTTTCAGTTCTTCAACTTGGGTAGAATCCTTGAAGGGATGGGGGATTGAGCCTTTTGGAAGAGCCAGCGGAGCGCAGTTAACGTACCAAGTTATTTCATAAGACTGAACTTTTAATAACCTGGAGACTGCATGAACAGAAGCTTTACAAATTCCTGCTGCCTGGTTGATGGAAAATTATATAAACCTCTGCATTATCGTTTAGAGTTTCTCAGTTAATACACGACACAACACCTTCGAATAAAATCACCCACTATGCAAAAAGTACACGAAGTGTACTGACAACTGCTAACTTTTATGCATTTACCGCGCGAAACATACAATTCTTGCTATTTAGTAATACGTTACGGAGCTTTAATATGAGCCATCAATGCTGTGTTATATTGGCCCCAGAAATACTGTTTATTGCAGCGTTACACATAATACTATAACCGCGTGGTATGGTGTAATAAATTAGTAGCTGCACTATATGCGAAAAAGCTATATGGAATAAATTCAATTTTTCTTTCACTTTTTAGTATTTTAAATGCAGATGAAAAACTCTTATCTGTTTGTCGTATCAAAATGACTTATTTAAAATTCTGTAAAGTGTAATAAATTATATATTATTGTTGTCGTTTATGTGAAATTAATAACAAAAGTGTTATCTTGTTGAAAATATCCTTGACTTAGATTTATATCGTCCAGTTGCTCAACAAATTATATGAAAATCCGGCGGTACTCTGCAGTGTCCCAGTCTGGTCAAAAAATAAATAAATAAATAAATAGTCCCACTACTCTCTGTGCGAACATTGCACGTCACACATCAAGTTTAACTTGGTGCATAGGTGCTTCCTGAAGGACAAGTGAATTTTGGAGGGTCCAATAGCCTGAGTTCAACTGGAACCATAAGATTGACAATGAACGCCGTGCTGTGTTGTCTTATGCAAGAGAGAGCACATTTTCATTTTCTATAAAGGTTATTAATCTCTACATTTGTGGCTAGCATCATTTGTTTTGAAATAATAAGTAAATGTGTTAATTTTCTATATAAATTACTCTGATAATAGGAAGGTAAATGTACAATGCTTCACCATGTTCTTACCGTGGTAAAATAAACTTAAAAATCTGTTTGATGAATGCCCCTTTACTCCAAAGAACATTTTCATGCAATTACTGCTAAATCTGAGATTCTGTTTCAGCTACCCAGCAGTTAACTGAATTCCTCACAGCGAAGAGATTGTTAGCCATGGTTTGCACGACATCCGAGATTGGGCCTCATGGGGAAACGTTAGGAAGAAACCATTTCCTTGCGGAAAAAGTGGCATATAAGAATGTGAAAATTATACTTCGTCTGCTTTTCGCTCGCTTTGTACCAGAAACTTATTTGTAAGGGATTTAATCTCCAGGGATATTCATGCTTAATTTTAATTTCATAGTAATATTAGCATTTTGACGTAGCTCTATTGCTAGAAAACTTTATTGACTACATTCAGAAATCCACTCTGGTTTTGTATAATAAAATGATCTACGATAGCATTATCGGCTTTCCTTTGTTTCTGAATTGTTTAAGGTTGCATATAGTGTTTTGTTACGCGATCTTCTACTTTTTCAGAACCTCACAGCAAATCATTATATAGCTCTTTACTTTATCTTTTGCATTTCAAACAGTTTTTCCCCCTTTGCTGTTACCCTATAGAGCCTATTCATAACAGCATTGGAATGCTAAAAAGCTATTTATGCTATTTAAATACTGTTTCATTATAGTTGGAAATTTGCTTTTGTAATTACTTGGACGAGGTTCCCATATAAACTCGCTTAACTTGATTATTGAGTATTACTAGTATTATTAAGTGCTGATATTTAAGTATATGAGATAACGTTTTCATAAATTTTTCGAGTATGTTGGCTGTGTTATAAAATCTGTTCCATGTTTACTCCGGTCTGTATTCATGCAGCGGCGCCCACAACCTGTGCAGAGAAAGTTTATCCGATAGGGGTTTAGTATTCAGTATGATTATTATATTAAAGAACACCGTATCTAATAATAATGATCCCAGATAATACCTTGATTCCCCTATAAATTACGAACAACGGTCTGAGTAACAAATTACTCTCAACTTGAAGCTTAACAGGCTTCTACTCAAGCGAATGTCACCTAATAAGTTAAATTTATTCATCAGAAGCAAAACGATTTTAATAGCAACTAAATTCCACGACTTTAGAAATTTATAAAGAAATATAATATTTACATTTGTAGCAAAAGAGATGGCATTTATGGGACCACGCTAGATATAAATGTGTAATTAATTGACAAATTATAGATATTGTCTTCATTTTAGTACTTGGCCACATATTTAAAATATCAAGATGTACAATGGATATTAAGTTAAATAATACATTTCAGAATGTATATGGAACGATGATAAGGAAATGAAAAAATAAAAATATTACCAGAAACACAGTTAAGTTTTACAAAACACCAGCTGTTTCCTTACTGATTTACTGGTGCGAGAATTGGTCACTAGCCCGTAAAATTGAGGGAAAATTCCCTAGCTGTGCAATGAGATTTCTCCGGAGTATTGCTAACCTCACACTGCTATACAGACATAAAAATAAATGTATACAAAAGTTAATATATTCAAACTCTGTGAATGTATAAACAAAAGCAGCTGGGGAGGGGCACAGCGAATTTCGGAACTAGCAGCCAGACCAAAGAGTGTAAATAGTAAAGTATAGCTGCGAATCATTTATGAAGATCAAACAATAATTAGGGCATTTGCTACAGTGACTACTAGGGATGGGGGAGAACATGACATGGACACCCTAATTAAGAAAGAGACTGGAAACAATAGGGCTGGGCTGCATCTAAATGGCCCGATCAGGGGAATATAAAGAGCGCAAAGAGGAAGGTTAAGAACCGCTTGAAGGATATGGATAGGAGGTATACACTTGCGTAATGCAAAGAGATGCTTTCGCTGGAGGAGCGATTGGGACTAAAATCTGAAGGGGGATGGAGCAGTAAATCATAACAGGAGCCAGACTCATTAGATGTGGCTCAGACTAGAGGGATGGCGGATAATTAAGATCACCGACAACTATGAGCGGAGAATTTGCTCCATCTGTACTGGCCGAATGTAAAGGTAAGGAAGACTGGGGGGGGGGAGTATTTACCACACTTCTTTATAGGATCGAACAGAGGGGAGATGGCCATGCTGGGCTTTGCTGGCAGGCAAGGAAGAGGAGAAGAGATTAGGTAATTGTCTGATTAAAGTGAGACAGCTCAGGTCTGAAAAGGATGATAACCGAGAAGGAGGAGGAAGGGGGGGGGCACAAAGTAATTAAATGCATCTGCGTGTCTGTTATTCCTAACGTGTTTGCTGTCTATATTTTTTGTACATGTAATTACAATATTACTTTTTTTTTTTCTTTTTTCAATTTGTCGTTGAATACATATCTGTGTTATAACTTATTGTGAAATATCTAATCTAATAAGGTGTATTAAATCATACGGACCTACTGCATTATAAAAACTGGAACTGCCCCGTTTGAACCCTTGTTCCCATTTAAGTTTTATTGTTTTGGTGCCATTGAAATATTTTTAATGGTTTTTACTACTGAGACACCACAGGCGGTGACAATGATACATGAGATGCAATGATATATTGGGAAGGGCTTTTTTAAGGAAGAAAACGTTTCAGGCCTAAGTTTAGATTCCCCGACATTTGCCATTTATGAGGACTGAGGAAAACCTGGAAAAAACCTCAGTCACGGAGGACGGTCCTGGTGGGATTCGAACCCCCATTGAAATAAATACACAGCTGCTGCTGTGTATTTATTTCACTGCACCTAAACACTGAACGGTATAAATATGTACAGTGCATGTTGAATCACATACTATCTCTTAATAATAACCCTGGTATTAGGAAAGTTGAGAGACCAAGACCCGTTGGATATATGACACAGCTCTTTTAAGTCGGAAATGCCCATAAACTCTAAATCTTGATGTTGAAGAAGAAATGACAACTCAAATAAAAGTTTGCATCAATGTAAAGTATGGGGATAAGCCTTCATGGTTCTTTTTTCCTGGAAGTAAAGATTTCAGTTAACCAGCTGTTTATTTATGCCACGATGAAATGCTTCGCATGCGGAATACGGCTCATCTGGTTCGCTCAGGAAAACAGCGTTGTCGCGTCTCTGCAACCTCTAGACACAGGAAATATGTATAGTATCTGTTCACTCTTTGATGTACAAAAGTAGCAGAGACAACGCTGGAGAATGATTTGGTATTTCGTAGCAGTGCGTTACTTTTTAGATTAAAGTTACTATTTCATCTTAATCTCGACCAATGAAGCGAAACAAAATTTTGAATTTGGACCAATCACAGTCAGATTACGGAGTGAAACTGTTGAAAAAGCTCAACTTTATCACTCGACGTGCATTTTTCTTGTGGTCAGTGTAGCCAACTCTACATTTCCACCATACAATTCCTAAACAGGCATCACTGACCACTTTTGCCAGTAGGCGGTGGAGAGCTATTGATAACAGCAAAAGTATGGACAATCGACAATCATAACGAAAAATGGAGGGTTCTTCAAAGCATTTTGTATGCGTAAAATGTGCAAATTGATTCTATTATTAGGAATTCCAAATCACAGAATACAAAGAAAAATAGAGAGACTATGTTTTGTTTTCTCATTTGGTATTAGAAAACCAAACGGTAGCGATTGTAATAGTCGACTTTTGTTCATTTCACAGATAGTGGTTTCTAAATTTCATGCAATAACATAAAATCTGTTAATTAACAGCACGGCATTGATTAAACCTCCACAGGAGGTTGGAAAAATGGCAGTCGTTTTACTAAATCAAGGTACTGTTCATGAATAGCGTCGTAGTTAAAGGCGTGCTACGTATAGCGACGTTAGATATCGTGTTGGAGAATGAGGGTCGAATCTCCATTGCTGCATTTTTTCGCCCTTTTCATTTTTTTTTTTTTTTTGTGTTGTAGTTACCATATTTGTTTTATTGTTCAGAACCGTTCGTTCACTCTAACGAATTAAGCAGAATTAATTACAATGTGTTTATCGAACTTTTAGAATGTCGAGCGATAAGGATGAAGGTCTTTCTGGAAATCTTTCTTTGAACAGCTGTGCAGCTACAGATGCATGCTCTCTTGCTTCCCCATAAATCAAATGCATATCAGCAAGCTCGGAAAATGAAAATTCGTTAGCCATGTTTCGGAGCAACTGTGAACAGTCTGTTGCATTTGATACACAAAGTAGAAAATTACCCATTGACCACTCATATAACTTTACCTTACGCGGCCGCAGTCCCGAACGGTAGCGAAGAAAGCCGAGTGGTTACGATTCCAATATGGATACTTAGGCGGATAATTTCCTTGATGAGCGTGTAGACCTTCTAGCTCAGTTAGTGTGTCATGTTAATAATGCGAAAGTCGTGAGTTTGTACCTCTCAGTGTAACTTTTTTCCTTACTTGTGATCTTTTTTAATTGAATAACTTTTACTTTTTCATAGGCTACTTTAGGTTAATTTAGATTAAGTTTAACAAAAACATTTGGGTGTAACAAATAATAATAATAATAATAATAATAATAGAACTCCACACTAACCCTTTCTCACTTGCCTTCGGACGGAATTCGGCTTTCTCCGCTACCTTTCGGTATTTCGGCTGCAGGACAAGGTCGGTTTGTAACGGCAAGTCTTAGATGCGATATGTTAGGTATTTTGCGCATGCGCAATTAATTTCGAAGCACTACTGAACTGTTTTCATTGGCGTGCATACCCTCGCAGAACGAACAATTTTTACCGAAGTAGCAAAGCCAATAATTTTCAACTTCCAGTGTACTGGACATTAACACTACTTTATCTGACTACTTGGGCAAGACGTGAGTATTCTGAATGAAAATCTAATTCACACACGTACGTTATATTGACTTATCAGCTCGAATATCCGATTTCGAAAAATTGTCATAACTTTCAAAGTTTACAAAAGGTACCATACGTTCACTATCTCAAAACGCTTATCCAGAACCCGTTCACAATGCTTGCGATTTGTATGGTTGAATTCTGGGACACCCTGTATGTATCACTTTTATTCTTATTCTATTCATGAAATAGTCCTAAACCCGCATTTCGCTCTTCTCTATTAGCATTACTGACAATCGGCATTCTTCTGTCATAAGATTGTTTGAAAACGTTATTACAATTATTACAATTTTGTAAGCCAAGTTTAGAGAAATTATATTTAAATTCTTATTTTATTCGTGAAATAATCCTAATAAATATCACTCGAGGGTCTGAGCTTTACAGATAATTTTACTCACTACGTCCATGAATTTATCGGCAATCTCACACCCTCTCGTGATATTACTTGTGATAACTCCACCTGTAAGTGGGTGGGGCGAATCCGTAAGATTTTTCCCGCACTATATCAGTAACATAAATAATTCCAAGTGTAAATCGCACTTTGTTTAATGAAAAAAAAAAAAAAACAAAACAAAAACATTTGGCGGCCATTTTGATATGGGTTGTAATGTAATTCATAACATAACTGGAGGGCGTCCCATCATTTTACATATATTTCTTTAAATATACAATGTTTACGTTCCTATTTATATTCATGGGGTATCATATAACAACATCTTATTGGGAAAAACTAGGTAAAAGAAAAATTAATGTTTTCTCAATAGTTTTGGAGTCGTGGCATTCTATAGGACGCTCGTACAAATTGCATTTTAATATGTGGGGTATAACTTTGGCATTTTACTATATATATTATGTACTCATTTATCTGGTCATCTAATTATCCGGTGACTAACACGACGATGATGTCTGCATTGACCGATAAGCCATTGCTCACGGTCAGACCCATTTCTATCTCTGATAGAAACACTAGAGTGATAATGTAATAAATTCTAATGCCTTTAAAAGTTGTGTTCTCACTGAAGAAGATGCTGTAACTGCCTGCCTTCCTTTTCCACAAATTTCTGGCATTTGCTTATGAAATTACCCATTATTACTCATTACTCTTGTTAATTCTCTTTGAGAAATTAAATTGACCTCTTGAAGGGTGTTATCCTTTAGTTTGTGTAAAGTGATTGAATATTATTAACTTATGAATCACATTACGACTTGAAACTCGATCACCTGGGAATTTTCATCAAATCTACTGACAATAAGAGAGACCTTGGTATGACATACGAATCATAAACTCTAGCAAGGCCTGGTATTTGCCATTTAATATTCTTAGAAGATTTTACTGTAGAAATATATGTGTTTTCTTCCGCTGTTCAACAAACTCTGTCTGAGTGACGTGAACTTAAGGCCAACGCAGCAGTTCGGTACTTTCCGCCCGCCTCGACATTTGTCAGGCTGTTCATGAATGATGCCTTATTGGCCTTTGTGGCCAGTAAATAATTGGATTACCGGAAAGTTAAAGATGTTTAAAGATTTTGTATTAGTAAATGAGTGAAGCAAATAATCATACTGTACGGCTATATAATTATATTCCTATTGACTCATTCACAGAATGAGGGCACTATAGAAACTCAACTTAACAGGAAAGAAATATCCCTAAAATGTTTCTTCATTAAAAACAGAAGTATATGCTTTTCTGGGTAATCACATTTGAGGGTTAAAAAAGGAAAAGGAATAAATAAAATAAGACATCTGATTAACTCTCCCCCCCCCCAAAATAAAATTATTAAATGGTTTATATGCAAAGAGATACACAATTCTGGTTTGTATTCTTTAGAAATTAAATCTTCAACTTAGCTGAGACGTGCCCTTATCTAGGTCCGATGAGTTGAAGACAGTGTGACGTCAGAATAACACGACACGTATGATCTTTCAGAGATCATAGTGCTTCGGAACTTAATTTATCATTCAGAAGCTTGAAAACATAGACAAACTTTTAGGAAAAGCAAACAGTAAACTGCTGCACATTTTAGTTGAATACTCTCTTCTGGGTCACCAAAGGAAAGAAAATATTTCTGATCAACTTCAAATCCCATACACAGAAATAACAGTGTACGAAAAATCAACAAGAATATAAGAAGACAGAACTAAAAAACAATAGAACAATTATTTTACAAGTTTTGCAAAGCCGGGGCGGGCCAAGAGCTCGAAACGTATAGGTTGTGATGATTATCTCAATTTTCTTCTGCATATATTTATTTCTCTTTCTTTTTGTGATAAAAAAGGGGACGCTTCTAGAAAAGTTTGAAGTGCTCCTGTAGCACGTTGGGCGCTTTTTTGTATTTCAAAGCATTAGTTCAGGCTACAAAAGGAGCTTATGAGGAGCTGTCGAGGAATGTTATGTTTAAATCTCAACACGGAGCAATTGAAACAACTCTGGTCAGTGCATATAGTCAAGCTTACCGTGTATCAGTGCAAACTACATTTTGGAAAAAAAAAATTACAAAGCAATAAATAAATATTGATTTAGATATTTCACAAAAACAAGTATATGTAAAAATTAGGCTGAATTGCCAATAAAATTAGCAAACTCTATTCTATAACTTGAATTAAAAGGTTGAAAAAATATTCGTAAATCCCTAATGTTTGCATTTGTCTTTCTAAATTCGATTTTATATGTAACAAATTAAACATTGTATGTAACATTATGAATAATTCCCTTTAATCTTAACGCATTTTATTGTGGGGCAATATCTGCAATAAGAAGTAAAACTATGCTCAGTCCATTTTCTAACTGCATGCATTATATCAAACCACCTCAATAGTTAGCGTTGCTGATTGCTGGCAGGGAGGTTCGGGTTTGATTCCAGATTCTCGGCACCTACTTAGGACTTTTCTAATTTGGGGAGGTCTGGAACGGGGTCCACCCGGCCTTATGAGGACAATTGGGGAGATGTCAGATGGAGAGGTGACTTTGTTTGATCACGAAAGACGCAGGATAGGCGACCTGCCAGGTGCCGGCACACTGATTACATGCCCCCTCTGCCGTCTATCAATGAAATCGTAAGACGTAGGTATAGGAAGCATAGGTCACTGCGGCAGTTCAAAGCTCACCCCGACTGTAGCCCCAAATGAAAACGTGATTTTAAATATGAATGCGTTCCTCTACAGTGAACTGTCTAAATCATCTTTGCGGATGAATGTATATGCCGTGGTACTAGCAGCGAAATGGTTCAGAAACGGACGTTCAAGGACCTGAAGTTGAGAGGGAACGGAATATAAGTACGAATGCCGCCGGCTGTGGTACGTCTAGCACGCAGTATTAGCAGACAAGGTTTATAAATAAATCTCTGTATTATATATCATACAATTCTCACATTTCTGTAAATTAAATTAAATAACCCATTAATCCATGTTTTTTGTTTTCAAAACCATGTTTGCTATTTGTAATTTATACATATTGTGGTAATATTTGTAAACATATCAAAAAGAGTTTAAATTTTTTACACAGTATAGACTTTTTAAGTGCTGTAAAATACATTTAATATCTTTTGCAAATATTTATCCTTTCTGAATATAATTTTGTTAGTTACAGATATTACAGTTTAAAGACAAAATTTATCATAATAGGTCAAAGATAAATTAGTTTATTCTGTGCGATAGTATTATAAAGTTAGAGCTTTGTCGCAGTATTAAGCTCATACGTTTTTAAAACATTTTAAATGGTTTAATTTCTTGTTTCATTAATCGCACTACCATCGTCTAGTTAATTAGAACAATAAACTTTACATTTAGCATTGTCATAAATTTAACATAATGTGTTTTTAAAATCCTTGGAGTTATATTTAGGAATCTAACCAGTCTAATCTATTTCAACACGATCTGGCTTAACCTAACCTACTTATTGCCTGTTTCGACTAGGGACTTGCCTCATATGAAAATCGTTAACTTGCATACTTTCATTTTTCCTGGTAAAAGCCCAAATGCAACAATTTTCCTATAAAAAGTTCGCACAAGATCAACGAACTTCACGACTGTTTACTGTAGGAGACAGGTGAATGTCGACCAATAAAGTTGACAGATACAGACCATGACATTATGAACGATATTCTTACACTAGAATTAAAGTTGGAGACAACATGAAATGTTCTATTATTCGACTTTTGTTTAGGAGACCTGTATTTTGTATGAAAGTTGTTTTTTCACATTATCTGTATGTAGGGCATAAGTTGTAAAATTTTTTTGTTTATTTATGGACTCTCTTTAACATCTCAGGTCATCAGCGACACATTTAATTCAAAGCGTGAAACGACCGACAAATTGTGCTCAGAGGCTTCTTCTTACAGGCTTGAGGTTCTTTTACGTGCTGTAAATGTACGACACGGGACCCACGGCTTTACTTCCCTTCCGAAGGTAGCCATAGTTGATTTTTACGCCCCAATGTCTTCCTAAGCACGGAACATGAACCTCTCTCATTTAATTCTATATATCCCGGAGACCTCTCGAAGGTTTTCTCTACTATAATTTATTCCTTAAAAGCGACCGTTAATGCTACAAGTAGGCTTACAGTTTAGCCATCAGCTATACATGGGTTTGTTTATATATGGAAATGTTTCTTTCATGCTAGCCTTGTGTAGGACATAAGTTCAAATTAGTTCACGATATAATTGGCGTAGTTGTTTTCCATTCGCTGATTCTGTTGCGTGAACTAGTTACACACTACTATAGTAGAGGGGTAAATAATGGAGTATTGATAATCAATTAAAATATTGATTTCAAATCAATAGTGGCTCCGACATGCGGTCAAATCCATCAATCTATATTTATAGGGAAGTTTTGTCATGTAAAGTGAGGTGGGGCACCACCATTAAGGAACCACAAGTTAACACAATTCTATAAAGGCATACAATCTAGAAGATGCGGCAAGGGACGCTTCAAGATACCTGACATTTATGACAGTTATGATTTTTAAACAAATTATAGAAATGTAGTAATTGCTCAGAAATCTTTCCCACTTACGCATTTACAGCAATGTTGTCGAAAATGACCAAGTCTTACGGTGTTGGTTCTGCCGAGGCAAAGCTTTTGTAAACCCACAGATGTTAATGGGAATGACGGTGAAACCAGAGCTACGTAATTACCCATTAAGTTTTGAATACTGTTAGCGTTGAGAACTAAATTCTTACGTAAACAAAAGCTGAGTCAATTATAGGACAGGCACATGCGCCTCTCCCCCGCAATGGCTCCTATCACAAACTACGCGTTTCTTGATCGGATCTTGTTTGGCACAAAACAAAGAACCAGGTAACGGATCTTGTATTAACTGTCTATAATAACATGGGATTAATCAAGTGATGGCTGATGAAATATTAAAAGAAGAACATTACAATATAAAAAGTGACATGGATAGTTAATTGTTTTTTACATTTTTTCTATAAAGAACTTCAAACAAACGCGTTTTTATTGTTAACCAATAAAGTAGCAAACTTTAATTTTAAGCTAAGATAAATATGTGTTGATATCTAAGCTCTCATTTTAATAGTTTTAATAGACAATTGGCGATTTTTAAACATTTATTGCTAACATAATTTAGTCATATGTATCAAGAATCAATATTGACACAAGTTTGTTAAAAGCACGGGTCTTTGAAATATTTGAAAGATATTAAGCATTTATTTTAAATGTATTATACATCAACACTCTTATCACAACACATTTTATCTTCTGTATACTGTTGGATTTAGTGACATTTTAAGGGATTCCTGCAATTTTAGTAATTCAAGTGAAGTGAGTTCAATCTAAAGATTCTCAAATGTCTCAGAGCATTCGCATTTTGGCAAACATGCATAGCAGTAATAATGTTAAAACGGGGGGGGGGGGGATGTATAAACGAAGAGATATTATTATTATTTTGAAATACATTCAGTGTCATTATGTGTTGAAAATAACGTCAGTTTAATGCCACTGTGGCTTCGTTGGGTTGCACTTACTCGGGTCTTCCAATTTTCAATGACACATAAACATAAACCAGGCTCAATTTCACGAATAACGCGCGTAATATTGTTCCTTAGGTCATTAACTGTTTGTGGTTTGTTGACATAAACCGGTCATAACTATAATAAGTAATCCACTGCGCTAATTCACATGATCTCGATGGCCAATCGGCATCACCACCAGGCGAATGGACGAACCCTCTGAACTTCTTCTGTTAGATGAGCAGTATGACAAGTGGCGCCATCTTGCTGAAACCACACATTTCTGAGACTTATACCTTCCAAATGAAGACAAAAACTATCCCTTAACATAAGCCGGTATTTTTCTCCATTGACATTCAGAGTCTGTTCATTTATCTTGGGTAAAAAATATGAATCAATGATTCCGACATACTAAAATCCACACCAGACGGTAACCTTTTGGCGATGAGTTGGTCGTTTTTGAATCTCCATTGGATTCTCATTGCTCCAATTTTGTTGTTAATGAAACCATTCATCCAAAAATGGGTTTGGTTGCTAAAGATGATTTTTGAGCTAAAAGGAAGGTCAGCATTCAATAGCTTCATAGCCCAGTCAGAGAAGCACGATAGAATCTTGGTCATTTGCCTTGTTTTTGAAGCAAAACAATTTTGTAAGGGTGTAACTTCAAATTCTGATGCAAAATCCGCCAAATTTTGGTCAATGAAAGACCCAATTCTTGTGCTTGCTGAAAAATTGGCTTCTTTGGATTCTCGAATACATTCTCACGAATGGCGACTGTGTTTTTACTGGAGCTTTTGCGTTGTTTACGTACAGGAGTTGTTTTATTTGCTTGCCAGCAGTTGCCTCTAATTTTTTGATCAACGACGATTACACTTACCGTACACTTCACGTAATGCACGGAATGCTTAGTGAACAGATGACCTATTTTGATAATAAATGTTTTTTACGATTTCTACGCTTTGTGGAATGGTGTAACGTTCTATGGTTATTCATAAACATGCATCTGTTATATGTTATAACTATTATTGGAAGACCCTATAACTACTTAAAAACATTAGTGACAGGAGCTTCCAGTGACTTAATCAAATCACCTTTTTAGGGCGTAAGTTAGTCAGGCAAAATTTGTTTGCCATATCACGAATTTATTTGCACTTTTATGACGTGACTTCAGTTAGACTCTATTACCACTCTTTTACTCGGAATACGAAACATCTTATAAGATTTTTCTACAGATAATTAATTGCTGTGGCTCCTATGGGAGCGCGATGCAAATAGTACAAGCCCCCAGGTTACGTTGAAAATTGCGATTAATAAGGGAAATAAGGTTACTTCATAACCAGGGAGAGGCAGTTTAGTAAGAAGATCGCTAGAAGTGGCCTGGGCTATGAGGAACCGCGTGGAATCGTCGACCTTGCAGTTGTTTCGCTAAACACATCGCACGTACTCAAGTATAGACTGAAGCAGTGAAACTTTGAAAAGCACAGCGGAAGAAAATATATACTGTGTGCTCATATTACCTCATTCTGCGAGTATCACAAGAACAGCTGATACCTAATTTTTTTCTGAAATTTGAAAACATAATTTGAAACTAATGCCAGTAACATTTAAAATGTTGCTCTCAGATTTTTTAAATTTAAGGAGAGATGTTGACATTGGCTGATAAATACTTTTAAGCACAACAAATAATAAAATTGCAAAAACAGGCTACTATACTTGTTTTTTTCCTTTATTTTAATAATAATAATAATAATAATAATAATAATAATAATAATAATAATAATTCATGTTTCTTAACCTTACAAATTTTCTTTTTATAAATGAAAAAATACGAGGGTTGGTCCACAAGTTTCCGACCTCGCCTATAAGGATTATCGCCCTCACAAAACCCTTATCTGGTGTCATATCTTATCTTATCTTATATTGTTAAGTAAATAATTGCAGCTATAGCTTCCGCTGTGTTCAGTTGTTCAGATATAGTAGCATAAAGAAGGCTAGGTGTAGAAAATTATGACATGTTCAAAATGGGGTGGGAGCTGTTAACAAGTTCTTTACAAAAGGGCTTACTCCAAATGAAATTAAACAGCGATTAGACGGTGTATATGGGGAAGCATCCCCCCTCGTATTCTATTGTAAAAGAATGGGCCAAACTTTTTGAATGGGTCGAGAAAGCATTGAAGACGAAGAGCGTGCAGGTCAGCTCTTGGAGGTGCTCACTCCTGAAAACTTCGATTTTGTTGAAGAGGAAATTATGGATGACCGGAGGCTCACAGTTACAGAAATAGCAGTAATTTTAAGCCTTTCTAAAACAACAGACCTTCGAATTATTCATGAACATTTAAACACGAATAAGGTTAGTGCAAGGTGGGTGCCTAGACTTCTTTCCTCAGTCCAAGAGCAGCAACGAGTCACATGTTGCCAGGCATTTTTGGAGCTCTGCCATGGCAACGAGAGGAAAATTCTGCAAACCATTGTTACAGGAGATGAAACTATGGTCCTCTATTATGATCCCTTGTCCAAAAGAGAATCAATGGAGTGGCGTAAACTTGGCGAAGCACCGCCAAGAAGATCATGGCCACAATCTTTTGGGACTGCGAAGGAATACTCTTCATTGACTTCAAGGAAAGAACACCACTGTAAATAGGGAGTACTATGCAGACCTACTGCACAAATTACGTGCTTTCATCAAAGAGAAGAGGCGAGGAAAGCTGAGTGGTGTATGTGCCTTCTTCATGACAACGTGCCTGTACACACCGCTCTTTTTGCAAAGGAAACTGTGAAGAAATATGGCTTCATGGAAATCGACCATCCATCCTACAACCCAGATCTAGCTCCCAGTGACTATTTCCTCTTCTCATAACTCAAGAAGGACTTTCTAGTAAGGAAATTGAAGTGTGACGAAGAAGTGATGCATGCTGTTTATGCTCATTTTGCAGACAAGACTTCCGACTATTTTGGGGAGGGGGTTGAAATGTTAATTCAAAGATGTAAGAAGTGTATTGCAATAAAGGGTAACTATATTGAAATGTGAAATATAGTTTTTATCGTACCTAGAATATGGTTAGGCCGGAAACTTATGGACTTATCCTTGCATTTCTAGATTACGAAAATATCCCGCTTATTCTCGGAGAAAGAAAGAGAAAAAAAAATAGTCAATCTGTGTATTCAAGTGCTGTACTAACAAACTGTGAGCTCTTCTTTAAAATAATGTTTAAACTTTCCGATTGTAAATACGCCAGCAAAAGTTATTAAAATTACCATTTTCGAACCCCCTTGAGCCTTATAACTCTGAATAAAGTGAGAGTACACAAATCAATAAAAATGCATGCTAACCTAGTCGCACTAGCTGAAGAAGTGAAGGTAAATTAATATTTACCAACTTAGAAACCAATTTTGAATTTAACCGGACAGCACCACGGGACATATTTTAGATAATTAAGCGCTTTAATCTTATTGTCGTCCATAAATCATAATTATTCAAGTTGTATTATTTACACCTTATTCCCTAAAGACAAGAGAGGACATCCAGCGATATATCAAACCTTTCACTGTCCAAGTACTGAATTTGGAAGGTGTGCCGGTTTTCCAGCTAATACCACCACCAAATGAAATTTTTTTATTTTGTTTTATTCTCAGCTTCAGTAACTAGAATAAAACATAGTCTTTCAGCACATTCCCAAATGCTCTTAAGTCTTATTTTAACATATTCAGACAATAAACATTCTTTCGGTGAAGCTAATTCCGATCATGCATTTCCTTTGAAGCAATATATTTTTCCATTTTTCGTATTTTCTTGAGCGGATTACCTAATTGTCCAGTGCTTTGATATATTGAGTTTTCATAGACGTGATGCACCATAATGCGTGCCCTCATCCAATGGTATTCATATGCTACTAACATACTACTAACTGCGAAATAAGAGAGAATTCGGGGCCTACAGGTAGACCATAGAGTGTAAAATCAGAGCAGTGAAGTACTGTCTATGGATTATTCATTAAACCAAAATTTAATTAGGCCATTATGCTATCATGAACAGCTGGGAATGGGGGGGAAACAAAACATGGACATCCACATAAGAAAGGGACTAGAAACAATAGGAATGAGTCCATTTGGTTGGCGGTCATGGGGAATAGAAAGAGCGCTTGGAGGAAGACCAGGAACCTCTTGAGGGATAGGGATAGGCAGAAGATAATTACGCAGTGCAGAGGGATGATTTCGCTGGAAGTACAATCGGAACAGTACATCAAAACAGGGACTTAACTCATTAGACAGGGGTTCGCATGGCTGACTAGGTGCACGGTGGGTGATTAAGATCACTGGCGAAGGGAGACGACCATTCTGCTTTACTGGCAAGCAAGGAAGGAGAGGAGAGATAAGGCAAATTTTGATGAAAGAGAGCTCAAGTTCTTAAAAAGGTTGATAATATTCGGGAGGGGGGATTGACCGAATCTAGCTGTGTATCATCAATAATGAATTTCTGTATATTTTATATGTATTAATAGTTAAAAACGGTATTTTTATTTTATTAAAATTTTATTTTAATTTGTATTTATTGCTGAATATAATATGTATATATTTTTATATCTTATTGTGAGTATCTAATGTAATATCTTGTGCTAAATCAACCATACCAAGTGTATATTCCTACTACTACTATTCCTATGTAAAAACATTGCTAAAATTGAATCTGCGCTTCGTGTTCGTCCCTCATTCATGCTGCACTGTTGTTGAGACAGGGTCTAATTTTCCATTGGAACTGGTTCAATATTGAAAGGCATTATGCATGTGTATTACCTTCCTCTTCTCCATTCCCTTATACTCGTGTTTAAAATCTTCCATACTAGTTCCAAATCCACTGACACCCTGAAGCGCCTTGTTCAGGACTTATAATCTAACGGAGAAATCTCAGGTCTATCGTTTACCCGGGCTCGCTCTTGGGGTCACAGTACTGACGGCATCATACGAGTACAGTTAGGGGAAGCGATGAGGACGCAATAGCCCGATCACGCATGTCAATAATAAAGGCAGAGTGTTTGTTGGTGAATGGTGTTGTTTCACTCCTTCTTGTAAGTGATCTGTTTGAATTTGGTTTGGAATAAATTATTTGCATTTGTTGTGTCTAATTGAAGGTATAGTTTATAAAATGGGCAAGAAATTCATGCATTTAGAGTCAATATTGGTTAGGGAAATAAATTGACGACGTCACATTTCAACAGAGGAAAATCTTTATGTTATTTGTGCTAGGTTAGAACTGTCGTCACGAAAATCTCTCTAAATATTGGATTGGATTGTTAGGGTCGGTTAAGGATGATAACTGTTTCAGGTTTACTCAGAGCTGGGCTTTTGTTCCTATGGAACCAATGAGGGAGACAAGTTGGGTTGGGGATCCCAGCGCGAGTCCAGCAAGTGGGGTCAAAGGCCAGCCTTTGCTCTTGATGGACTTTTCCGTTTAGACGACATCTAGAAAACTGGAAATAATTGCGTTGCTCGCATAAGCCTTTGAGTGGACTACCAGTACCACTGGTTAGGCGGCCTTTTCTAGCATTGGCATTCTCTCTCGGGTGAGTAGCCCGAGTATATTTTCAATAATATCTCCCCCACCCAGCAAGCAGCGCTTGAGGAATTAACCTCTGCCATCAAGGTACATGCCCAAGGCACTCCCTCAAACGAACACCACAGGGTACTCAATTTCCCTTGAGTTGCGGTAACCACATACTCCGTCGAGACCAACCCATTCGGAGAGTTTCCTTAAGCGAGGAGCTCGAATGTCTAGCCCGATGTACTTCCAGTAACCAGAAGGTGCACAGGATCCTGAATTTGCACCAGAGCATCTGAAGGGATCGAAAGGAGGTGAGAAAGACACCGGTGGTCAAGATCCGTGTTCGGCGAGTCACGGAGTTAGATGGAGTTCCTAGCGTTGTTTATAGACAAATTCCAATTTTGATAAGCACCCCTCCAAAGAGGGGCTTCCATATTCTTCCTGTGTGCAGCCGCCCAACTTGCTTGAACTTTTTATTTCTTAACACAACCGACGGAATGAAATGACACGGAATAGGAGGGCAGGAAATGATTCGCCTAAGCGACCAGGGGAAACCATGAAAAAACCTCATGCCTATCCTAAAGGATTTGAACACGAGTCCCAAACATTACCGCTTGAGCCATTCTGCTCCGTCTCTCTCAATGTTAGCCCAGTAAGCGGGAGTGAACTGTAAATCACCACGGTGCACTACAAAACGTCTGGAATGTCTTGCAACCCAAGAATTTTTAAAGGACAGTAATTTTTGCAACAGTTTCTTCAGTTCATAAATGGCCAACTTTTAGACCCCGAATCCGGGTCAATAGTTTGAATAAAGTCAGCTCATAAACGGAAGTCCGTCACACGTTCAAGTTCCAAAGCTCGAAGAATGCTCTGCTCTTAGTGCTATTTTTTCATGAGTTAATTTTGAAAGATGCAAAGCTTTAATTTTGGAACAGCATTTCCTTAGCTAAAGAAAGACTATATATGTGTTCCAGCAAGATGGGCTATTGCTCATATAGCACGAATTTCATTACTTGTGATTGCTGTCGTTTTTATGTAGCTCAATTTTCAAACCTAGCTGATTGAGAATATTATTTATGAACCAGTTTAAAAAGTAGGGCATATAAATCAATTCACTTTTATTCGTTGAAATGACAAACATCTTACGAGAAAAAATACCTAACATTTGCGAAGAGAGTTGCAACGTTTATCTTGATTTATATAAATGTGTGTTGTCGACAGAGCGCAGGCTCCAGTGGAACCTCGCCGTGCAACGCTGCCACCACCATGCCGCCGAGAGCGAGCCCAGGGGACATGATGGCACGGCATTTGTCGTCCGTGTATAACTTTGTCGCAATATTCCTCATGTTCTACTCTATGAACTATGGCTAACATCCTATGGCACAAAGTATATATGGAAGTAGAAGCCATAAAGTCAAATTATATAAAACAAATAGCACGAGAAATGAAAATTTATTCAAACCCTCGATCAAAAGGTTGAATGTATTTGACAAGTGTCCGAAATACCAGAGGTGAAATCGAAGGCACATGGGCTGATTTAAGCTGTTACAGTGATTTCTTTGAATGAGAAAATGGTAATTGATTTTCTGCTTGTTTTCCTTTTCATATCTGCTAAAGAAAGCAACTTGATCAGTAAATATATATTTTATTTCTCTGTGAATGTAGAAAAATACCCATTTCTATTTTCAAGTCTTTATTTTCCATAAAAAAGATCTTTCTAGCACAAAAACTCTAGAACACTCACAAAAAGCAGACGGAGGAAAATTTTAGGAATTGTCAATTCGTCTATCGACAGAGCAAGCGAAAAATCTGCCTGAGCGCTTGCATATCATTGTTTTAAAATATTTGTAAACCTTAGGCCTGTCTGCAAGGCCAGCATTTAGTACAGCAAAGATGCAGTGCCTAGATATCGTAAGAGGTTAGTATGACACTGCAATTTATATTAATCACAGGCATATTAATACTTTCTAATTTTACAAGGGAAATTAGGGTTTAATTTTTCACCGTCGTTCGAAGCATATTAATAGGATTTCGTTGATACTAGCACACTGCCATTAACAGTGTCGGGCTGTAAATGACCCAGGGAAATTAATTTGCAGAAAATCATTCCAACTCTTATTTTTTTATTCTATTTTTTTTTTTTTTCGGAAACAATAGTCAACTCGAAAAATATAAGATATACGATTGAAAGTACAGGGTGAACAATTCTTCACCCAACCGGTTTATTGGCGTGTGGCCGGCCGGCGAGGCTGGCTGCTGTGGACGGTGTGTTACTTGCTCAAAATTTCAACTCATACTGAAGTCTTGCGCAGCGGAGGAGAAATACACTTCCTGCCTCCGCTGACATAGCTCTGCCGCCGGTTCCGCGTTTGCGTCAAGCATTGCTCACTCTCTGTATGAATTTACTGCCGAGTGGGTCGCCAACGGAAGGCTGCATGTAGGCGGCCCTCATAGGAAAGAAGCAAACACAGGCAATCGGACAATATTGCTTTGTTATGGCATGAGCAAAAGTTACACACAACTAATTACACAGGGTTGCAAATCCATTACAGGATGGGTCTCCCAGGTAATCCACGGTCTTAGCAGCCTTCGAAGTAGTCTGCAAGTACATTGGCGGTTCGTTGCCAGTGATGGGGAAGACGCTAAATACCATCTGCTGCATGTGAGTTGCTAACGTGAGCCACCTCGTGTCGAAACGCTGTCAAAATGTCCGCTTTGTTAGCAAAACGCAATGGCTACTTCACTTTGGGGATGAGTTCATAGTCACTGGGACTGAGATCGGGCGAATATGGAGGATGTGGAAAAACTTCTCATTCCCACCACTATAAAAGACACTTGACATTGTTGGCTGTGTGAGCTGTCGCGTCATCGTTGAGAACAATGACTTGTTCGAAAGCTTTGGCTATTTGGTGCACATGTACTTATGAATGTTGTTCACTCTTCGTGACCACTGTCGTTCACCAAGTGAAGAACTTCGGGTTTGTTGAGACACGTAGCTCTGCTCACACACACGGTCTGGTGACTTCATTAGAAAGTACATTCCATACACTTTCAATCGTACATCTTAGATTTTTCGTATTGTTCTTTATTCGCGAGAAAAGAAATAGTTGCCATGATTTATGACTTTATCCCTCGTATAAGTAAATAATATTTTCATTTGTATTCCGTTACAGTTCCACAGTTATACTTCTAAAACGTTATTCAATGTATAAGAATTCTTATTCATGCAAACAAAACGTCATAATTTAGGAAACGTTTGTAATTTGGTACCGTTTTTATTTTAAAAATTCAGTCTTGCTATCCTACCATCCAGGGTTTTTTCACAAGGTTTATATTTATTTGTTTATTTTATCATCTTAAGGACGAGTTTACCATTGCTGGACATTAGCTTCCCAGTCAAATTAGGACGTGAAATGGTCGATAAATTTTGCTCAGAAACCTCTTGAGCTTCTTTTACGAGCCGAAAATCTATGACACGAGACTAACCACTTTATTTTCCTTACGGTGGAAGCATGTTTAGGACTTCTATACAAATTTATGAGGCTGTAATCAAATTAAGCAGTAGATTAAAGATTTCTTCTACACTTTTACTTTCATTCCTACAATGTAGAAATTATTATTTGTTATTAGTTCCCCTACAATTGGCAATATTTCAAATACTAATTCAAGTTCTGATATATGTTCTAAAAGTAATGAAAGTAAGGATAATGAGAATAAGTGTTTATAACAAAAGAGTACATTTTAATTTAATATATTAGCACAAGTACGATTTATATTACTTTTCCTGTTTCAAATAGATATTTCAGTTCAGCTTTTATCTTTTTATTCTTCTTTCTTTCTTTCTTTCTTTCTTTCTTTCTTTCTTTCTTTCTTTTTTCTTTGTTTCTTTCGTTTGTTTGTTTGTTTCTTTTTTTCCCAGACACTCGCTAAATGACCGGAAAAGAATTTATTTTCTTCTTATAAGAAATAATTTAATATTTCTTGACACTATTTTCATAAGTTGTCCTTGCATTTTAAAACTTTACACATTAATTTATATCAATTTTATCAAATGAATCGTTAAATGTATGATCGAGTACAATCGAGAAAATAAAATCTGGTGCCATATGAAAATTTACGACTTTTATCTCAAAATGGAAGCTTACACTTGAATATTGAGAAATATATAATAAAGTGTTTAAATGTTAATATCTGTGAGAATAAATATCAGACTAATAGGTATGGTGATGAACTATCTGCACACTTTAAATATTAATGTATTACTAACAAATGGACATAATCTAATTCAAACTAAGGCGCGTATGGCAAACAGCTGTTCCTCTCTCTTCCACTTATATTACATCACTTGTAACGCTTTATTAATACTAAACAAGTTGAAAATTATTTTCAGATCATAAAGTTACAACCCTATGAAGAACTTTTATTAATAAATAAATAAATAAATAATTATGAAACATATTTCTGTGAAATATGGTATATGGCCGAGATGATTTGATAAGCCAAACGAATTCCCTTTCCCCTCCCACTGCTCCTTAAGATATCGAGTGATAGCACCACCAATAAGTTTTAAGTAGTTACATCTCATAGTGCACCTTAACATCCTATCAAACCAGTCATCTGACAGAAGAAAAAGTTTTCTTTTTACAGTAACCCGACAGTTAATTAAATGTAAAATGCGAGTACAAAGGTACACCGTTATTTTATTTGTGCTGACTTGGTAATAACTTTCTCTGTCATGAATGACACCGTTTGACATAACAAAACGTTTTCATTAATGAAAATACCGCAGGGAATGCAAATTGTTGAGCGAATAGCAAGGGCTGCTGTACCCGACCCGTACTGAGATACGAGATATTTATACTAATTCGGGCACAACTGGAGCCTCTTGGCATATAATTGTACATGTATTTCAATTACAACAGCTCTATGAAATAAAATAGGAAATATTTTTGCAATTGTGGATAATTTTATGTATTAAAATAATCTATTTGTCTAGTACCAGCCTGACTAGAGTCAGGGAATAATAGAGTTTATCAAATGTCTTCCAACAAAACTTGTAAAAACACTGATTTAAAAAGGCTACTAACTTAAATATAAATACTTTTTTTAAATTATTTAAGATTCTTATAGACAACACGTGTGCCAAATATTAGCACCATTAATTTATTACCTATCGAGGAAAAAAGGCAATATTAATTCATGATATTTGTGAAAAAATAAAAGTAAATTTCAATTTTCGTATGAGTGAAACATGGTATAAAATGTAAGTAATTATTAAAATACGAACTACTAGAAATTCAGTACAAATTTGAGCACATTTGCTATTTATCTAAATAGGGATTTTTTTGGGTTATCGTTCGAGAAAAAGAATTGCATTTGTATAAAACTAATTTATTTATTTGGACATAGGAAAAATTGGAGATCCGCGACTAGAACCTTAGATCTTCGGCTTACCGTGCTTATGCTCTTACCACTCAATCACTGATTTCCTCCATATGAGTTAATATAGATTGTAGATCTCTGTTGCAGAGATTTTATTCCGAAGAGGTGACTCGAAACCTTCGAGCACTTCTGACCAGTCTTCATTGGGTTTTATATGAAATATGGGATTTTTTCACATAAGCCTTGTGTTAGATTTGTAATAAATGTCAGATAGAAAAAATTTGAGGTCATTGTCGGAATTCGATCTACGTATCTTCGGTTTACTGTGCGATTGCTCTTACCATCTGAGCTAGCGTACCACAGTATAACCTTAGAGTTTATAGACTCAGAGGGGAGAGATGTTGCCATGTCGATGTTGCTGACCACTGCTCTAAGCGTAATATAAACATAAATTACTTTTCTGTTATTTACAACTCTATTGTGCTATATACGTGGTGAACCAGCTACAACTACCAAACAAGGCACAATGTAGTAGCCTATACAAAGGTTTCAACAAATATTAGAAAGTGTATTTCTAGTACGAATGGAACGATGCCTGTTGACTTCAAGAACATAAAATAAAACGATATTAGAATGTCAACGGTTTACGAGATACTATCACGTTTACATGTCACACTCAAATCCGATTTGAATACACTTTTCGGATTGAAAATGTGCATGTAAGCAGGGCTTCAAGAGCCTAGTTCAATCATGCATAAAACAGGAATGGAATGGATTCAATCCAGATTGAGATGCATGTAAATGGGGCTCTTATTGTTTCGTATTGTTTTGCGCAGATGCGCGCTAACGTTAGTCAGTTTTATCGCATAAAGTCGATCATCATTTTATATTTTCCATGAAATATACATGCGTAATTTTTTTTAATAAACTTTCTGTATCTGTTTTATCGTTCCAATTTTTTTCTTCTTGAATACGAAGTAAAAATCGTCATGCAAACGGTAATTGTACTGAGTTCGAACTCAATAAGTAAATCTTAATTTGAGACCTACATATAAACGTAATAAAAGTAATATTTAGAGCTTGGTCTTTCAAATCCTTTTCAGAGAATTCTCTTTAGTAATACCACGAGTGCTGAGGTTAACAGATGTTTGTTGTCATGTTATGAGTTTGAAAGCTCAATTAAATTACCCAAGAATAATGATAACCAAGAGGGGGATTCGGTAACATAATTGCAATGCGAGAACTATGCTATTTTTGGACATTGAATAATTACTCGTAAAAACAAGTACATTTGAGATTTTAATAATAGTCCATAATATTATATTAACAGTTCATAGTAAAAAAAAAAAAAAAAAAAAAAAAAACGAACCTAGGAGTCTGAGTTTTGCCTACAATTTACGGAAATCATTAAAATATGTTAATGTTGCAATTTATCCTCGATGGGTCTTAAATTCCAAACCCTACTCATATGAAATTGTTTAAAAAACTGGATATGTGCCGCACATTCTTGCCTACCTAGACCGTATGTGTACGTATGTATTTATATTTTTTCCCTTACGGAGTCAGTACGTCGTGGTATCATAGAAGGCGATGTGTTGCATTGCTAGAGAAGATAGTGTTGTTTACAAATGCTGAAAAAGCCGGCATGACCCCAGTGTATGGATAAAGTAGGAAGAATGCCGTACTTTCTTGTGTTGTTTACAAAATAGATGTCGAGACGGACATCCAGAATAAATAAATATCAACAGTATCATATATATGTGTGCTTGCGTGTGCGTGTGTGTGTTGCTGAAAATCAGAGGAATGTATTGCTTTTTGCCTAATGATCATGCGGGATTCTCTAAAAAGTGTCTGAAAGTCTGAACCTTGGACCGGTTTTTGTGAGGGGAGAGGTTTAATATGTTAGATGATTTAATGGGTTTGTTGATTTCATTGCCCCACGTTGGTTGCGTTATGGAGCGGTTTTCGGGAGGGTAATATGTTGGATAACTTAATGGTGTTTGTTGATTTCAAGGCCTCACACGTTGGTTGCGTTCTGTGGAGCTGTTTTCGGGGGTAGGGTGTATGTTTGTTCTGTTGTTGACTGCTGATTGTCACATTGTTCCGCCGGATCGCTGCAATTCTATTATGATGAATCTCAGGGTTCACTGGAGTGTTTTGTGGCTCAGTTTTGACCCAAGGGAACAGAAAATGCATTACACACTTGATACATGAGACTGACTCCTTCGCAAATAGTTTATTAAATTTCCAGACACCAGGCAATTAACATTGAACTGATCGCCGCTATTTAACAACTTCCTATATCTCTATTGTATGTTATATAAAGTCCGCACTTCTAATTTCTGCCTTACGACTCTCTGCGTACTTCTCTCTGACGGCCCTCTTACTAACGGACTTATAACTCCCCGGCGTTTTTCTGACTCTTATTGCCTTCTACTGACTGACTTCGAATTCTTACTTCCGGACTTGTAGCTCCTCGATCTCCTACTGTCAGGCTTCGAATTCTTACTTTCTGTTTAACCCCTAATATTTTATTTGTTTATTCCTATGCCCCTCCTTACGCGAATTTTAATTTTATATTATTCTAAACGGGATTGAATTTCGGGCTTTCTTATTGGATATCACCTAATATTTATTGTTGTTTGGGCTGACTCTAATTCGTGCTATTTTAGGCAACGTTCATTGGTTATTTTTATTTCTTTCCCTACACTCCTACAGTTTTCCCCGTCCGATCTTTTCCCAGAAAAAGCCTCAATTATAAATTTCGGCATATGCCTTCAAGTTGGACTTCTACTGGCTCTTTTCTCCTTTAGTCACTTTTAGATCGTCAAATGTTCTCACAGACAACTCATATTTAACTCATCGGTTTGCTATCTCTATTTCGTTGGAAAATATTATTTTTGCGGTGAGGCTATTTAATGTACCCTATACTATTTCAAATAAGTCATCTTCGATATATTATCAGAAATCTGTATTTTCCTACGTGTGACGCACCTCCCTTTATTTGCCTTGTTCTGTTAGATAAACAATGTAGCTATCTCTTACCCTGAAAGTGGACATGACCATTTTACAATAGGCTGGCAATATTCGCTCTAAAATATTCTCACAGATGAAAAGCAACATTTCTTAGCCTATCTCTGTCTCTACCTGCCTTAGCTAAGTCTCTCGCAGGCAGACTTTCCGTTACAAACAATAAAACCCTTAAATATACAATAACTCTTGCAAAAACGCTTTCATACAGGTGTCTTTCAGCCATCACAATAATAACAGAATCTGAAAAATGAGCACAATACTTCCTTCTTGCTCCGATATGCACAAAATATTCCTTTCTGCTCAGATATTTACATACACAAAATATTAATCTAATAATAATTACAATGTGAACTTAGTATTAAGGAGCTCAGACTTCCGGTTCCTGTATGTGACAATTTGTCATTAGCTATTCGGCATAGAATTACGCAAAGAATAAACTATACACATTCTAAAGTCAATATGCATTGTTCCATTTGTACTTAAAATTGCTTTCTAGTAATTGTTGGAACATGTATTTGTGCTACAATGATTAGCCTTTGTGTAAATTTCATTTCGATGAAAACAGTGATTCAACAGCACCTCTCGTTTGGAATAAACAAGCACTCGAATTGGTGTTTATCATTGATCTAATAATTAATAAACGTTTAATTGACTGCAATATGCATTAATTGATTTGTTATTTTATTGAAAATAAAAGTCAACATGCCATAAACCCTTAAGAGGTTGAACGAAATAAATGCAGCAAATATCGCAAAAGAAAAAACACGTTAAAGCGTAAAGTTACATGATCTATTTTATTTTGTCAGAGCGAGGAAAAACTCGATAAAAGAAATCTTATTACATACTAATCGTTTGACTGAATTTTATGCCTGAACGACAGGGGTAAACGTGATTTGTTTTAAATGGTATCTTTAATTATAACATCTATATCACATTAACAACCGGTTGTTTTGATGCGCATTACTATGCTTTTAGCACGTCAATGGGTAAATTCATTTCCTGTAAATAAACAGACCGCTCGATTTATAGCGGGGCAGTACAGAGTGCTGTAAATTAAGTAGCAGTTAATATCCAAATTTTGCAGTGAAAATTAAAGGATTGTGATAATAATATGACCGTTATTATATGAAAATGGTTTTAATTGCCTTACTCACTTTATTAACATTATATTAGTTCTTATTGTACGTGTTACTGTCTGACAATTAAAACGCATTTTTACAGTAAAATCCCTGACCGCTTCGTGTGAGGGGTTTGAACAATAATTTTTCTCACTGCCCTTTAGAGAAAATCCCGTTGGTTGAAGGAACGAATGCTTAATTTCTGAATAATTCTCTTATATTAACTTTTACAAACTGTATAAATATTATTGGAGGGATTGCTATTTTAGGATCTATACTTTTAATACCCTGGTTGTATATGTAATAGATCCTGCTTCCAGTATCTACTGCTTTCAATATTATTTCAGAATCATGCTCTTCCTTTAATTCAATCACTTTCTTTCACTACTTCCCTCTTACCTTCCCTACACAGTTACCAAAATTTCTCAAAAACTACTTACTGCTCTTTCCAAAAATGTTTAGTAGTAATTACTATCTGTAAGTTATCCCATACTTCTTCTCCTCATGATTTTGTTTCTGGACATTCAATTATGCAATATAAATCCTTATCTATTTTCCAAAAAGTGGACACTACCTTTTCCATCTTTAATCCAATTAGCCCTATTACTCCTGCTCTACCCCTCCTCTTCTGTTGCGATTGTCGTCCAACTGACTGCTCATTTCCTACTCCAGCATTAAAATCTCGTACTATCACAAAACTCACCCTCTAAATACTTTATTTTCTATTTCTTCCACATGTAGTGCTCTAATTTCGCTTTTGCCCTTGTAATCCTTTTGGTTGTCCCTGAGTGTTTGGCACCAATTATTTAAAAAATACTCTCCAAGGGCGATGACACCACGCTTTACGCTCTTATCTCCCAGGGCGCACGCTGACCAGCTGGGCATCCCTTCCACTTGCTGGTGATTAAAATGATAACGAAAGACATGACTTGAAAACAGAAATTACATGATATATTTAGTATCAAACCTTTTTATTATCGACTGACATTATTTGTCAATTGTTTTAACAGAGATCATTGATCTGTAGGTTTATTCTAAAAAATGTTCTTTAAGAAATTAGTTTGAAGAGGAGAATTTAGACTGCAATATAATGCTTTAAAATGACCTAAACTTAATTTTCTTCAGTAATACCAATAGTGTTGATGATTTTTCGGTAATTTAATTGAGGTTAACCTTCGGTCTCAAAATAATTATCTAATGCTAACAAACATGAGTTTGAAATGTAAATTAAATTATCTAAGAAAAATTATAAGTAAGAGGGGGATTCGGTAAAATAATTGCAATGAGGGAACAACGCTTTTTTTAAACTTTTAGCGTAATCATTGACGTCATTTTGATTACCTATAACACTATTATGACAATTTCTATTTACTACTATTTTTGTATCAACTGTGTCACATTTCGTGTTGTGATGAGAGCTTTTGGGATGCAGTGAGACAATCGAATCGAAGCAGAGAGGATAGGTGATAGAGGTGATAGAATGTTGTTAACTTTTGTTCCAAGGACTACGAAGAGATCTGTATTGGATAATTAAAAACAAATTGACAGTTAAGATTATATTGACAGTTCATATTAAATGTATATATTTTAACAGTAAATTTAAATTTCAAATGCAAATTTACAGAACACTAGTAAAATCGAAGCAGAAATTATAGCAATAAAAATGAACGTAGGAAAAAAATACTATCACTTTTTAGTTTTAGAGCATCATGCTTTAAAACTATCGGTTATGTTCTATTGTTATTGGTGAATAAAGTATCAATTAGAACCGTACATTGGTTGTAGGAGCTCGCATCTATTATCATTGAAGTTGGAATCTGACTTTGTTACTACCTGACATCTCTGAAATTTATACATATTATATTGTACCGGGACATATAATATTTAATTTCAAATCCATATCGTCATAACACATAAATGATAAATATATTATGAAACAGCTGTGTTACTATATTATATTTATATTTCTTCATATTTCTCAAATTAAAAATATTACATTTTATATTACGAGGCATCAAATAATATTAGATTGTTAATAATGCTAACGTAAGAATTTATTTGTAATTATTGTTTTTAAAGCATTTTGCATGTCATTTTTATATCATGGACTTAAAATTACACAAAAGAACACAAATATTAAATATCCAATTTGAAACATTTGTAACACATGTACAATTATGTAATGATACAGGGTGATTTTTCCTTCGCAGAGCCGCTGTATTTGTAGTTGGCAGCAGTTGACCAAGCTCTGCAGGTCCCTTGAAAATCGGCTACGGAACTGGACGGGAGGTCAATTCCAGTTTCGTTTTAGGAACATATGAACGTATTCTTGTGTGTTAAATGTCAGTGTATTAAGGATTCATTAGGTGCAATAACACTAATTAATATGGCTCAATATTTCATAGATTTTTCATTCTCCAAAGAATGTTTATTTACAATTCTTGCCTGACTACAAAATTGGCTCATGATATATGAAGACTATTTCAAGAGAGCATTTCTATTCCTCATTTTGAACGGCTACAAAGCTATTGAAGTTAATGCCTCATAAAATTACTGTAGTGCAAGAACTTAAACCGGGTGACCCTGTCCAGGAGTAGATTTTGTGAAGGATTTGAATAGTGCACATGACGGAGAAATTGACCCTAATCTAATTTGCCTATAGACGAATCTGGGTTTACCTAAGTGGGTATGTTAATTCACAAAACACCCAATATTGGAGTTCAGAAAAACCTAAACTGCTTCACGAGGAACCCCTGAATGATCAAAAGATAGGAGTATGGTGTGCGCCATTGGCGGCGGGAGAATAATAGACGCTATTTTTTTTTTTTTTTTGAAGAAACAACTAATAATGATAGGTATCTGCAGAATATTTTGCAACTCTTTTTCCGGGAATTAACTGTGAGGAAACCTACAGAGGTTCGCAACTTTCCAACAACTGCACATAAAGCCCATGTCTCCTTGCATTAAATTCATGAAATATTCGACAATAGACTCATTTAATGTCCTGAGATTTTTATCTCTTGGGGGCATTAAAGGAAAAAGCGTACAAACAAATAAACGCACATTAGGGGAAGTAAATAATTATGTTCATGATGAAATTCTTCAGAGTAAGTGTTTAAGTGTTAGTATTAACTTTCGCTACGACTTTCTGGCTACCGTTCTCAGGGATATCAGCTTGAACCGACCAACCGGCCGTTACGTGGGGACCAGTCCCGCAAAGGAAAATAATTACCCATTAATTAAAATATAAGGTGAATATAAAGAATATTCTGTTTTTTATTAACATGCTAACAGGGGAAAAGACTTCACTATTACAAATTTCAAACAGTAAGCTGTATGAGTCAATTCAGAAATGAACAGAAACTACATTCCATGGTTGCAAATGAATCGGTCAGGTGTTATATATTCATTATTATCATCCAATTTGTTTTCATCTACGAAGGTTGGTAAGTCTGATTGCTCGTGTGAAAGACGTATGACATACTCATCCATCATCACTCACTCAGGTCTCTAGCAGCTGTTCATACTGTGGGTAACTTAACTATACAAACAGCACAATCCTGCGGCAGAAGTTCCGAACGGCAGCGAAAAAGGCCGAACGTTGAGTTATAAAGTGTTAGTGTGTACTTCTATTATTATTATTATTATTATTATTATTATTATTATTATTATTATTATTATTATTATTATTATTATTATTATTTTATTTATTTATTTTTTTTTTTTTGTTAAAACGAATCTAATAACTAACTTAATCTATGAAGTGGGTTTAGTACGCTCCGACTGAGTGCCCCAGGTTGGATACCAATTTTGGTGTTTTGCCGGCCTCACGTTGTGCCAATTTTGAAGCGGTTTGGTAGATTGATTAATGATCGCTTTGGTGTTGTTGCCGACGCTTCAATGACAACAATTTCTCAGGGTATATTCTGCTATTTTGTTGATTCTAATTCAAAGGAACTGGGAGAGGAATTCAATAGTAAAAATAGTAAAATAATATATGTGTGTGTGTGTGTGTGTGTGTGTCTGTGGTGTGTGTACTTTACTGTGTTCAAAATCTTCGCGTCCTCTGGTGTTTAACGTACGACAGACTTAGCTACTCAAATACAAACTTAAATGTCATGAATGGAACTTACTGCATGTGTCGCGGTGTATATTCTACAACTAGTGCCTGCATCGGACTCAGAATAACAAGAAGTGCCTTTCGTCGCGTGTGAAACTTAACAGATGAGCGCCGCGGCATGTGAAACTGAAAGCTGTTTAACTGATGTGTGTCTAGCGAGAATGCTTCTCGCCACACATAGAACTTGGACGTGCGTCTGAGTACTGTGAACTTAATAACTGAGGAGACATGTTTGAACTTAGTAATTGAGAACTTCTTATGTCAATTGAGAACTGCGTGTAAATCTTATAACTGCTTCCGTCAGCAGTGCAAACGCTTACTTACACATTAAATTCAAATCAAGTAACCGTTGACTTAAAGACTCCAAAGAGGGTCACACTGGCACTCGCATATTTCACGCCTATCTTTAAAAGTTCAAACGCATATTTACCATTGTCTGATTTAAGTTCCCTGCCACACGTCCATTCGCTATTATTTGAAAGTTTAAAACATTTTGTTGACATTGACTAATTTAAAGCTAACTGTGTGCAGCCTATCGGGTTCAAAGTCCCAACGAATTTAATAGTTCGTGGGTTTATTAACCCTCCAACGACAGTCTTTTAAAAGGTGGCATCGTGCTCGACCCTCGGGTACTCTGTTCCCCTTTTGTATAGAGTTTTATGGCCTGCTTGGCTTTCCAAGCTACAGTAAACAGAAAACACCAGAGACTTTTGTCAACATTCAAGCCACATGCCATAGTTATATCATATTGTTTACATATACACTAAATTACTAAAATCTTATGACTAGGTTTGCATATACATATTACATTATATTTACATTTCCGTGGGGGGGGGTAATTACTGTTTCATCTAACCTAACTTAACCCAATCTAACTTATGAAAAAGTAAAATTTCAGTGTAGAATAGTAATGATTACAAGAGAAAAAAAGTAACGTTTATGTATCAAGAACAATGTTGAGAAATTATGAAGATTACAAGAGAGCAAAGATTATAATGCAGAAATAAAAATGTTAAAGTATATTGAAACCGTAACCAGTCGGCTTTCTTCGCTGCCGTTCGAAACTCCGGCCGCAGGATCGTGCTGTCTGTACGGTTTAGTACGGCATCCCGGAGCTTAGAATGTCAGTCAGTCAAGGTTCACTACAAAAAATGCAATGATTTTAGTTTTTTGTTTAATTTTAATTTTTTATTTGTATAGTATGCTAACGTATAATCTGAAAGTACATTTTATTCCGTTGTATATTTTTCTGTGTTGGAAACTTAGCTTTTATGCGTGACTAATAGTAATAATATGTAGTAAATAAATAAATAAATAAAAAACAGAAAATCTATTTAGAAATCGTTAAACATAACACTACCTTGCGCTGTAAGTATATCAAGGTAGAGACAAAGCGTGATGTAAAAATATCTGGTTTAAAATAGAATATTTACATCTATCCTGTGATGTGTTTCTGTAGACTCGCTCTGTATTATTGAAACATCGTTAAAATATTTTGGAAATGATTGCAAATAGACAGTCATTTCTCTTGACTGAAAATCTTCCTGTCTGAAAGCTATAAAGTTCCAAATTAAGATTCTTTTTGAATAAAATATAAGCAAATTAATCTCTGGAAAGAAAATGGACTATGAGAAATATCTATAGGCATTTAAGCCAGTGCAATGCTCCTAGCTTGACAAGAAATAGGCAAGAAAATGTTAATGTCAGTTAATGCAAAAAGTAGAACTGCTGGTCGTATTATGAACTGTTAATCCCTTTCTAAAAGAAAAATAAAAACAAAAGGCGTTCTTACTCATTCACTGAGTGTGCAGTAAAGGTCAACAGTTCAACTATCGCATAGTTGCTTGCCAGTTCTTTGAAGCTGTCATGGCTTGAAAAAACATAACACCACAGAGTGTAGCTTTTCATCATTGATGCCGCGCTATGTATAAAAAACAGCAAAAGAATGTTAAAACTGCTCTTTCCAGAGATACTTTATGTTACGCGGTCTTGCACAGATGATTATAAACAAACGCCGTTATATTTGTTTTCGGATATAAATAAGATTTTTCTTAAAACAACTTTACATTTATCGACCTAAGATGGTCCTTCTAAAAATCGGTATATTCCCATGAAATAGTTAAAAATTTGTTAATTACGTCACTGTTGCCAAGATAAATTTTGTAATGATTTGTTAAAGCATTTCGACCAGACTCGCTTCCCTACGCCAAGAAAGAAAGAAGAAAAAATAAAAATAGTATCTTGAAGTACTTTGAGCATATTTGGTATGCCAAAATTATAAATAGTCTTTATTATTATTCCAACTCGTAAATAAAATACTATTAAGGCAAATTTACCGTTGTAACAATTACTCAACTATGCTAAAATGGCGTCAGGGCAGGTTTTCTGCGAGTAATACGATTTCCCCTGCAGTTCATTCCCTCGCTGTTCCATCATCATCTTGCCTCCATCTTCACCTTTATCATCAGCGCAATGTACTCGTAGTCCGCCGATTTATTGGCGCACTCGCCTATAGTTGGCTCTCTCCCGCCTGTGTGCGGAACTCCAAGCAAGAGTTGGCATTAGGAAACGCACACATTACTGAAAACAACATTCATCTTCGTTGCAAATTATATATTACTAAATTAATAAAATCTTAAGTCAATATAAGCTACAAAATGAACTGGTAGAAATTGATACATCAACCTATTCTGAAATATATACATCACTAAAGTTTCTGAAATATCTTTAATATTCTGGTATCATAAGATTTTCTCGGTATTACTGACAATTCAGCCTTTTCAGCTTGGGCTAAACTTCTTGCAGTAATAGCAATAACAGTAAACAAACGAATCAAATAATCCATAGATACTGTAATGCCATACGTATAATAAAAGAAAGTAACGATTTCAGAGTAATTCATTAGAAAATCGACATTAATATTAGTTCATTTCATAATTCTGGTGTATAAATAAGTGTGAAAGTCATTTATAATAGTATACAATTATTGCATTCATAAATAATTAAGAAAGACGTTTTGCTAGTTTCGTAAACATTTACTCATGTAGTAAAGTATAAAATTATAAACTAATAGCATAATGTATGAGGGATAAGTCGTGGCAAAAAATTTATTTTTCCTCACGAACAAGGGACAACACGAAAAATCTAAGATATACGATTAAAAGTGTATGGAAAGCACTTAAGCTACTAGATAGTGTATGTGAGCAGAACTGTGTCTCAGCACGTCCTGGAAGTTCAGTTGGTGAGTGACAGTAGTCAGGAATGCACGAGAATGCCACACAGAGCTATGGGAAGCACTGGGGGCTCGTGCTGGCCCAATCATTCGAAAGTACATTCCATACAATTTCAATCGTATATCTTAGATTTTTCGTGATGTCCCTTGTTCATGGGGGAATTTTTTTTTTCATGGTTTGTCCCCCATACTATCATGAAGATGCAGTCGGCCGCATAGATCGAAGACAAATTGAAGTTTAAAACGTGGCCGTAAATACACCGTAGAGAAAGTGAGGTCACCTCATTTGATAATATATGTACACATTATCCTGCACAAACATTGCATAACGAAAACTCTGTTTGCACGGCGAGTGTCGCAGTTGTTGGATGTGGAACAAAACCGCTTGTTAAAGAACTTTTTAATGCGGTACATGGCGATGTTTAAGCGTATCCTTATTTTTTTTTTTCATTGATAAAACTTGGGACCCAGCACACTTCAGGTGTGAAGCGATAGTCAAATCAGTTGACAGTGGTCAATGAGAACGCGTGAAGAAAGCGAAGATCGTATTCTTGAGGTTCTCAAGGAAGAGATCTGATACACTGCTGGACAACTTTAAAACAATAAAAAGTTTCTATTGTGCAACATTATTGGACCATCTGAAAGACTGAGTGAAGGAAAAGTGGTTTAGATTGGGCATAAAACTTGCTCTCTAACCGGGATGAAGAGTTTCCCCATACATTAACAGTCACAATAGCAAAATTGCAGAAATTGCACTTGGAGTTAATGTCATAAGTGTTATAAAATCTATTTTTCTGGCATTGAAAAATCCAGAAACTTCCTTTATCAAGTATGAAGACTATGGTGATAAATATTATCTAGAAATAGGTTTAGTTTCTTTCCGTACTTTCACAGCTTTGTATTTCTATGGCAGATTGTTACGTTGCATTTATTATTCTCGAGGAGGAAACAACATCGATTGAAACAATTAAGCAACTCCTAACATTCCACAGCTGTAAAATTATTTTACATTCGTTGAGACCTACTGCTGATGTCTTCAAGCGTTACTCTCCTTACATGAAAGGCTTAACGGTAACACTTGGGACTTGCATTCGAGAGGTCCCGGGTGCAAATCCCTTGCTTTTTTTCTCGTTCCACATCATATAATTTAATTCCATTGGTTTGTTACAGAGCCGAAAGTGCCAGATCGAGGTGGGAATGGTGTAGCGTGACGATGGCTTGAGCTTTGGAAAAGTTTCTGCCCTCAATCTTTCTCATCAGTTCCACATCATTGGAGGGAAGGGGCTCTGTTGGGGTGTTCTATCTGGAAACAGTCTGCGACTATGCCGTGGATCTGGTCTCCCTGTGTTTCCCTTACCTGACCTCTTCCTCCGGGATGTATGTTCACTGGCGATATTGGTACAAACTGCCAGCTGCCTCCGTCTCTGATAATCCAATCCAAGACTACTCAAATAAAACATGTGAGCGATGCGGTGCAAAGAATACAATGTCCCGGGGTTAAAGGGTTTAGTGATTTTTTTTTTTGAGTAGTGTTTAACGCCCGTTTTCACTACTGAGGCACCACAGGCGGTGGACACTGATGATACATGAGATGAAATGATAAATTGGGAAAGGATATTTTTATTTTTGGAAGGAAGCGTTCCAGGCCTAAGTTTAGGTACCTCCCCGGCATTTGCCAGTTATGAAGACTGAGGAAAACCTGGAAAAAACCCCAGTCAGGGAGGACGGTCCTGGCGGGATTCGAACCGCAGACCTCCCGCTCACGAGTCCGTGCCTTAACGACCTCGGCCACCCGTGGCGGTCGGGTTTAGTGATGCAGGAGATATGCTTGCAATACCTCGATTTAGATGAACTTTAAATAATATTCCGATGTTTAAAAAAATTCCTGCAGATATTGAGAGGTTAGCTTTACAGCTGAGTTGGTTTTTGATTTGGTTTATATATAGGCGCTCTTTAACATCTCAGGTCATCAGCGTCCCATTCAATTCAGGGCGTGAAACGGCCGACAAATTTTGCGCAAGGACCTCTCCTTTCAGGCTTGAGATTCTTTTTCGTGCCATAAAATATACGACATGGGACCCACGGCTTTACATTTTCATAGCTGAAGATTATACTCTGGAGACATTATACATGTCAGTAAATCACATTATTATTATTATTATTATTATTATTATTATTATTATTATTAAATGAACATACAAAAGAAATTGTTTATTTTAACTATTATGACTTTTTTTACAGGACGTACAGATAGTCAGGTTTTGTGTAGCTAACACAGCTAAAGATAAGAGCCTTCTGTTTATATTCTGCATCACATACTTCAGCGTGCTAATCGGTAATCGCCATACGTTTTCCTGTTTACATTAGCTATCACTTTCCTGTTTTGTATGAAAGCAACCAACATGGAGCTTATCACTTATTAGTCTGTTATCCTCTATTATATTTCCAATGTCAGTGTGATATGTGCTTTAGAATGTCCTTCAAACACAGACGTCTATTGTGTTTAGAGCTTCCATAATCCAGAGGGCATGTGAGTAAGTACTAAAAGTCACATTATTTGAAAAAACTACTCTGCTATGACGGTGAAGCTTGTATCTATAGGGTGCTTATTTTAGAGATCGACCGGCGAGGCAGTAGTTTCACTATGCAGAAATGCTCTGTCCACCGCCATTTTTCCAAATCGCTCAAGCCTAGGGCATCTTTAGTTTAATAAAAAAGTAATTTATATTCTAATTTAGAGTCCTAAAATCACAATTCGTGAACAAGATTTGGTTTCACCTTATATAGAATGTTTATAATGAAGATAAAGACAGGCTGCATATGGATGATATTCAACATGGATTAAGATTCAATAACAGAAATTGAATATCAAAGTCAATATGCTGAAATTCTTTATATAATTTTACTTTATAACGCTTGAGCTTTGAAATATTTTGAAAACGGAATCAAAATATATTTTTCTGACGAAATGCCTTGCTATATTTTATGGTGAATAAAGACAATTTAATTTTGTCTATTTTTCTTCACTTAAACAGTACAACTTATCTTCTTGTGTTTAATATTATCAATTTATTAAAATAGTTCACAGCTAGGTGTATAAATCAGCCACTGGTTTCGAGCTCATTAAGGCGCGAACTCATGAGCGAGAGGTTTAGCATTCGATTCCCACCAGGACCATCCTCCCTGACCAGATTTTCCATGTTCTCAGTCCTCATAAAAGGCAAATGCCAGGGAGGTACCCTAATATTTAGAACTGGAACGCTTCCTTCCTTTAAAAAATCCTTTCATTTTATCATTTCATCTCCTGTGTAATCAATGACAACTGCCTTGATGCCTCAGTAGTTTAAACGGGCATTAAACGCTATTGAAATTGTTTATAAAGTTACTCAGCATTTATTCTTTCAATTTCTAGAGCACAATTCCTATTACACGCTGCAGAAAGTTTTAGTTTTGGGGTCGCTATTGTAGTTGTTGACAAGAATTTATAGAGATTGCGGCAAGAGGAAGAAGGGTATCGAAAGCATGGCATATTTGTGTCAACGTGTAGCCGGAATATTATTACAAAATTAAGATGTGCATATATTAGTCATTACCACCGAACAACACAATATATAATAATTATGCGTTTGAAGCATAGATGAAATGAGTAACAAATACAATTATATGTTTCGCAACAGTTGACTATTACGGAAAAATGGAGGGAAAGAGAGTTGCAAATTAGAGTTATTAACAGAGCCCGGAAGTTCAGTAATTTATTTTGGATAAATTGGCAGGCAAAAAGGCACTTACATTACTGAAATAGTCAGTAATGTAATCAAAATAGGCATTTATTAAAAGTAAAAAACAGAGAGAAATATCACTCATTATTAATGAAAATAGGTATTTAAGATAACTTAATTTTCTTTATTGTATAATAAAGTGCTGTCGCTTACAACAAGATTTTTTTTTCAGAGTATCATGTCATAGTCAGCCGCTTGTTAGAAAGAACCTTTTTCATCGCGGAATAAGAAAGTTCTACTTCCACTCAATTGGTTAGAACATATTTAAAGTAAGCTATATTGGAAGGACTCATACCAGTTACAACAGAACATTCACTTTCAGGATATTATGGAAATGTTGATCAAGACTAAAGTAATTTTGAATAGTTCTGGCGAATGAGCAAAAGATTCTCAGTGGTTTTTGACCGAGTTCATTTTCTGTTTATGTGTTTATAGGAAAATTAGATTAGTATCTCTTACTTCCGTACTAAACACGTTGTAGGGAACGTTTATTGCACAGCTTTACCGCTGTATTATCCTTCTCGCTTGCAATTTTTTGCAGTTATGTAGCAAAGAAGTTAAACCCACCACAAACTTGCTATAACTGTCTCGCACAGGTCGATCCTAGGTCACTCGCCAGGACTATTCAAAACTACAGTACTTCCTTCATCCTCTCTATTTCCTAGTATTGGTATGGCCGAGGTAACCATGCATGCCTTTCACTAATGAAGGTTCTGCTATTTAAAGAGTTTAAGGTTGAGGAGAAAGTTTTTGACTATTTGAAAAGAAATAAAAGTATAATAAGATTCTCAAAAGATATTTTTTTGTGAAGCGAACATGCCATTTAATTTATGTAACTTCCACTTTGATATATTAAAATTTTTTGTTTTTTTTAAATGCGTAAATAATTGCAGAAAAAATCCATAACGATCCTAAACAGGCACAAAAAATAGACTTAAAATATGCAAAAGAAGCCAAAATTGGGCAAAAACAAATAAAAAAGGCTAAATAAAAGCTGATCTTACCGGTCGCCAATGCACAGAAACATGCTCATTTCTATCTGACTCGTAAATATATCCACTCATATAGGAAAGGCATTTTGCCTAACTTCCGGGCTCTGCACTGCGGTTCCACGTGAACTAAAATACCATTAAGGGAGTTTAATAATATGTTTTAAAACATAGTAAATTCTATTTACAGTTAAAGGAAAATAATTACATCAATATATATTACCACAATACAATTAAAAATATTCAAATACTATGTTTTAAGCTGATATCGTATGCATCTCGGTCCTTCCTTTGAACTTCAAGTTATACAAAATCCCAGAAGAGAGCAGACATGGGCTGAGACTAGGTTAGCCTACATAGAAATCTCTACCTGACAGTGACTTAAAATATCATTACTGCGCTTGCGCAAGGAAAGCTGAGACTTTGGCCGTATTATTGGTGGTTGCCTATCTAGCACTAATTAAAGTAAGGAACCTTTCAACTCGTCTTTAAAAATTAACACATACATCCTCCATTTGCGTAGTAAGTCTGCAGCTGTTATCATTTCAGCTGCTTCTCTGACATATAGGAACAATATATGAAACTGATCATGTGGCGTTTATGTTTTTCAGGCATAATTAAAAATGATTACATTAGGCTAAACCGAAGCAGTACAGATTTAGAATTGTAGTTCAAAACTGCAGAACAAAATAAATATTTTCTTCCTAAGTGCTCCTTTTACATCTGTTGAAAGACGTTAGGTAGCAAAGCTTATAAGTTTACACAGTTGCCACACCGACACAATAATGCCAAGATTCTGTTACTTACGTGCACTTTGGAGGAGATCCAAATCCCCTGTGACAGGAGCAGGTTCTTGGAGTGAGCTCCCAAAGCTCTTTTCAAGTTTTCTTTTGTGAACACAGGATGCTGGGCTAATGCACAGGTGTTGGGTATGAATCCGTTCCTGGAACGTGCGCCGTATACTGCGCTCTCTTCCAACGTCTTGAGAAAACTTTAAAAGCTAGAGAAGCATTGAGAGCATTGAAGTTCACATAAACGTTGATAGATGAGGCTGTTTATTTTTGGTGTTGTTATGGCAGTCACAATGATACGCCAAAGGTCGTTAAGGCGCGGACTCGTGGGCGGGAGGTCTTGGGCTCGATTCCCACTAGGACCATTCTTCCTGACTGAGGTTTTCCCTAGGTTTTCCTCAATCCTCATATAATGCAAACGCCGGGGAGGTACCCTAAACTTAGGCCTCTTTAAAAAAAAATCCTTTCCTAATTTTTCGTTTCATCTCATGTATCATCAGTGTCCACCTCCTGTGGTGCCTCAGTAGTTAAAACGGACGTTGAACACAATTAAAAAAAAAATCACGATGAGAAACTGGGTGTCACCTGATAACTGGAATGATGATTTAAACAATCGTTTTCTTACAATTATGAGTTCTATTTCAGAAACTGAGGGAGGGTATATGTAAGAAGCATTGAATTTATTCTCAACGTAATTTATACCATTGATCACCAACAAGTGGTATATTTTACCACGTAAGAACACTTGGGCATTTGTGTTGATTCAGCAAGTTTTCTTCAAGAAAGTCTAAGTGATATCGTAACCAGACTGGCGCGTCAAAATCAAATTTTGTCTTCATGTCCAAACTGACACCATACAAGGTTCACAACTTTTCTCCCACAAAACCGCAACACTTTAAAATGCCCAGGGTTTTACTTGGGCCTCTGTTAAATACCTCACACGACACACACCTTACGTAAGCAAGAGATCAACGCTGGCGCCGGTTGCCCTTCCTTAGTTTGTATTTCATAAATATGAAACAATTATTGAGTCTGACCCTTCTATTGTCTGGCGATGAGAAGAAAAAGGCAAGACATTTTCTCCCCTCCTCGCTATGTTCTTGCACGCTACTGCCGCTAAAAATAAACAGTGTTGTCATATACTCGCCCATAGTTGCAAGTCCAGCGGGCTTGCAAGATCTGAGTCTGAGAGGTCCTCATTCATGTGGCAGCATGAGTAAGTATCTCGTACGTGTGCAGATAAACTGTTCAAGTCCCCTCACACTTTAGTCCCATCTTGACATCTTCTGATCGCCAGACTATTTAAACACAAGACGCTTGAAGTACCATAATGTAGGAAGTAAAATTATGAAAGCTGCTACATACAAACAAATAAATACGGTCTCTAAGACCAGGTTAATTAACATTTTATGTATTTAATAAATTTTTTCTTCAAGATAAGCAAGTAATTTAATGTAAATACCTTCTCATCAAGGAATGAAAAAGCAGAACAACGCTGCAAAGGAAGCAACAATCAATTTATCCCCCTGTTCCTATCCCAAATAAATATGCTAATTGTACATTAAAAAAATAAAACTCTTACTACAATGGAAACCATGTCATGAAAATTACCAAAACAGCAAATTGCATGAAGTGAAACTCAACACACCATTCCCAGTACATACAGGATGAATCATCTAAAACTGCACCGCAAATATTTCTGAAACCTCATAAGTGCAGCCCGTACATGTTTAATAATAATTATTAGAATGGGTATTTCTTGAAAAATATTACATTTCTTCAATTGGAACAATACCTACTGACATTACAAGAAAATAAAAATAAAAGAAATTAGAATGTCAGTGGTGTTTTTGTAGGATTCTAATGCAAGTAGTTTACATGCTATAGTAATATGAACATTTTACAGTTGTCTGCTCCATTTAACTGCTTAGTTACTGGATTACGATATTCATATGTTTACTTTTCTCATTTAGTGTATGTGGGTTATTTTTTCTTTCTGAATTTCCAAGAAAATGCATATTACATTTGTACCTGTGTGTTTTTACTGTACCATGTGTCAGCGCTCTCTTAAGAGATACATATGTGAATAAACAAATTCTTTGAATTCTGAAGAAGAAAGAAAACTGGCCTTCAAATGATGACCACCATCTGGTGCTTCCAGTCTGTCATGTAAAGATTGCTGCAAATGTTATAGCATATCAGCGAAAGTTTCAGAACAGGCAGCTGTAATACTTAGTTTCATATCTTCTGGTGTAGTCGGTATGTCCTTGTAGGGTGTCTTTTAGCTTTGTTTACAGAGAAACCTCTATAGGGATCAAATCTGGTGAAGCTCCCTTTCGTCCAATCCAACGATTTTGAAACAATGGGTGAAGACAAGCGCAGTACGTCTATTGCAATATCCGTACATATTACAAGAAAGAACAGCATTGTTTCTGCATTTCGACTTCTTGAGCATTAGTAAATACCATTTTCTAACACGCACTGCTTCAAAAACTATCACAAAGCATTGACAAGGAAATGTAAACAAACACACGAACATCGTAGCTTAGTATCTAAGTTATTAAATGGAGCAGACAACTGCACATATTTAAAATTTTTATATTATGATAGCTCGTAAACTACTTTCATTAGAATCGTGCAAAAACACTATTGACATTATTTTCCCCTTAATGCCTGTAAGCATTTTTCCATTTGAAAAATGTAACTTTATTCAACAAATACACAAACTAATAAAATATGTGCATGGGAAGCCCTTCCCTAAACTTCAATTCTGCGAAAGCATGATATCAATAGCACTTCCCATTTCAGAAATATTTGCGGTGCAATTTTAGATGATTCGCCCGGTATAAAAATCTTAACTGATATCAACAGGTCTTACTCTCTAGATTAAGAAATGGCCACACAAAATTAACACATGACTACCTTTTCATGGGACAAGAACCTCCATTTTGTGAACAATGTAATAAAAAACTGACAGTCAAACACATTATAACTGAATGCAGTAGATACTCAAGCTATGGGACCAACCGTCAAATTCCTCCAGATCTTCAGCAGCATTGACGAATCAACAAATTATTGTCATTATTTCAATTCTTAAAAAATTGTAAACTTACTACTATATTGTCAAACATCATTGTATATCTGAGTTACTAAAACTTGTATAAAACCTTTATTTCGTCTCAACATTGCTAATATTTTACATGATAATAATGTAAATGTATAACTTGTAGTGGCTATAAGACATATGCTGTTAGGCGACTTTAAAAACATAAAATAAAAGAATTAACATTTTAATAACGAATTTACTTTAATTTTACCGTACTAATAGCAGTTGTGTCGACATTTAAGATGATTAAACAAGCAAGAATTTGCTTAAATTTTAAATTAAAAAAATCCGTTGTGTTGCTGTGATTAACATTTTATCCCATCAGATATCTGTCATCATTCGTTTCGAGATTAAATAAACATTTTGTTTTGTTTTTCGTATCTTTAGCTCTTCTGAAACCGATTTGAATTTGTTTCGCTATAAATTATATTTTACTTTTATTATAAAAAATAATTTCCATTTGAAAATGGGGAGTCATGTGACGATAATATGCTTATAATAAATCAAATTATTAAAAAATAAGAAAACATTGAACACACACACACACACACACACACACACACATTAATTGTAGGTGTAACAATTTATTCGTAAAAGACCATCCTGTACATTTGATTACTCTTATAGTGAAAACATTGCACAAAAAGAGCTTTCTACCGTAAACTGTGGCATTGGCATTAAGACACGGATGGTCATTCTCACATCTTATTTAATTTATAGATATAAACACGTCGTAATGTTGTGTTCATTTAGTACACTTTTCTAAACAAACTTTGAGCCTATCCTTTTGCAAATTGTTAAGCGAAATAAAAGATAAAAATAATCTTTTTTGTCACTTAAAGGAAAAAAAGCCTCCTAACAAGTATGGAAAGCTCACTTTTTCCTAACGTGGTGAGCTATTCCACGCTAGTTGTTCGAATGCTGTTTAAGACACTATGACGGATTTGTTCTTTGATTACTCCATTTCTCACTGCACTAGTTGCTTCTCGAGAGATTTCCATTTTTCTCTGCCTTTTGCTACTGTTGACCAATCTGGACCTGCATGTTCCTTGAAGAGGTCTGTCCATCTTCTTCCGAGTCTGCCTTGTGTCCTTTTTCCTATCCGGGTATCCCATTCGGAGATCTTGTAGGTCCACCTGTTGCCCTCCATTCTTGCGATGTGACTGCCTCATTGCCATTTGCTTCTGGTAGCTATTTCTGCAATGTCAGTTGTTTGAGATGGCTGGTTTATTAATACTATAGGTATTTTGTCCTTCAAAGCTATTCACAGGATATTGTTTTGTATTTTTCTTTGGTATATTTGAATTTTGCTTAGGAATACTTCAAATAAATATTCAAAATAGTATGTCATGCAACGATCATATATTATACCTATTAAGACAGAAGTATGAATTAAGACGAGGCGACTCTTGGCCAGCTGTGTTCTTTCTATTAACAGTTACATAACTATTCATTATTTAGAAACATTGAATCTGAGTGACGGTATGAAACTATGAACATTGTACGAATAGTGGGAGACAAAACATTCTGAGCGATGATGTCCACTTAACAACGGAAATTATCAAATGAAAACAATTTCGTGTGTGGTATTTTTTTCAATTAATGTTTGGTTTATAAATGTTTGATATGAGTGACATCAACGATATGATTGTAAGCTCAACATATTCTGGAATACTGCAAAAAACTGTGAATGATTACTTAAAAATTTGGAAAGAAAAAAAAATGAAAAAAACACAGGCAATTTTTGGAGTGGAGAAAAACAAAGGGAGAAATTTCTATACAGAAATGTCACTTAAATACAAATAACATGCATTAAATACTCATAAGCAAAATTTTGTATGGGTTTAGGAAAAATATTTTTAATACTTTTTACCGCACTGTCGCTATTTTTTTTCACAAGCCCATTTATGTGTATTACTGGTGTGCTTCTTAATATTATAAGTCCGTGTTTCCCAATTTTTATATATGAATAATACAATTTATAATACCTAGATCCTTGTCAATAAGTTAAATACATTTTTCCCACATGAGAACTGTACTTTCTTAGTATTTCCTCTTAGTTCTTGTTTTGGCATTATGATTTTCCTAGCAGTGTTAATATAGTTGTTATTAGACCTTACAAATAAGCAACACTACAAGTAATAATAATTGATAATTGACCAGCGTAAAGCTCTTTTTTTTTTTTTTTTTTTTTTTTTTTTTTTTTTTTTTTTTTACACAACTAATAACGTGTTAATACTTATACTTTTTTTCATAGCTCGTCATTAAGTTTAGCAGGAAAAATCTTCAATTCATTTCTGAAGCAACTCTCTTTAGTTTATCAGTCACAAGTTCAACATACATGAACCTCTGCGTTATCCTTTACGAGACTTTTTAGGCAGCCTACCGGAATCAATCTTTTATACAGTATTAGTATTTGGCTTATATAATATCGTTTGTTTACGGTTTCATGTTTTCATTATTTTTTCTGTTTATTAACACAATTGTTCCTGAATCTGGCAGTTTTCTGCAGTTGAAATTCGATGGTATTGACATTTTGTCATATCCTCGTAAATTAATTTGTTACAGTATAAAATAAAATTATATATATAATATAAAAGAAAAATAAAAATAAAGTAACACTATTAACAATGTAACAAATTAAGAGTAATTATAACAGTAGAAAAGGATAAAGCATTAAGAAAAAGTCACACTTGAGATCGCTATATTTCGGACTCCACGAGTTTGAAATATAGCGATTTCAAGTGTGACTTTTTCTTAGTATATATATAATGGGTAAAGATGGTTAACTTTATTAATATAACTTCAAGGCTTACTTTTTATTCTTGGAAAATGACATGAACAAATGACTCGGCACTTTCCGATAATTAACAAATTAAAATCGTTAGTTCTTTGTGTGTGTAGATATGACAGTTGGGCATTAAAACTTCCAAAGTTTGATTTTCTCTATGTGAGCAACTTTTATCTGAAATTGGGAATTTTTTTCTTTTTTGCTGTGAGTTACTACTTTTGCATTAGGCAACTTTAGTATCAATAAAAATTTGCTTTAAATTTCGTTCATTGTGATGCTTTTACTTGATAATCTTTTGATATGCGTCGTAATATTTTCCCGGGGCACGCGTGACTCGGATTGAGGACATGGCGGATGATTAAGATTACTGACGAATATGAGCGGAGAATTAGCTCTATCTGTGATGAGGGTAATCATGAACACATGTTCTGAATGTAAAGGTACGGAAGAATGAAGGGGAAAGTATATACCGCATTCCTTTACGGCATCGAACATAGGGAGGTTGTCTTGCTGGACTCTGCTGGCAGGCAGGCAAGGAAGGAGAGGACAGATTAGAGAAATATCTGGTGAAAGTGAGACAGCTGATAACCGGGGAGGGAATTGGGGGAAATAAATTGATTGAATCCAGTTGTTTATCATTCATTACGGGACTTCTTTATATTCGATATATATTTTAATATTTTACATATTATTCTTCTGGTATTTTTATTTTATTTTTATTAATTTATTTTTTAACAGAACTAATATAAGCACGCACGGTCCATTGGACGTTTGCATCTGTTGACGTTGTTTTGTTTTGTTTGGTGCCACTGTAATGAACACTCCTACTACTACTACTACTACTACTACTACTACTACTACTACTAGTACTACTAGTACTACTACTACTACTACTACTACTAGTACTACTACTCCTACTCCTACTAGTAATAGTACTAGTACTACTAGTACTACTACTACTAGTACTACTACTACTAGTACTACTACTACTAGTACTACTACTACTAGTACTACTACTACTATACTACTACTAGTACTACTACTCCTACTCCTACTAGTAATAGTACTACTACTAGTACTACTAGTACTACTACTAGTACTACTAGTACTACTACTACTCCTACTCCTACTAGTAACAGTACTACTACTACTACATGAAAGTGAGGCAGTAAATGCATAAACTAATATAAATCTCACTTGTTCTTCTGGGAAAAGAAAAATAACATGACATTTTATTTGCATGGTAACGTTTAGCTGTGTCGGTCCTGGTGGTCAATTGGTAACCATACTTGCCTCGTATACTCGCCGGTCCAATTCCGACTAGGGTCGATGGTTTTTTTTCTCCGGACATAAAAATCCTAAGTATAGAATAGAAGATAAGTAATGCCGTAAGTATGCTGCCGCAAATTTACAGTACGTAAAAGGACCTCAAGTCTGTAAGAAGAGGCTTCTAAGTAAAAATGAACGATCGTTTCACGCCCTGAATTTAACATGAGATGTTAAAGAGCGTCCGTTAATAAACCAACGACTTCAGCTTGTAACTGCAAGATAAACGTTGAAATTTTCATGTTTGTTATAGCGGATTCACTGAAGCTTGTGTAGCAGTCAATAATCGATGTTTATTTGCTTGTTTTTTCTTAGAACAGGTGTCTGAGGGTGTCTTGTTCTAAAACTGTCGCACAAGCCGCCACTGTTTTTGAAGAAGGAAATGTCCCAGCCAAGATACTACGATGCAATTGCGCTGGAGATGTCGAGTTAAAGCAAATGAGAACAGTCTCTGGGCTCGTGAATGCGCTACCGACAAAACAGATAAGAGCGTCTCTTGTTCCTTTCAGAATGTCTGCCTAGCTAGCAAAAGCAACACGTAGAAGGATGCACTGACACCCATTCTTATGCTTCAGCTGTATTTCTTCATAAAGAAGGAAAATGAAGTACGGAAGCAACTAAATGCAATGAAAAAACAACAAACACTTTTTTATACATTTTCCCTCCTGTTTTACCTTCTAAGGAATGCTTTCTTTAAGCAGAAAGGAAATCAGAAAACGAGGTACCTGCATTCGTCCCTGATGCCAGACTATTACTTACAACAATACAGCCAACCTAATACGTAAACTTTAATTCTACCAGTCCTAACAATATACTAGAGAGAACTGTTTGTAGCTACAATTTGGTAGAAAATTCCGAATGGCTTTATAACAGATGACAGATTGAAATTAGAAAAGCACGATTTACTAAAAGGGTATTAGTAAAAGGCCTGAATATCACTATTGCTGCTCATAATAAATAAACAAGGTTTTGTTTTGTTTTTAACATAGCACAAATAGTACAATGTTTAATTTCGATATGTGTTGGAATGTGGATCTCCTAGGAACGAACCGAGTAAATCTCATTTTTCCCAAACTAACAAGAAAAGCAATTTACAAATACATTATAAAAGTTAATATAACAATTTAGTAATCCAAGTATAGAACTTTATAAGACGGCACTCCTTAAAACTATTATCCAAGGAAATATGTATTCAAATGGAAAAACTACATTATTTCAACAAAAAGTAAGGTTCGCTCAGTGAATATTAATTATTAAACTAAATATTGTAGAAATTTAAATATCAAAAGGGCCTGGCTCCACTAAATTAGCAAATTTCGTGGATAAATTAATAATTACTGGGATTAGAAATGTGCTATATAATCTAAATACCTGGGTCACCGGATCGATTATAATACGAATTTGGCCCTGCTCTAACAAATTTAGAAGGTAATCTGGGCATGGAGGCGTCGCTCAAATGGAAATATGACCTGAATACGGATCAAGTAAGACGGCGCCCTTCAGACGATTAGCCAAAGGTTCCAAGAAACAACAAGCTCTTCAATGTCTCAACCCATACAGAATGATAAGAATGAAAAGATAACATCACTTACCCTTAGCATTAAATACGCTAGGCACATGCTTTAACCAATAAAGAAGAAACATGTGAATGAGCGTACCAGGGACTGGTAATAGCACGAACAAAATTAAAATTTGCCTGTTATACACATTGAGGAAAGTAATAGAAAAATTTAAATTCGTGGATTACGTATAAATGTTTACAAGATCGCGATGTTTAATATTGGACAAGGAAAATGAAGCGGAGTGATAATGTGTTCAAAAAGACTAATAAATTAAATTTTTGGAATTACTGCGTCAGTTTAATGAAATTGAAAAAAGAATAAGTAAAGAAAAAGCCATAATCAGAGCACTTTCAATAAATTAAAAAAAAACTCTTTTATGCTATATTAGCACAAAGTGTTGTATAAGATATTAAACACACAAGCCAAAAAAAACAATTTTGAATAAATTTATAAATTTGAGGATTAGAGAAAGTCTTATTGACCCGTTCGAAGAAAGAAAGAAGACTAATGTGGTTAGAACCTGTAGTAATGGATATTGTTTATATATGTATTTGGACTGTTGAGGAAAAAATGAGGAGAAAATTAAGAGTAAGAATTGTGAAGAAGCAGCTCTTGGAGAACATTAATGTGGATTAATGAAAACTACTTTATCGTAGATATTTTCTGAAGTAAATTATATAGATTTGTCGTAAATCATTTTCATCATTGCCAATTCATGAATATAAATGGGATTTCTTGTATTAAATCGCTGTAACAAGAGTGTTTGCTATGAATAACCGAAAAGTAATTCAACTAGGGAGAAATACACTTAAGCTATTAAGATATTACATTTGAGCATTTGGAATAACAAAAAATGCGAGTTTAAGGAGAAATAGACCATACATATAAACTTTGAAAAAGGTATTCCAACACATTACATTTTCTCACAATTTGTATCCTTTATTTTTCAATCTTTATTCTGTTATTTTACAGTCTACATTTGAAAATATTTAATATGCATTTAATTGAAATCTCTTTCTCTTTGTATTAGTCTTTTGAAAATTAAAATACCTTATTATCCAAATGTACCTGCCTGCTAAACCCAAGATCGCGGGTTCGAACCCGGCCAGGACCGATGGATTTTTTCGGGCGTAAAAATCTTAAGTATGGCTTCCTTCGGAAGGGAAGTAAAGCCGTGGGTCCCGTGTCGTACATTTACGGCACGAAAAAGAACCTCAAGCCTGAAAGAGAGGCCTCTGAGCAAAATTTGTCGGCCGTTTCATGCCCTGAGTTGAATGGAACGCTGATGACCTGAGATGTTAAAGAGTGTCGGTAAATAAATCAATTAAAAAAAATTATCCAAATGTAAAGATGTAAAAGTTATTTGATAGTTAGAAATATTAAAATTAAAACTTAAAAGCTCTCAAGAGAACAATGACCTCCTTAATTTGAGTGAAATCTTGCAGCACAACATTACATATTTCAGACGTATTTTTATCGCTGCCTGGAGCCGTTAGAGTAGCATTGTTTTCTGTTACCTGGCAAATGGGCAAGAACCTTACAAACAGAGATGCGGCAGGTACTGTATGCAAAACGGTTCAGCACGTACTTATACGTATTAAACTTACACCATTGCCCTTTTTAACATATGCAGTCACACATCTTCTGACTCAGTATTGTTAAACCATCGGGATGTTTGGTTGAGAGACCACCTCTAACCCTTATAAAACTGTAACTGTGCATTTACACATTCGCTCGCTTTGTTTGCTTTCATAGAATCCCATTCAATCGTCGTAATTCAGAAAATTTGTGCTTCTGCATGAACGGCTTTTATCCCGTTCTACCACTGGGTAGCGGGGCAAATTATTCCAAGGCTCAATTCATCTTTTTTTACGTTCTATACTTGTGAAAATGGATTAGTCCACAGGCATTACATATGCATTTTTTCTTTATGGAAATAATTGAAACAAGTCTATACCTGTAAATATTATTTCACAGTTAATGTGCGTGCGTGCGCGCGCGTGTGTGGAGGTTTAAAAAAGTGACTGTTTCACAAGTGGAGCTCTTCTTCCATAACAGTTTCATGTTTTTGAAATTCTGTCACTTTGGAAGAATTTAAGTATCTGTTTTACCATTTTGTTTTTAATTAAATTATGCCCATTGAATTTTGTTAAAATCTATTCTTTAAACAAAAATTATTTTATATCTTTGTATTTTATTTTTATTCCTAATTAATTTTCTTGTTCTGTAACCAGTTTATATTTCATTCAATATATTCAACTCCTATGAAATGCTTTGACATCTAAAAGTAACTTTGGAAATGTCATTTGAAATGTTCATACAAGTATAGAGTATAAAAAGTGTAAAAAATAAAGTCGTAGTAAGCTGTGCTCTAGTTTTAATGCGTTCCTTTATGTTGCATAAGCCTCGACATTTAGAATTTTTACGTGCTCTATTGATTGCTACCTGTTGCTTGTATACCCGCTGCCATTTGCCTTGCATATATCGTGATGTTTTTAATTCACTCTCTTCACTCAACTTAACTCGCGATTTTTTTCAGTTTTATTTATCGGCTGCTGATTGTTGCTCAATTGAGACTGTAGTCTGGTTCGTTACGAATAGTTTGACATCACGCTGCCTCGGCTGCCGCGCGACCCGCCAATTCACTCTTCAACTTTCCACTTTCCTTGTACCTCTAGATGACATTACCCGACCAACTCAGGACAAATCTTTTCTTTATTGGAATATGTCCTGTAGTTTAGAAATTATAGGCGCGACAAAACGTACTGGAAAATGGGCCAGTCGAGTTTCTTGGATAGCACTCTGGATCGAACTTGTAAGACTCGTGTTAAAATTGTTTTAAATATTAACAGCAATGCTCTTGAAATAGAGAATGCACAACTTTACAATAAACCTCCTTCCCCTGAAAAAAACGTTTTTATAGTAAAATGTTCGTTTTTCCCAGCTTTTGTCCCCCCCTTTTTTCCCCTCGTTTCCCATGTTATGAATTGTGTAATTTTTTCAACTGAAGATAAAAATAAAAGTAGGTCGAATTTTCAGGCAGTCCTAGATATCCTTTTAAGTAAGAAGAGAAGAGAGTTCTGTAACGGAAAGAAAGTGCGTTTTTGCAAAGTTTTATTTCACACTTCAATGGAATTCGTTGGCACGCCGTTTCTGTAATTAACAATTTTCCTTTTATGACACTTTTATTTAATATTTTGTCTATAAAGGAACCTAATTAACTTTTCAGTAAATGAAGTTTATTAATTATAATAACTTTGGGGGCGTTTAAATGAAGTGTGTGTTTTTGTTACAACGGAACATAAAGGCGTGGTACACGCCTCACGTAGCAGTTGCTGTGGCATTAAAGGGAAACGAGGATTGCGTAAAGTGTTACTAGTGTCGAGTCAGCAGAGGTTACTGCTACGGCAGGCCTCCCCTCATTAACCTAAGCCCTTGCCATCGATCTCTGGTGACGAGCAGTTCTTTTCTCCGCCTGTCAATTGTCTGTCCCCGTCCTAGCACCATAAAGGATAGTCGTTTCACCAACTGTTCCAGGTCTTGCACTTATCAGCTCTTTTCCACGTGCTTAGTTCTTTTGTTTAAGCTGTCGTCTTGATATCCCTATTCAGCTTTTCAACCTTCCTTACGAAAAAGATGTTCTTGTCTTTAACTAATCTTAATGGGCTTTAAAATCTAACCAAAAAAGTGGTTTTAGTTCTTTTACCTTGAAGTCGAATGCGTATGGGTTATTGCTGTTGCAGAAGGTGAAGAGAGAGGTTATTAAAGAGCGAAATAAACATATTTTCATTATATTAACACACCAAAAACGGTAATGTACAAAAATTGTTATGTATTACAAAAATAGTTTACTAGATAGCAATATATTAATCCTGTTGTATATATTGTACATAGTGTTAAAATACTGGCTTTCCTCATCCCGTTTCATAACAATTGACATAACAGACTGGTAATTCCCAACTAAGGGAGCGTAACATCCATGCAACTGATTCAAATTCTCGCATTTACAACTACAATTAACGAGGAGCGTTCTAAAAGTTCTCGGTCCGACCGAGAAAACACAAGATTTTAGAGATTTTCTTTATCTTCCCATTAGTTCAACTGTGAAAAATAGGCGTCCTTCTCAGCTTCAACTTCATCATTTGATGTAAATATTCCCCCACACAGTTTTTTCTTTAGGTTTGGGAACAAAAAGTAATCGCTGGGAGCGAAATCCGGCGAATATGGCGGATGTGGAAGCACTTGGAAGCCAAGGTATGCAGTTTTACAGCAACAATGCCAGACGTGTGTGAAGGCCCATTATCGTGATGAAAGAGAAATTTGAGGGAACGTAAACTACTGAAGTCGCAGATATAACCAGAGATATCTAAAGAAAACGTTTTTCTTCGCAAGATGCGCAGTTTAGTTCGAATAGCATGCTTCAATTGGTTCAGCAATGAAGCGTAATATTCCCCGGTGATGATTCAGCCCTTCTGGAGTTAGTCTACGGGCACCACACCATGAGAATACCACAAAACTGTAGCCATGACTTTTCCTTCAGATGAAGCAGTTTTTGCTTTCTTTGGTGCACTTTCACCTGTTGCCATCCACTGTTTGAACTGCTGCTTCGTCTCTGGCGCTTAGTGCTGAATCCACGTTTCATCTACTGTTATAAAACGTCGGAGAAACTCACTGGAATTGCGTTTAAACACGTCTAAACACCCGAAATGTTCATTCGTTGTTAACAAACGCGTCACTCAACCAGCAGAAAGCTTTCTCATACCCGAAAATTCGTGTAAAATGTAGTGGACACTTTGAAATGTCAGCCAACTCAGTGGCGATCATTGAATACGGCGTTGTGAATTTTTGTTACTCTGTCATCGGCGTAGCAATTTTGGGACGTCCTAAGCACTCATCATTTTGAATGAATGTATGATCACGCTTAAATTCAATAGATCACTTTTTAACCGTAGAAAACGATGGGGGAAAATCCTTAAATGTGAAATCTAACTCCTTCTGTATTTCTGTTGGGGTTAAGCCCTTCAAAACGAAGTACTTTATCACAGCTCATATTTCAATGTTTTTTGTTTTGTAGAAAATATTAACACTAGTTTACTTATACCATCATTACAAATAAGTTGCTACATTTATGCGTCTGAAACTTTACAGCGTGCCGCATAAAGAATGCTATCATGTTAATTTGGCCATCTTCACGACATCTCTTAGTCAGGCCAAGAACTTTTAGAACACTCCTAGAACAAAAAAACTAAACACGTATCTTATGTGAATGAGAGACTAAAATGCTCTGTTGTAGTGATAATGTTCTGGTATATTTTTTAGTAGTAGTATGAGTGTATTTATTACAGTGGCACCAATACACTACAACTTCAACTGGCTTTCATGCTTTTAATATCGGTCCTGGTGGTGTAGTGGTAACCATACTCGTCTTCTACACCCAAGACCAAGGGTCAAACCCGGCCAGGACGTTGATGACCTGAGATGTTAAAGAGAGTCTGTAAATAAACCAAATCAACTCAACATACTTTAATAATGCGCTAGGTATGTTTGATTTAGTAGAATATATTAGATTAGATATTTCACATTAAGCTTTATATATAATAAAATTAAATAAAATATGTAAATAAATAATAAATGAATAAAATTAAAGAAATAACAAGAAGAATTTTTAAAAATATTAAAAATAAATACAAAAACATGATAAAATTCCATTATCAGTGATACAGAGCTGGATTCAATCAATTTGTTTTCCAGCCTTTTCAGACTTGAGCTAAAAATAACTGCCTGATCCAGCAGAGTCTCTCTGTTCGATCTCGTAAAGGAGTGTGATTAATACTTTACCTCCATTCTTCCATACCATTATATGTGTCCTCCATCTTCTCCCCTCCTCACAGATGGTGCAAATTTTCTGCTTAATCGTAGGTGATCTTAATCATCTGCGATTTTCTTAGTCCGAGCAAGGTGAGCCCTTGTCGGGTGAATTTGGCCCCTGTTTTGATGTACTGGTATATATTTCATTTCGTTTTTAGTCCCTATTGCACTTACAGCGAAATCATCTTTCTGCATTCCTCAATTGTCTGGTGACTATCCATATCCCTCAAGCGATTCTTAACCCTCTTCCATGCGCCCTTTCTATCAGAAAGGGTTGTTCCATACAATGAATGACTTATAATCTATATTTGCGGTGGTAAAGTTCCGCAACATCCAATTACAGAAATTTTGTCGAATATCATAACCACAATGCATGCAATCCTGGATAACATCGAGCTTATGTGATTTACAGTTTAAATTTATTCAATTTCGAGGTGTAAACTGATGCCTGTGAGTGTAGTTTTCTAAAAAGATGTCAAAAATGTGTGGAAGTATTGATATACATTGGCAGTGTTTCGCTGAGAAGCCATTATAAAACTGTAACTGTGCATTTATACATTCGCTCGCTTGTTATCCGAAATTGTTCTACTATATTGACAATATGATAAAGAATTCAACATCCATTGCTTCAATAATCTGCTAGTGGAGATTTTTATTAATTTTAATAAAGCTATAAAGTCAAATTCAATTTCGTAAAATGTATTTAGCTTTTATGACTGCATATTCACTACAAAAGTATTGCCTTTGACTTTAAGGAGATGGTACGTAACTTAATGGTAATGCCAAAAGATGTTTCTTACTAAGACTAACCCATATTTACAAAATATGGGTTAGTATCCCCCTCGGCAGATCAACGCAATTAAATCTCTCGCTATGCATTGCTCGTCTATGATTGAAGTTTGAATCGTGTACCTTTTTCTTCTGCTCTTCCCTGCTTCTCTCGCACAATGAAGCGATATCTTGAACTTTATGAGCTGAGTGACTGTGTAGAGTTGCACCAATGCCAATTGTTTCCTGAGCTTAATCATCTAGGACTGGAACAATGAACAAGAGAACTACACTACAGTCCATGACGTCATAGCTTTATGTAGGCTTCCTAGTCGATCCGTTGTAACATTAGAGCGTATTTATAGAGGCGAAGTACACAAATCTACGGTCAAAGATTCACGAAGGTAAAAACAGAAGGACAACGATTTCAACCAGAAAGAGAAGCTCGCCAAGGCGATCCAATCTCTCCCAAACTCTTCACCTGTGTAATGGGGCACATGTTAAGGAAAACTCCCATACCAAACACCTGGACAATGTGCAAGCCATCACACCGCATCAGCCCATACCAACTCGCACTTTCGACCCTTAACAATACCAATTAATTAGGAGAGCGGAAAATCATGAAAACGAAAGCGCTCGATTAAGCTACCAGACAAAACTACGAAAGAACCAGAGGTTAGGATTTGAACTAGGCATATCCTAATACAAGCCTCAAGATTTATCACCTCAGTCACCCCGCTCAGATTTTTTTTTTTTTTTTTTTTTTTTTTTTTTTTTTTTTTTTTTTTTTTACGAATTAGACTTTATTTTTAACACTCCTTACCATAACGACGTCATTTTAAAGCAAGGAGACCTGAAATATAAAATTACATCACACCACCTGCTTGTAAAGGCACTCATGACTAATATAGAACTAAAGCTAAGCAAACCACATGTTCGTAAACCCAAATAGTGTGTTGCGTCTTAAACCTGATGTACAGGTTTAATTTCTAACGAAAATTACTGTGCCCTCAAGACAGCAACCTCAGTGTTAATACAAAAGTAACTTTTTTACTAAATACAGTTACTTGCTCATAGAGGTATAAAGGTTCCGTTAGTTGTAAAGGACACAGAGTATATTAATTAGAAAATTTTACACACAATAACCTCCCTCTGTAATAACCTTGATAGTTGTTCTTATCTTCTTATTCCGGCATTTCTCATTTTGGCAACCTGGAACATCACAAGTTGACTTATATAAATACTGGTTAATCAATAGAAAATATAACAAAGTTCTCAATTAATGAACCTTCTCAAAATGCAGTCTTCTGTAACTGACTCGTTACTGATGAGACTTGCCTGGCAGGGAGCATATTTCTTGTGCCGTTTTTGCACGGAGCCATAGTATGCCTGTTTCGACGCTTGGGTATTTGACTCCTCCCACTGGTCACAAGACTCGATTAACAGAGAGTTTCCGTTAGCTGCTTCGAGCAGATCACAAGGCATTAGGACTACGAGTAAGGCATTCGCTTTTTTCTACCTTAAGCTTGTGGGACCTAATCTCTTGGCATCAAAATTTATGGCGACATTACCTAAAGCTTTCGTTTTAAATTTCTCCCACAGCGCTGAATCGTTTCGGGTTCATTTGTCACTTCGCAATTATATTGAATAAGGAAACTAGTGTTGTTTACTTTGCTCCGGGAATTAAATTTGTATTTTTTTTATATGATGGTATAAATGATGCTAGTTGGTGCCGGCCTCACTTATTGTTTGATTGCACGCAAAGATTTTAAGCATTCATAGCCAAGATTTGTTGGAGTAAATGTTTCTTGACTAGAGCTTGATATTTGTCAGGGACCGTCGCTTATATTGTTATGGGTCAAACACAAAGTTCATTTCTCGTAGAGAGTGCGTCTCCTAAATCTTCGTCTTTTCGCCGGAACGAGCTTCTGCCTTTTGAAGAACCCTAAAACAGTGGGCAAAAATGAACGGCAGGACTGCTCCGAAAATTGGTTCAAATGCTGGCGGAAATGTGCATCAGCCCAAGGGGCTTGCTTTGATGTTGGTAATGAAAGTTTCTACATATGCTCGGCTTCCCAAGTAATGGGATGCAGGAGCGAATGGTAAAACAAGCTGGCGGAATGAGAGACTAGAGGAAATAGATGAAGACCATTATAAACAATAGCAGTAAAATTAAAAAAATATTTCGAGCATGCTTTAAATAATAGACATACGAATTTTCTATCCAATTTTGAATGAAGGAGAATTAATATCTTTACTCTTTTAAGGTTAATATTCATACGTTACATCATGACAAAATTTGTCGATTTTATCCACAATGAAGACGAGGAGCGAGTTAATCTCTCTGGCAGACACCCAAGGCCTGGTGTGCAATCAACAATTAAAACTAAGTAGGTAGAAATCCTGGAGCTACTGTTGCTTCCCGCAGGGTGTGCCAGGGGCTGGGGGTGTTAGAGATTACTTCCCGCAGTATTTTTATCTTGCTTGTGGCACTAAGGACTAAAACATACCACGAACTTAAACTTCCCCAGTTCTTTAAGTAAAGAACGTAACATTTTCCAGATTTTTCCATTTTGGTTTGTAGCATTCCATCACAGCCAGTCTTTCTGGATATGACAACCACAATTAACAAAATGAAGGCGTTTGAAAGGCAGGCTTCCGACTGACTGGGGCGGTTAACTGGGAGGGTTATACTCGTATTAAGAATCGTCATGGTAGCACCACGGAAACGAAAAGAAATATTTTATTCAGGAGTCATTATATAATAGGCATCCTCATTATCTGCTTATTCCTGTTTTACGTTTCTGTACAAAGGATTATTTTGCGCTTTATTCTATTTTCTTTTGCCACTAGGCACGTTATATTCGTTCAGCAGCTAAAAGCTTTGTTTTTAATTTCAACTTATTTATACAAATATAGTTTATTTCTATTGTTATAGAGTTTTACAACCATATTAAACTTTATAAAAACTTTTTTTCAGATGTACAGAGTGACCAAATTAATGCAATAGCAGCTACAATTATATCTCATGAACCTTGTGTTGCAGTAAAAGCATTATTTGCACTTTCTAATAAATTTTGTTAATGTTTGGGTAAGTGCTATATGATGTATTGGTATCATATATTTTTTATCAATACTATAGATTTTCCAAAGTAATTGCTCTTTCTATTAGTGATATTTTTAGCAAGTTTTTGTTTGGTTTATACAAGTTAATGCTATATATTTTAATTGTTCATTTAATCCAAACATATGGCTACTTTTAATTTATAAAAGTAAATTATATTTTTTTTCCTTACCAATAATAACAATAATTTTATTTTGTGTTAGAAGAAAGTAAGAAGAAATATGATATAACGCCTCGAAAAAAGGCATAGCGAAGACTCTGACAAAACCTAATACCATAAAAATATAATTGACGTAAATTGGAAATTAGCAACTTAGTGGGAGAAATACAGAATGTTCCCCTCGAATGGACCTAATTTCAAATTACTGTAAAACGTTCTAGGTTAAAAATATAATGAAACAGACGGTGCAAACTAAAAGGAAAACTCATCAAATTTTGTAATATTTTCATTTACAAAAAAAAACAAAAAAAAACGAGGGAGTGAGGGTCAGGACATAACTTTCCGCGTGTCCTGGCGTCCCCATGGGAACGATGGAAAAAGCAATCACTGGCATCGTGTTCTTAGACATGTTGGAGCAGTTCTTACCTTAAATCCAGCACCTACAGCCTGATGTCCATTTTCAGCAAGATGGAGTCCCGCCTCGTTGGTACAGAAATGTTCGCAGTACCCTGATGAGACTTTTCCATGCCATTGAATTGGTAGATTGAGTGACTCCCAATGTCCCCTGATCTTACCCCCTTTGAATTTTCCGCTTTGGAGGTACGTAAAGGATAAAGTTTACGCTACCCCAGTCAAAGACCTTCTAGATCTTCGGGAATGCGTCTTTTCAGTATGACTCAAAACATGTTGCAACTTACATGGCAGAAAATTATGTATCCCCTTGATGTTGTCTCAGTAGCTGCAGGGGCACATATAGAGATGTGGTGATTTATTTAAACTAAATGTAAAATTATACCCTTTGATCAAAAACTTGGTGAGTTTTCCTTTCAGATGATTCTTTGCGTTTCATTATATCTTTAACCGTAAACGTTTACAGTAATTTGAAATTAAATCCATTCGAGGAGAATATCCTCTATATATTATGTGTTACTTAATATTAATTCTTATTTTATTGGTTAGCTCTTAGAGCTGTAGTTGTGTGATGCCATGAAGAACGAGGAATTTTGCGAAGGATATTATTGCTGAACCTTAGTGCTTAAAACCAAAATATTCTTCCAAAACCTGATAAGACTGCCATTTGAAATACAGCTGCACATATTAGTCTAATGGAATCTGTATTCCCCCTACTACAGTCGGTTAAGACTGATTGCTAAATAATCGAACAAAATAAATGGTTTAGCAAGATTAAAGACATTGGGGTTGTCATTTCGGCACTTTAGCTTTGCTCAAAGGCTAGCCGTTTGTGTCTTCGCTTCCCCAGCGGGAGGCATCTACGGGAGGAGGGAATGCGGCGAGGGAAACACCGGGCGAGGATCCATGGGCGATGAGACACGGACGTGCACGGTGTCCCTAACATTGTTTCCGAATAGAACACCCTGAAGCCGGCGAGGCGCTCCCTTTCAAGGAGAACTGGTGCTGAGATAAAACCTTTCCAAAAGACAACCCATCGTCAAATCATACCGGCCCACCTCGCCTTGTAACAGAATCAATGGAATAAAATGATATGAAGAATGGAAGAGCGGAAAATTCGTGTAAAATAAAGATTCACCCCGCATTCGCCTAAACGATCAGGCGAAACCACAAAAAAAGGGAGAAAAAATTCAAAGTCAAGATGGCTGACCCCATGGGATTTGAAGCGTGACCTCCCAAATTGTTGTCTGAGACACCCTGCTCGGCTAGACATTGTGAAGCCTATATTCGAATACAGAGCCTTCTTGCGTAAGCTTGGCCGGTAGCCAGCGGCAAACGTAGGGGCTCACGAGTGTGTCATCCTCCGACGAAATTTGGCTAGTTTCACAGAGCATGTGTACTTTTAAGTTATATTGTAACAACACAACTATACATTAATTAGTGGTAATAGTTACGTACCTTGTCACAAAAGCATGTCACATCAATTTTCTCGTCATGCAAACGTAATTTGTATATAAACTGATATTTCCCTTGTGTTCTGCGATGGGACTATGACTCGTCGGAGAAGAATATGAAGTTGGGTCAAGAGTACTGACCTTAACGTTCCCCTGAAGCTGAATTTTAACTGGCGCTCAACATGATATGACTGCAATTGCTGCACAATTGTATCTCAATGTGGTCTCAATTTTATCAAACTTGTAGTTTTGCAAACTGTCGTTCGCAAAGATATGCTTTCTTTATAAACCATCGGAGATTAGGATTACGTTATAATAATTCTCCAATTTCGTCTATTTTCGCCTCAGTAAGCACTGGCCGATCTACCCGTCGCTTCTTATTGAGAATATATTCTGCTAGTCTAAATTTGTTTACATGTAACCGTACAGTTTCTCTAAAGGGGGAGGGTACACAGAAAACTTTTACTAGTTTCCTTTTAATCTCACTGCACGAATTTGTAATAATGTATTATCTCCACAAAGATTCTTTTTTGTAATATGTATCTCTGTTTTGGCATTATGAAACCCGTAATAACATAACTTAGAACACAAGCATTAACACACAACTTAGAATAGTTTTACGTACACTTAAACAACCAAAACATGACTTTCCTAGTATCAGTATGAGCTCTGGCCGAATAAATGCGGGAGATACAAGACCACAAGAAGCGAGAGAGTACGCGTGCCTCGGCCGTTTGTCGTTTAGCGCTACTAGCGGCCAAGCTCATGCGTGAAGGCTTTGTATTATGTATACTGAGTTCATTTCAAGCAGATGCTGTGTTTAATATGTCTTGTATAGTTTGAAAATGTAACCAATTAAAATGCGAAAGGAAGGAGAGACTGTGAGATGAATTTAACAGTCTTTGGCGATAGAAATCTTTCTCAATTTCTGCCAGTCATTTATTAAGAAACTATACCTTTTACAACTTGCATTTGGGAAGAAATTATAAATATTTCATATCACAGAGGATTATCCTATATTTTTAGTTGTAAGGAAAAGTTGTGCTTTCATAAATGGTTATTTCTAATACTCTCATTAAGGTTATTCCGTGATCTAATATTAGCTTTTTTTCTTCTCAACGATAAGAGAGATTTCTAAATCTGTAAGAACTATTTGATCAATTGTTGCCAGCATAAAACTTCAAATTTTACAATTACTAACAGCTTTACTGAGTATTAATGGACTACACGTAAACATTTTCGAGAATGTAGAGTTTTTTAATAGTTTTTAACGCCCGTTTTTACTACTGAGGCACCACAGGTGATACAAAAGATGAAATGATAAACTGGGAAAAGATTTTTATTTTTAAGGGAAGAAGCTTTCCAGAACTAAGTTTAGGGTACCTCTCCGGCATTTGCCATTTATGAGGACTGAGGAAAACCTGGAAAAAAACCTCAGTCAGGGAGGACGGTCCTGGTGGGAATGGAACCCCAGAGTCCGCGCCTTAACGACCTCGGTCACCCGTGGCGGTGCATAGGTTCTTAGACAAGCGACTTGAGTTAAGGAATGTACTCGTTTGATCTGCCTGTTAACATTTCAAAGTTATGACATTAAGTTTCTAAAGAACATAATTAATAATTCTTTCATTCGAATCGATACCACACAATAACGGACGGAAGTTTTGAAGCATGTCTTTTTGGCACAGTCGGTATGATACTGGGTCAAGTAAAAGCGGGTTATGTGATGAGTATATTTCATATAAAATAAATTAATCCTAAATTACGATCTTTGCCATCTTATCCATTAAGCCGCACAAGTGCATAGTTCCCTTTAGACTAAGCTACGTAATACAATAAATCAGTTAAATGTTGCTCAGTGCCGCACTGTCATACGACTAATCTGTGATTTTAGATATTTTTTATCCGCCTTCGTTTAATAGTTAACTTATTCAGCGTCGTATTAGTATGATAATGGCGATTATTATTCCAATGAATGCAATAATCATTTAATTACCGCACTGAATGCAGTAATGGACTAAAATAGGTACTTACTTGCCATCCTTCGTAACGAAGCTTGCAAAAAATCACTTAAAAAGAAATACACATGAACTTTGTGTTCCTTATTTATTATATACGGGGTGACGGAAAAGTAACTACACACTTATTGAATTTCAGCTCTTTGTATGTTACGCTCAAAACGTTTTCTTTCTTCATTTGTTTTTAAGTTTCTAGGTTGGTAATACTGTCAGCGGAAAGAGCAGGAAACAGGAAATCAATTATTGTCAGTAATAGTTGAAAATGTTAACGAAAGAGGAAAGAGTTTTTGCTGTAAAAATCGGTTACAACGGAGTTGAATTGCTGTTCTGAGGGAATGGATCCAACATGATTTCCAATCAGATCCACCATCACGTAAGGCTGTTTACAATGTAATTCACAAAGTTGAAATTGAAGGTTATGTTTTATATGCACCTCGTAGTTAACACGGACTGAGGAAAATGAATTCAATATCTGTCTGACTGTCTCAACTAGTCCAAGACGATTAGCGGTAAAATTTCCAGCACGTCGGTCAATCCAAAGGACATTTCATCAGCGGAAGCTCAAAGTGTACATTCCACATCTGACACATGGTTTGATGGAAGATGATCCAGACAGGCGGCTACAGTTTTTGAAATTATGCTCGATCAGTATCTATATGTCCCCAGTTTCTTTCAAAACATTGTGTGGTCGGATGAGGCCACCTTTAAGTTATCGGGACATGTAAACCGACATTACAGTAACCATCATGTTGTTTTAGAGCAAGCGCTAAATCAACCCGGCGTAAATGTGTCTGGTGCAATATCGGCACGTGTTGTAATTGGGCTGCATTTTATTGACGGAAATCTCGATGGTAACAAGTACTTGGATCTACTTCATGAAGTTACAACAGGAATCACCGTGTATTTGGACAGCTTTGATCAACTCTACTTCCAACACGATGGAACTCTTGAGCATTATGTTACAGTTGTTTGGACGTACGTTTTTCTTTCTTTGGGGTATGGTTAATGATGAAGTGCATGGAAGGAAACCACAAACTGTTGAAGAGCTAACTGCTTACATTGAGAATACCTGTCACAGTCTGGACAACAACATTCAGCTGTGTTTGCCTGAATGTCAGTGTGTTCCAGGTAGATTCCAATGATGCATTAATGCAGAAGGGAACGGTTTGAGTATAAAAAGAAGTGAAATATTTTGCTAACTGAAATTTAGTATGTATACTTTTGCACTACCCTTTATATTTATAACACATTCCTTTTTTAATATTGTACATACATTGTAGTACTAAAAAGGACATTAGCAGTTGAAATAACTAAAATTTCGAGAATGGACCATATTAAAAATGTGGAAATTAGAAACACAATGGATGCAGAAGCAACAGTATTCCAAAAGAACTGAAAACAATAGCGTCAAATGGTTTGGCAATCTGATGAGAAGGGGAGAGGACAGATGACATAAAGTAATATGAATGACAACCATCAGGAAGACAAGGAAGAGGAGCAATGAGAGTATGGAGGTAATGACAAGAAGAAGCTTAGGACTTGAAGACAAACAGGATAGAAAGATGTAGACGGCAGTAGCTGTACAAACCTGAGATGGAGGCAACACATTCCTTGCAATTATATAATTGAATACCAAACGACAATTCTTCTCCAGAATTATCAGAGAAAATTTTGATTTTTTGTTTATTAATCTCTATTCTGTCCCAAACCAAGGATAATCACTACAGTTATTCTTTTTACTTTCACAAACAGAAATCCACCAACTGCTTCTCTTAAAAATTGTGCAATTTCGTGTTTAGTAAACATTTTGTATTTCTTTGCTCTATATCCCTCGCTCTTTCTTTTAAGAAATGCAATTAAAATAGTTTGTATACCAATATTGAACTCTCTTTTCATGTATATGACAGCTCGCAACATATAATAAATGCTCAAAATAAGCAAACAAAGCCTTTTCATTTATGATATCACTTTCTTCCTTAGCATCATTTTACGTAAGCCAATTGGCTCATGTACCAATTCATATTTCACCTTAGATTCACTTGACTGAAGTGATGAAAAAGCTATGGAAGCATCTAATTCATTATCTAAAGGTAAACTGAATCCCCCATTTTCAAAAAAGAAACACTTTTCGTTCCTCACAGATTTTCATCCGTTCTATTCAATCGTGCGTCATTTGTTATAAACAAATTAACATCATTACCATGTTATTTCTAAACCAACTATAATCTATGGAATACTAAACACACTACATTTCATCATAGCGCATTAGGATGACACAGAAGGATATTATAAAAATAATCTGATGTAAGTAGTTATTATTAAACGAACGCGGATAACTATTAGGTACTATACAACTGGTAGGATGAGCTTCTTTACAGCTCTCGTTTAATTACAGAACTGCACTGCCACCTCGTTCTGCAAACACACTCAAGCTGTAATGAGTTCGTCCCACCAGTTGTATAAATAGCTATTAAAGCACTAAATCTGGAAAACGGTGATGATGATATAGGAAATCGGGATTTCCTCGTTCGTGAAGTAGATTTGAAGATATTTTAAAGCAACGTTTTACTCCATTTTGCTTTAATACTGGCTCATCAAATCTAATTGATCACCATATAGCATAGATTTCTTATTTAAATTGCTTGTATGAGTTCCCTATACAATCTATGGAATTATCGATGCAGTTAACACCCTTCATGTTTCTGGATCCCTAAACATATATTTTAATTTCTAATTTTGTACTATCGTTTATTTTATTTGTGAATATATAAATTTAATACTTTTGTTGCAAAATATTTAAACTTGCGTATTGTAAACTAATCTTTACCATTAAAAGTATATTAAAGAGAGATCGCAACCTTCGAGGATTCAAACCGTCTTACCGATTTTAGAATCCCATATGCCCCGCATACTCCTACATTAAGAAGCTGCTAAAACGCAAAACGCGCAGCAGGCATTCCTGTTCGCTCTGGTAAGTGGAAAGCGATTTAACGCAAGAGTGAATGGATAAGCATATCACTCTCTACGACTGACGTCTGTGAACTTCCGGTCAGTTGCCGCCGTCTCCTGCAGTGCAGTGTCACAACTTCCGGCCTTGGACGTGCCGCATTTCATATTAGGGTGATTAAACTGGAGTTCTTTTCATTCATTCCGCTCACTGCGAAGTCTATTTGCGCGCCAAGGACTTTCATTCCCGTACTAAAGTCTTGTTAAAGTCAACACAGGAGCTAGGTCAACCGTTGAGACTCGTTTGACAGCCGGTGAACTTTACAACGCGCAAACTATTCTGGGAGATTTTTTTCTGGAATTTTCGTTGACCTTGCAGAGGTAAGTGAAGTTCTACTGTCTCCAAAATTTCCACTATTGTCATTTCGACAGTTTCTGTAGAACCAAACACTTTTTTTTCAAAACACTAAAGAGTGGATATACAAATACATGCTGGACCGCCACGAGTGGCCGAGGTCGTTAAGGCGCGGACTCGTGAGCGGGAGGTCTGGGGTTCGAATCCCGCCAGGACCGTCCTCCCTGAATGAGGCTTTTTCAGGTTTTCCTCAGTTCTCATAAATGGCAAATGCCGGGGAGGTATCCTAAACTTAGGCGTGGAACGCTTCCTTCCTTAACAATTCCTTTCCCAGTTTATCATTTTATCTCATGTATCATCAGTGTTCACCGCCTGTGGTGCCTTAGTAGTAAAAACGGGCGTTAAACACTATTAAAATATATAAACAAATTTAAAAATTGCATGCTCTTAATAAACCTCATTTAAAATGAAATTATGAGCTTTATAGTTTTTAGAGCTTCTAGATCGTTATTGATGTGGTGTGGTATTTTATAACGGCAACAAAATATTACAAACATTGTTTATGCTTCTTCTTGAAATATTTTTATATCAGGAAGTTGTTACCCAAACCTTTTCCTTAATTAAGGGTTTCGTTTAAGGGTGTTCTTATGAATTTAACTAACTTAATATGTACAGGGTGATCCGTTTGAGATGTCACTTTACATCACAGAGGTTTATTGTACATATCTCTGAGCGGTTTGTTGTAATAAATGCAGAAAGGATGTAAGTTTCGAGTGGGCGATGTTTCCGACCTCAATCGCTTGCCGTCTCAGTGCATGATAAACATGATGGTCACGCCACAACAGCACGCTCCATATGTTGTATGGTATGCAAGCTTTTCGAGTATTGTGAGGACCCAGTGAGTAGAACTGTTATTAGGTTTCGCATCAGAACATTGTTAAGTGGCCAATGGTTGACACTGCTTCACTCAGGTGGAAGGGTACGTGATAGCAACAAAGAGTAAGTCATTGGACAAGCCCCACGGGAGTCGCTCCGCCGCTCATCACCAGAGCTTTGTACTCCGTACGTAACGTCAGGCTGAGGTTTTCATACTGAAAGCAGCTTAATTATGACGCCAGTCTCAACTTTACTGCCATGATGTCTCCAGATTTTTTGTGTGGTATATATAAGTTAACAGTCTACGCACAAAATCTACGAAATGAAGCCGATTAGAAGATTAGAGCTGTCTTTGAACAGATCACTCCAGAAATTCTGTTTGCCACGTGGCGCATTGTGACCGCGCGGTATGAGTTGTGCAAGATCATATTGAGTGCTTATGTGCTGGGGGGGGGGGTGTTCCTAACTCTCATACACATATGTACATCGTTAACGGTATTAAATCTGGTTAATTTCTTGTATATATGATTTTACTATTCTGACAGTCGGTCCTGGTGGCGTAATGGTAACATACTTGCCTCCTAAGCCCAAGATCGCAGGTTCAAACTCGGTCAGGATCCATGGATTTTTTTCGGAGCGTAAAAATCCTAAGTATGGCTTCCTTCGTGGGTTGCGTGTCGTAGATTAACGGCATGAAAAAGAACCTCAAGCCTGAAAGAAGAGTCCTCTGAGAAAAATTTGTCGGCCGTTTCACGCCCTGAATTGAACGGGACGCTGATGACCTGAGAAGTTAAACAGAATCCATAAGTAAAACAAATAAACAAAATCAACTTTTCTGACATCCCAAACGGATCAGCCTGTATTTTTACAAGGTCACATTATAAAAGTTCTTCTAACATAAGATTGTCAAATGAGGAACTGCATTTTGCTACAACTTTATGTAGCTTTCCATTCAGTTCTAGCCAGGACCATCCTCCCTGATTAGATTTTTTTTCAGGTTTTCCTCAGTCCTCACAAAAAGAAAATGCCGGAGAAGTACCCTAAATTTAGGCCTAGTACGCTTCCTTCCTTAAAAATACTTCTTTCCCAATTTATCATTTGATGTTTCATCAGAGTTCACCCTCTGGGTGTCTCAGTAGTAAAAACTGTCGTTAAACACTATTAAAAAGCGACATATTTGGTTTATTGTGAAGTTTGATTATTTTTAATATATTCAAAAGATACAAATTAACATTTATTATTATTATTATTATTATTATTATTATTATTATTATTACTATTATTATTATTATTATTATTATTATTATTATTTTAATGTTTACATTCCTCACGGCAGTTTCAATTCAGTTTCATAGTTCAGTTAGTAATATTACATAAATGTGTTTCTAGGACTTAATTCATAAGTAACCATTTTGGCAGTCCTGGAATCATTCAGTTGAGAAAATACCATTAACAGCTGATTCCATCATCACGCATGCCTAAGCATGCATCTTCAGATTCAGCTTCTTTCAGCGCGAGAAATTTGAAATAGAAATTTAGTATAACATACAGAGAGAGTGTGATAAAAAAAATACAAAATACGTTTTAAAACCACTAATTGACACCGATGTGATATTAATAACACTGTAAGTAGCGTTTCTCCCAAGCTCCTCCTAGTGAGGAATACGGGAACTATTTTTTCAAAACATGAAACGTTTGGGAATGACTGTAATAAATTAAATTAATAATTACTTGTTTGTAAATATTAAATACCGTCCAAAATATTGCACGATACAAGTATTTAAATGCTACTTTTAATACTTGTGTCACAAAAACTATTTTCTCATGTATGGTAGTAAAATTTTAACTACATTATTTCCTTGCTACTCAAATAATAGTTTGCAAGATAAAAATTATCTCTTGAATGTGAAAGCTTATGTTAAAGGGGAAAATATTTTTACGATTACAAAATATTGGAAATTAATCATTTACTACTGTAATTTTTACATGCATCAACAAGTTTCTGTATTGCAACTATAGGTAAAAATAAAGATACATTTTTATTTATTTAGTTAGTTTTGTTTATTTTATCATCGTATTGGATTGCATGTCCACTCTTTGAAAAAAAAATAAATAAATTGAGTCAACCCCAGATTTTACATGTCGATTGGAAAACTTCGTAATTGGAAAACACTCGTAAACGCTTTATTTACAACGCACATGCAGCGACTACACACTGCAGTGGGTGCCTTGGCTGTAAACGTAATGGTCACAATCATAGGCATCTGGAAAGAGAACGTTTGGTAAAGTAACGTTAATCGAACGGTTTAGAAGTCATTGACACTTCTGCATCTGCTCCTCATGCGGAAGGCGAACCTGTGGGCTTATCCACGGCATCACTGCACACTCTGCCACAGAGCTAACAGAACACACACTAGTCAGCGTCTTTAGTGCATGCTATGTAACACAACTGCTGCACAGCCTTCCTGGATACCTTGTGCGTCTAGCTACATCGAGTAGGACTTGAGAAGAATTTTGTATTCTAGAAATTACTTTGTTTGTCACCAGGAGTACAATATTAAAAACACCTTTCAATAATTTCTGTAGCTCTTTTGCGTCCTTCTCGATCAATGTCCAGTTTGCAGTCATTTACTTACATGCTACTTATAGTTTCACTCATTCATGTTAATTTTGTTCGTCCTAGTTTTCTTCTAAACGGTGAAGCCCATTCCAATGTTTTCTTTCAAAACTCTATTCTCTGCTATCCTTTTAACATGTTCACACTATTTTTTATCATTGGTTTTGTATAACATATAATATTCAATTTTGATCATTTATCTTTAATAACGTATTTTATTTGTGCTATTTTTTCAATAATACAATCAAAGTTCATTTTATTTTGTTTTTGATTTTTTATTTTCATGTTTTGTTTTTCTCTGTAAATAATTGTACTTTTACTAATGTATTAAAATGTGTTTTGGTTTCAGAATTTATATTCTATTCTCCACAAAACACCATTAATTTCAAGCTCATGATTTTCAGTCTTTAACTTTCTTTATACATTCATATGTTGTTTTATTTTTTTCATTTCCGTCTTTCAAATCTAAATCTATGACTCCATGTATTTTATCTGTATTTATTTTTAATCTTATTTTTTCATATTCTTTAATTGCTTTTTATCATATACTTAAAATCCGCATGATCTTCTTGCCATCAATAATTAATTGATGTTCAGCAAACAATAATAAACAATCTGAAAATTATGCATCAATTTATTTTAGTGCTAGAAATATATACAAAAAGGCTACTTATTTTAATCCATGCTGTGTGCCAAGATGCACAAAGATATTTTAAATGTGTGGAAATTAAACTTAAGTTTCAAGTTTCTTAATGTTTATTCTCAGTACGCCTATTTCAGCATTACTAATCTCTCGTTTGCCATTGGGAGTACAGGCCTTTGAATAACTGCAAGTTTATTTATGCACGTTTAATGCATATAAAGAACGCTTAAACTTTATTGTTATTGAAATTAATAACACCTCAAAAATAGGACAATAATAAAGGCAAAGATATTTTACTGTAAAAGAGTTTAACTATTCTGTCTCCTTAAACCAGCGGTTGTTAGATTACCTTGCTTTGGAATCTATTAGATTATTACCATCATAATATCTTATTGTTTGAACCTTTTGATCCAATTGGGGCTTCGTTTCTGCTCCATTATTATTTATAATTGTTGCATCTGCTTTTAAGATGAATTCACAATTAACAGCTCTATCTATAATCCAACGAAAAAAAAATTAAATTAAAAAAAGTGTAAAAGTAAGATGCCTGATTAAAGGATTATTATGATAGGATAGTCTTCTATGTGACGTTCTACTTAATCGATTGTATTGTATCGTAATATTTTTATCAGCAATCGATCATGTCGTATCCTGCAAAATGTTTGTGTCAATTCAGGATTCTGAACATCATTATACTTTGTCAATTAGAAGGTCTGTGTTCTGTTTCTAGCGAGGAAAAGTTGCCTGGCTAACATTTTTTTTTTTCAAATGTTTCCCTTACGCGAATAATTGCATGTTTCAGAAGCCAATCACTCTGGACTCATGTCTTCAATTTTCATATAGAACCAGGATGGAACATTAGAATCATGTTTCCTTCTTAAAGCCCAGGAGTATCAGATATTTTCATTTGGTAACTGTGTTCTCAGGTTAAACTAATTTAGGTTAATGCACTTAGTGAAGTTTAAACCAGGGATACTGTAAAATTAGTTAGGCTATTTGTCATCTAATTGCTTCCACGAGGGAATAAAACAACAAACGACATATACGAGTATAGCTAAAACGCTGCTGCGATTGTTTACGCCTGTGAGTTATGCTTACTGCTTCTCACTACTGTCGGAGTAGTTTTCATACGATCGTGGCGTAACCTGACAGCTTTAGTATTCCGTACAAAGTACTGACACGCAGAAATTGCAGAATTCAATACTAGGATAGAAAATACTAGCTATTGATACATATTTTTAATTTTAAAACTTTATTAAAGTTTAACTTTTGTCTTACATACGTATTAGTGAATAACAACATTGCTTTAGACAGAACAGTAGCAGTGTTTATTATTCTTCAGTTAGTCTAGAAACCGATTACAAATTCAGTACCATCTTTTCTTTGCTTTGTGGTCTTAACCAAAGCATTCGATCGGATTAAAATAAACTATTTTTCAATAACATTCTAAAAGAGGAAGAAGTTTCAAAAGAAATAATTAAAATAATTTAGGAGGCGAATAAAACCTCGACTATGGAATGTGTTTACAGAAAATGAACGAATGAAGTAAAATATTTAAAACGGATCAAACAGGAAAATTCCCTCATTCTCTCGCTATTTAATCTTATTTGGATAACATTATATACGTGCTAGAGATCTACCAGGTTACTTGATGAGAGAGAGAGAACTTTTAATGTAATAGTTTATGTATATGTAACTAGAACGGAGAACAACTTCCAACTATTGCTGCACACTAATTTGTTAAAACAACAGAGGTATGATAGTATTCACTGAAAAGATCAAATACATATGTATATCAAAAAAAGTGTACGATTTAATTTAAAAATAAAGGGGGAAATTGTCGCGCAAGTCATTGGTTTTAAATGTTTAGAGACGAATGTAACCATTATATTTTATAAATAAAGTAAAACAGCAGATTTAAAAAGGCATTCACGAGCTTCAGAATACTTACGATAAATGATTTGGAAATAAATACCTTAATATGAAAGTAAAATAAAAATGTATATCAATATACATGGATGAGAAACTAGAGTAGAGATTAGTAAAACAAAACAACCAATGAAAAATATAGAGATGGTTACTTTAAGAGCCATTGTAGGAAAAACAAGAATAGACAGAGTAGAAAATAAAACAATTAGACAAGAATGTAATATGTAGTGAACATTGCAAAAGAAAGAAGAGGAGATTAGAATACCCGTGTAGACCGAGTAGAAAATACATGATTTATTAAAGTTGTATGTAATATGATGCCACGAGCTAAAAGAGAAAGAGAAAGAGGATGGATAGAAGGGTGTATGTCATCTTCAGAGTCTGCATGTAGACAGACTGGCTGAATCAAAAGAAGTTACATTTGCATTTGAATGTAAGGATTCCTTTCAATAAATAAATATTTAAATCTGACTTTCTGCAGTTAAGTGGCACCAAACATTACCTGTTGAAACAATAAAAACAATAAACATATATTCTGCTACTTGTTTTATTTATAAATGTATATAAATGTGAATTTTTACAAATCACCGGTTGGGGCTAAAAGATGAAATAAAACGGTCGCATTTATATTTTGCGGTATATCTGTTTCGTAGCACAGAGCATGGGGCGAGGAACAATGCTTTTAATCGGATATGATTGTCTTTATTGTTTGAACTTTGTATGTGAATATATATTTTATTTTGTTAGTAAATGTAGCTTTCACGTATAAAATTTAGAACAATATGCACTACATATGCATATACACGGTATTTCTATCGCAGAAGCTGCATTTTAGGCATTCAGCTGTTATGTGTGGTTTTTGTTAAAAGTTGTGCCATTCTGGACATTTCACTAACATTAACTCACACAATTATCTATTTTCGGTGGTACAGAATATAATCTACTTAATGTCTCATCTAAAGCTTTCTTGATTTGCCCTTTGCTTTTTTTTATTTATTATTATTATTTTCTCATCCTTCTCTCCTTTTCGTTTCTGACGTATCCGTGGTTGCAAGAGAAAAATTATACATTCAATAAATATTTTGAGCTATAAAAATTAATGGAAGCCTCCAAAGAATTATCAATATTAGATTATAATTCAGGTAGATCAGTTCAAAAAAAAAAATGTACACTACAACGTTAGTACGTAAGAGATGGCTATTCTCTTTGCAGTTTTTGTTAACCGTCATACAAAAGTACATTATCCAGATTGTATAAGTACCTGCTGGTCTTCGCACGAAATCTGAATCAGTACTGAGTTGTTACTGGTGTACATGTCAGATTGTTGCAACATTTCAATTAATACAAAAACTGTATACTATAAAGGAGTTTTATAGTTAAATTATAAAATTGTATTAACAAAATAAAACAAATGTTTATATCGATTATAGTGAATTAATATAACTTCATTTTCTTTTTTATTTTGTACTTATGACTTCATTGTGCCCATTACAGATTATTTATGCATTAGTCTTTTATTATGGTTGTAGGCGAGGAAGAATTGCTGCAAGCTTTTTAGCTGAAGGTGAGAAGGTTGAATTGTCCTAAAACTGATAGCATCTTTGATTATCAGAAGGAATATTACAGATTTATTAATGGATTGAACAGTAAAAAATATTAAGAATATTTCAGAAACTTTAGTGTTGGCTTTTAGAACTTGTTAATATCAAATTCTACTAATTAATTTGGTATTTAATATTTAACTTATTAATAGTTCTATAATTACATATTTTGCAATGAACATGAATGATTGTTTCTGTTTTCAGTAATATATACATTGTTTCCATAACATTGTCTTAACATAATATAATCATTTTAGCAAAGGAAACAATTTAATGACAACGCACTAGCTACTATGATAATTTTATGCAAGTAATGTCAAAGCCAAACCTCGGAATTTTGGGCAAGAAAATATTCATGTTTTTGGCATCTAAAATGGGCCACAAAATGATTAAATTAGGTACTATTTTTTTAATTATACGAGATTTTTTTTTTATTTTATGAGTATTACTATAAACGCTATAAACATCACATTTATTTGTTTTCATAACTTGTAGCACAATATATTACGTTTTTCTCTACATTTTCAACATTTAGGTTATATCTTTTGTCTGTTAAAACTATTTTAAAAAGGTTGAAAGTTTTCACTGACAGGTGTTATAGGAAGAAACATACATTTTGTTACTTTTTTCATGTCCACTTCTTTTGGAATTTCTCCCTTTCCCAGCACCAAAAGCATTTACCACACGGCATATCAGGGATTTTTGTCATTACATTCTCCCACTTGCACCTTACTTTGTTCCCAACTTTTCCCTTGGCAGCACTAATTTTCACTTTCCCACTGACACCTGAACCGACAAAGGGTTTCCTTTGCGTTCAGTTTTGCTATTGTTGAGAGCAAGAATGAAAATGTTGCCTTTATGTAAGCAAGATCTCGCTTCAATGTTGAATGTTTCAACAGTTCCTTTGCAGACCAAACACAAGCTGTACTCTCAGTAGGCAGCTCTTTTATCATAGCAACAAGTTCATCCTAATGTTCCACAAGAGCTGCCTCTATCCACGTGCCTCATCACGTTAAAATACATGAGGAGGAAGACGTGTTTCTGGAAGCTATTGAAGCCTTGAAGAATGCAATGCGGGATGCAGCTTTGCATTTCGGAGATCGGGGTATTGACCAAGTAAGCGATATTTAATTCTTAAAAATTACTAGTTTTAGGCACAAGAAGGCAGAAATACGCTCTGGTCCTGCTTTTAGGTAATTTTAGGCACTATAAAAGCGCTCCCAACGGGTATCATTTCCCATAAATTGCAAACATCTGAAATTATTTTGTAAATTTTCCTAAAGGAACTAAATAGGTATTTGCCCCAAAAACCCGAGTTTTAGTCATAACGCATCGTTTTATTAACCCACAATCAAGACCGTTTAAAACATAAGAATAAAACAAACCCTTATGGCTCTAGTAGTCTGACAGCATCACAGATATCAATGGTAAAAGAAAGCCTAGCAGTGACATGATATTCTAATTCTATTTGAAGATTAAGCCTAATGCCTACTCCGGCTCGTTCTGTAGGACATGCTGGAATATTATCAATAACAGGACAACAATAAAGGCAAAGATGTTTTACCGTTAAATAGTTGTACTATTCTATCCCCTTAAACCACTGGTTGTTAGATTATTATTATTATTATTATTATTATTATTATTTAGATAATCTATTGAACTCTTTTTGACTTTGACCATTTGTTTCATTTGGAGCGCCGCTCGAACTGCATTGTTATTTATGCTTGTTGTATTTTATTTTAACTGGTTTTCTATGTGATAATCTACATGAGAAATTGTGTTGCAATATTTTTGTCAGCAATCTATCTTACTGCAGATATGTTCATGTCAATTCGGGATTCTGTACATCATATTTTTTCATCACCATAGTCCAAACAACAGCCTGAATATCGATTAGAAGGCATATACTCTGTTTCTCGCAAGGAAAAGTTTGCCTGGGTAACTTTTTGTAAACTTTTCCTTTAAGCAAATAATAGGCTGTTTCAGAAGCCATGCACTCTGGACTCGCGTCTTGAAGATTTATAGTAGTCCGAATGGAACGTTAGGAAAATAGCAAACTGTTATTATTAAAACTTAATATCAAGAAAAGAACTGAAGTTTCTAATGAAAGTACGCTCGAAATTTTATTCTCTCGTGACTCTAATTACAGCAGAATAAGTTTTTTTTTTTTTTTTTTTTTCAAAACCCAGGCATATCATGTTTTCATTTGACAACTCACCTCAGGTTAAAAGGAAATGCACTTAGACAAATGTGAGCAGTTCTATAAAAAGCTAACTCGATATTAGCTGAGTAGTGTATGGCTAAAAATAATCCTGTTAAGATTTGCATACCTAAACATATTCCTAGTAAAGAACCAATATTTCATCATGATGAAATATTGGTTGGAGCTGGTAAATCATTTAATGCATTATTAGCAATTTTAATTAGAGGATGAGTTTTTCGTAAGGGTTTATTCATAAGAGGTGTATCGTAAAGGTCCTTTGTAAATAGTTTAAAGAAAACATTGGTTTTGTATATCAAAAATAATAAAGTTTTAAAACTTCAAAGGAAATACAAAAAGCTTATCTTTAATCTCCAAAAATAATATTTTATTTAAACTACCCTTTGATATTACAATTTTAATAAAAATAAGAATAATGTTAGGAATAATTTTCTTAACAACTAATCATCCTTTAGCTATAGGCTTAATCCTTTTTCTACAAACAATTTTAATTTGTTTCATTACAGGAGCTTTATCAACCAGATATTTTAATTCTTATCTTCTTAGGTAGAATATTAGTATTATTCATATATGTCACAAGACTTATCCCAAATGAAATATAGAGAAGTTTAAACATGAGGTACTGTAAAATTAATTAGGTAATTTGTCATCTAATGACGTATTTACCAACTTATAGAATCATACCTGATGTAAACCTTTTTCTTAGGTATAGTTTTTGAAGCACAAACTACTGTACTGCTGGTTCCCATGTGGTCTTCATTGTTACAAAATCTGTGACTGCCGAAGTGAGAAGATTCTCTATTTTGCGTATTGCCATCTGCAACCCTTCTTAAAGACAATTATTATTTGATGTGTTAAATTTCTTTGTCTATGTATGATTAATAGGTAATTTAGATATTGGATACAATAGGATGCATACTAATTAAGTTTAGAGAAAAATGACTTGATCAATATTCTGTTTCTTATAAAACTTTTGTTTATTTAATGTTTATTTAATTGTTAAGTCATAACTAATTTATTTTCAAATTACCCCTTAGATTTATCTTTTATTTTATTTTTAAATCATTACTTTAGCCTGATTTTGTTACTAGGGTATTTTAATAATTTGTGAAATTGGGCCATGAGTTAACTATGCATTTTTTGAAGGAAACTAATTATGTCGCCTTTTACGCATTTACAAACTAGAAAACAAAAGTACACTTTAGTTTTTCACTTTTAGGAATTAGTACTTAATGTAAAAGTACATAAGAGAAAACAATTCGTGTTTAAAGTCGTTAATTATGTACACTGTATTGCTATTCTTAGTTCATTTGTTTTCAGGCATTATAATGAGGGTCGCTCTGTTTTAGGACCACAGCTACATTGAAGTGTTTGGATTAGCTGATTGAAAATGTGTGATAAAGCATTAGCTGTTAGAACTATTTGAAACAAAATACAGTTCGTTAAATTTCAAAAGGGAGACATTATAAAAATACGCACATATCTTGGCCACAGCTTGTGTTGAAAATGATGTTTCTGCAGTTCAGTACATTTGTCCGTATGTTTCATCTTGTTTCTGTCAACCCTGTGAAGTATTCAATTGTTTATACAGACCCAGTAACTTGTTATTTCTTTATCGGTTTCTAAATTGTGCTTTTGGCTGGTGCTTCCTTTGGGAAATATGCCTACATTAGATTTTGTTTCTAAGTAACTGTCTACTAGAAAACTCGTTCTTCGACACTGAATCCTATCTCAATAGCTGGAACACTACACTCCCTGTACCCGAGGAATTCCTCTTTTCCCCTATTTACCTTCCCCTCCAAGCACTTTCTCTACGTAACAATATCGGATTTTCATTACAAATAAAATATGCCAACTAACGCGCTTGCAAACTCGTCAATGTACGGCTCTTTCTTTAATGAACGCACTGTATAAGAGAATTATGCACCTTCTTTTTTTATTTAATGTGTTTAACGCCCGTTTTTACTACTGAGACACCACAGGCGGTGAACACTAGTGATACATGAGATGAAATGATAAACTGGGAAAGGAATTGTTAAGGAAGGAAGCGTCCCAGGCCTAAATTTAGGGTACCTTCCCGGCATTTGCCATTTATGAGGACTGAGGAAAACCTAGAAAAAACTCAGTAAGGGAGGACGGCTCTGGTGGGAATTGAACCCTAGACCTCCCACACACGAATCCGCGCCTCGACCTCGGTCCCCGTGGTGGTGCACCTTCCTTGAAACAATGACATTTTGGTATCTGTTCATTTGGTCTATTAAATAGTTCGATTATTAGTTTGTATTTTGTGTATGGAGCTTATTGACGAAAATTGTAAATATTGTGAATTCTAAAATTTTTGTGGAAATTGAACTGTACGTTTACATGTTACAATACAAAACTTAGCTCTAATTGTTGGCTTATTGATTGAGATATTGGTACGACGACTGAAATTTGCAGCAATTTCAGGGTTTTAAACATTTTTTCCACGGCAATACGTAAAGTTACAACTAACCGAACTTTTATTAGTACCTAAGTCTTTAAAATTATTGTGCCTAAAAAAAATCATTAGTTATATTACGCACTGTTATTCGGTTTACGCACGGAAAAATAATTACCATTTTTAAATGTACAAACCTCATTCAGTACAAAGTAGTGATTTACCTTTCATGAAATAACATTGCAATTAAAAAATGTTTAATGCAATTTGTTTCCAACAAACACAAACAGCATTACAACTAAACTTTACATATTTCTATTAATTCACAAATAATCAAATATTGTTATCAATTTTGAAACCTAGTCCCCGATTCGTCAGTAGTAGCCTAGTGGAATATTCAGATAACTAGGCTTTAACATAACCAACACTATATTTAATTCATTTTTTATTTAGCACAAATTATATCAGTATCTTACAACCTACTCAAAAGTTGTCTACTTAAAAATGTTTCTGGTTTCAATACATCATAACATATGGAGACCAAACCACAATCAATTGCATCACTCCCATTACTTGCTCCAATAGTCAAGGTTTTTACTCATCCTCTATGCCTAAACTCTATTCTCTTCTAGTAATTCTAATCTTTCTCCATACTTTTTCTCCTAACTTTGCTCAAGTATTCTCCCATCATTTTTACATTTTTATCTGCTAAAATCTTTCTTATTACAAACAAATAACAAATATAACATGCATATTCACATTTTAGTGAATATTGTTAGCGAATTCCGAAGGAATTGCGGTTATACCCACGAAACGATTTTTGAAAAATCTCCATCGATCCTATTTTCTAGACACCGAAAATAACAATGCAAAAATGAATTATGTATTTTTCCGGTAGCGCTCTAGCGGTCGCAATTTTTGTTTTTTCTCAACGAAACTCGGAACATAACCATCAATTATAAACGAATTATTCATCGAATTCGTTAACCAATAAGATTGTACCGTTGCGGATGGATTCATTCCAAAGCGGGAGGGAGGGGAAAGCTGTGGCCGACGCTCTTCTCTTTTTTAACGAAACTCCGTATGTTTATTTAAAATAAATTGATAAAAAAAGCTTCCGAAAAACATGGAAATCGAGACATTAGGAGTGGAGGCATACCTGAAAAACGAGTGGGGATTAAAGCGAAATTTTAAAATCGCTCTAGCGGCCGCTATTTTAAAAATATCAAGGAAAACTGTGTATATGCCATTGAAATAAAATAAAAACACTTTCTGAAATTCGGATAAATTGAGCTATTAGGAGTAGGGGCCTACCTGAAACCCAAAATTTAAAAATCACTCTAGCAGTACAACAAAACACGGTATATACCATTTAAATAAAATAAGCAAAATAGTTCTGAAAATCACATTGGAAGTGGGAGTTTACCTGAAATCCAAAATTTAAACATTACTCTAGCGGCACTAATAAGGGCTTTTTCACAAAAAAATCCGCATATACATTTAAATAAAATAAGAAAGATAGTTTTTGAATATTAGGGAAATTGGACTATTAAGAATGGGGCTTTACCTGAAACCCAAAAGTTAAAAATCGCACTATCGGCACCAATATTTGTTTCTTCACAAAAAAAAATCGGTTTATACCATTTAAATAAAATAATATGAAAATTAGGGAAATTAGATTATAAGGAGTAGGGTATACTTGAAAACCAAATTTTAAAAATAAAACCTTGCGGCTAATTTTTTAAAAATAAAAGTGCATATTAATTCAACATATAAACTGTACATATGACGATGCATATGTTTTATTTTAACAAAAGCATCGTTGTGAAGATAGCAAATTTGAAATATTAATCTGATATGTATTGGAGAATTATATTTGTATGCAAGAGCGCTCTGTAATATCCCTCTGAAAATGTTTGCGTTACATGCTTTTACTACATAACATTTCAATTAAATTTCAAAACCAATGAGATTCGATGGAACTTTAGATTGTTTATTGCTGATTGTGTATACTTGCTTTGTACATTGTAATTGTTCCTAAATGATAATATATTTTTGTTTTACTGAGACGTATAAAACACCTTCTTAAACACACAATGTAACTCGAAACTTTGTTATTTCTCTCTATTTTAGTGCATGTAAAGATGATACCAAGGTCTCCGTTCATAAACTTGGTTACATTTAATTTTTTAAAAATACGCACACAATATAACTTTGGTGGTCATATATTTCATTTAATTAAATGTATATCATTAATTTTGTGGTTTAATCTCAATAATAATAATAATAATAATAATAATAATAATAATTCTAAAATTGTGATTTCTCTTTTGCAGTACTGAGAGATTGCAATAATTCTAATTTTTTTCCCCTAATACCACATAACATATAACATGTCATTAATTAATAAGGACTTTAGATTTTATATTCTTTAAGTTACTCTACTAGGTGAGGAACTCGCTTAGTTTATGCAGCTCCTGCACGACGGATTTTTCTCTAGTTGCTATGTAGTGATCTTTGCTTGCATGCAAAATCAACTATTCCTAACCGCGTTGTTTATGATTGTTAGTTGGCACTGCTATGAAATCGTTATCTTATACTGTTTCCATTTTTAAATACTTGTTTAATGTAAATTGTATGCTGTTTTAGAAAAAAAAAAACTTCTATGATAAACATTCGGTTATTTTTTTTTATGGATTTGTGTTTTTTAAAACCACTCTTGTGAAAAATAATGAGTGGGAAAAGAGGGTAGCAAATTGATGCCCAAATGTAGTAGGTCCATACATACTTTTTGAGTCAGTTTGGAATAGAGAAATCTCTGACATACAAGGGTAACTAAAGAAAATATCAGAAAAGAATCCAATTATCATGAATGACCTATTCCCATTGATTGCATGACGAGTGACTTAATAACTCTCCTGATAGTAATTTTATATAAAACGCGAAACTCTGTGTAAGCAGAAAAGAAATTGGGGAATGGAAAGATTCACAAGGTTCTTTTCAGAGATGAGTCACGTTTTCAACGGAAAAAATCCCCAGCGATTTAGCGAGACATTGAGAAAGGCAGCATTCCCAATAGAATAAAACTACTCGTATTCTGGAAAGTTCGTTGTAAATCAGTCGAGTTTTAAGGACAAATTCACTGTCCACAGTAAAGTTACTAAAACGTTTATATAGTGCTCTTTACCTTTCTGTAGGACGTGTGTTATAACAGCGGCCCCTAGGGGTCATGAGTAATATAACATAAGAGCATGCTTTTTTACTCCAGTGGTCAAAAGATTTAACATAGGAACAAGTTTAATATAGTCTACATACAGCTTAAGCATTGAAATGAAAAGAAATGTACAGCTATAGCTCATGAAAGTTATTAATATACAACAGTATTAGAAAATTAGGAATGCATTGCGAGCTTCATAGAATATTTCCATGGATTTTTGTTATAAATCTTGTCCGTTCATGGGGTATTTTACGTCTCGGCTACTAAGCATACGGACGCGCTCGGTAAGTGAACATCGTCCCACTCCAATGCGTTCAGAATGTCTAGTGTTATTGTTTTTGTTTAAGCATCAATACATTGCCATGAGAAAGTGGTAATTTCGGGCTTGCCACTTGTATTTTTGTACATCAAAGATTGAGCAGATACCATAAATATTTCCAGTTTCTCATATTATCAAGAATACCTAAACGTGCCTTAATTAATAAATAACGAGTAAATGTATAATTATTTGCCCGATCTCTATTAGCGCTTAATATATACTGAAAGAGATTGCAGAGACGTGACAACGTTGTCCTACTGAGCGAACTCTGATAGAGCTCAAACCTCACGCATAACGTACAATGTAACATAAACAAGCACCTGAATGATTGTAATATCAGTTCCAAGGGAAAAGGCCATCAAGGCTTCAGCTCCGTTTCTTAAAACGCGTATACAGACTCGCTACATAGAGGATGCTGAATTGTTGTTCTTGCTCAGTAATAGACATCGTATCAGGCAACTAAGTTTGGCCATCGTAGTGTTTTTGATTTCATTGCTATTGTTTTTCCTATTTGTTCTCTTGATTTGGGGGTTGCTTTTATTGGTAAAAGTTGAAGATTTCATACTGGTCATTTTCGGCCGTGCTTTATGTTTTGCACGAAACTAATGAATTCCAATTTTTGCACAATATCGTGCATTGTAATTCCTGAAGGAGGCAATTGACCGGTTGTGAACACACACATAAACACACAGACACACGACAAACTGTTAATATTTAAAATTACGTTTATACATAATCTTTACGAATGAATGCATACTGCCAAGAGACTGGCAAGAAACAGGCTCAGAAAGTGATATTCAAGGATATGACAATAGGAAAGAAACGGAATTAAAATATCGGCGCCGCTGGCTGCGGTACCCTAGTAGCTGAGAGTGGACAATTTTTATAACTAAAGCTCTATAATTGAATACGTAATTGGCAATTGGATTGAATGTGCCCCACACAGGGACGTCTGAATGAAATTTTGGCCCATGTGTAAATGGCAGTGTTGCATTGCAATTACAGTATAGATGCAGCATCAGGTTCATGTATCTCTAGGTAGAAGCACATCCCATATGTCACCTGCAGACTTGGGAAATGTTTCCCTACAAACGACATCAAAGTCAAAGCGTAAGAGAATGTAACCAATGAAGCCCTAACTGTTAGGAGTAATTGTATGTTTGTATGCAGAGGACATCGTTTTGACAGAAGTTACATTTGCATTAGAAATATTTCATTTGAATACATTGATAGATTAATTCCTAGAAAATGTTAAAGTTAACACTCATCTATTTAATATTGTGTATTACACGTAGTTATTTGTGGTAATAGAACTAAATATATAGGATGGTTAAAATCACGACGGTTCAATATATCAAATTATGAATTTTATTTTTTCAAAACACATCAACAAGGACATAAACACGTTCAACTCACCTTGGCATTTCAGGTATGGAAAATGTTATCGGGCATATGACCTCCTCTAACGCGCTGGCATATCCATTGAAATTCAAATTCGCGGACCTTTTGGGGTTTATTGAAATAAACCAGTGATTTAAGACTACCCCAAATAAAAAAAATCGCATGCTCTTGGTGACCATTGCTGGCCACCATCAGGCGAGATCAGCCGATCCGGGAACCTCCAATACAGTATCGCAATTGTTTCGCAGGAAGTGTGAGAAGTGGCACCATCCTGCTGAAACCGCAACTTTTGAATGTCCATTCGATCGAAATGAGGCCACAAAAATCTCTTATCATATGATCTCACAGCTTGTCCTGCCTCATCTTCAAGAAAATAAGGGCTGATGATACACCCGCCCAAAACCCACACCAAACTGTCTCTCACCACGTCTCTCTTCTCTTCTCTTTCTTGAATGAGTTTGCGAACTATTGACTCATTCGGGCTTCAATAGTCCTGTAATGCGCGAAGTCGCCTGACAGTTGCTGCATAACTTGGGGGGGGGGGAAGCACAATTAAGCACGTTGCTCATTTGTAAACGACACACACAATGTAGAAATGCAGACTGAAGCAACAATTGGAATGTTAACGGATAGCAACATGACTCAAAACAGCGTCGACAACCGAAAAAACAAAAAACAAAAAATAACCAACGATTCGAAACCGGCGCGCTTTTTGAACCATCCTTTATATTTTGGGGGCAGATACTTAACAAATGCTGATTACACACTTTCAGAATTTTAAATTTTACTGATAATCATTAAAAACATTTATTGTATTAGACATATGATACTATAAAATGAAACCATTATATAACTTATTGTATCTTAAAAATTACAGCAGCAAAGAAAAGCTCAAGGTTAGGACATAGGCGGTATTTTTACAGTGAGCTTTTGATGCTGCAATACTGTTTATGCAGGTATACTGCCTTTGGTGGATTGCATATGAGCCAGTCATTAAAGCGTATAATGGAAATAGGATAATTACTGCTAATAAATCTGTTGAAAATGTATCCCAATTTTCCCGGAGAATAAGCAGAACCAAGAGGGCTTAAGTGATCAGAGGAATTCTCCAGGATGATTCTCCATATTCATATGGAGGTTTCTAAGAATCACATACAGCAAATAATCAGGACCAACTCCAAGTCTCAGATCATAATGCCAGTAACGATAGTACACAAAATGGCGGCGATCGAGGGTCAAGCATGTTGTTGCTATTAAGTACATGGGTATGTTGATTTAGTTCGTTGCAGGTACGTGGTGTACTATAGTGGTTTATAGTTGGAAGTAAATCAACAGTAGTTCTGAGATAGTTCTTTTTTATTTAGTTAATATCGATCTATTTAAGTTACACCAGAAAGTTATGTAAAATAAAGTGTTTAGTACAACATGGGTTTCTCTTGTCGTGTGCCCGGCTGTCCTCTACCTACGACAGTGCACCACATACTATCATATTTAAAAATACTAATGAGCAATCTTTAAAAGAGAAGTGGATAAAGAGTATACCTTTTTGCAAATTTTGAAGTTAAGGATAAAACTATTAAACATTTTGAACCAACATTGTGGTCAGAGGGGACATTTTCCCTAATCTATCACCAAATTTGACAACGATACTTAGCAATGAAAGAAATACAGCGGAAAACGTATGAGGCGGGTTTTGGAGATATATGGAGAAATTTTTAATGAATGGTGTGAGCAGAAGGTTATAAAATGTTTCGACTTCTTTGCAAGCGAGGTTAAGAAAAGACATGTACATCCGTGTACCTGTAAGCAAAACTATATCATTTTCATTAAAATGGATGACTGTAAATATGATGCTGACCCACCTATATCAATTAGTTTTTAAGATGTCCAGTGATTTGGAAGTGACTACACTTTTTAAAGATTTATGCTTTCGTGTGGAGAAGTTCAGTTCGATCTTGGAGTGCAGCTTGATTTGATTTGTTTTATTTACGGACACTCTTTAACTTCTTAGGTCATCAGCGTCCCATTCAAATCAGGGCGTGAAACGGCCGATACATTTTGCTCAGATACCTTTTCTTTCATGCTTGAGGTTCTTTTTCGTGCCGTAAATCTACAACACGGGATCCACGGCTGTACTTCCCTTCCAAAGAAGTCATACTTAAGATTTTTATGCCCGAAAAATCCATCTGTTCTGGCCGGGATTGAACACGCGATCTTGGGTTTAGAAGACAAGTATGGTTACCACTACCCACCAGGACCGACTTGGAGTGCAATGGAGGTAAGAGTTGAAAGGTGAAGCTAACAGATGGAGTAAATTGGATAATTTGACTAGTTGCCTTGCTAATTATAACAATAACAATAATAATAATAATAATAATAATAATAATAATAATAATAATAATAATAATAATAATAATAATATCTCAATACATTAGTAATATTATCATTTAATAATTTTTAATATTATCGGAATATTTTTTTAAATTACATAAATGTATTAACATATTAAAATGCTTGAACCAATTGTGACCAAAATATTGAATTAATTTTCCAGAAAACTGTCATGTATGCTTCTCATACTATAGTGAACAGTACATCCAAATATCATAAAACTGCAACAAATAATAAGGGAGATATGCATTTATGTAAAGTGACATATTTTTTTAAGCTTTTGCTACAAAACAATTAGCACGTATATTTTGAACAGCAATAAGTTATTGTTATTATTATACTGTGTAAGTTACGTTTATTCTGCTGTCATGATAAGATTAAACCAGAATAAATTTAATTCTGTTTCTTAAAAATGTAAGCCAATGAAGTAACGATATATAAGAAGAGCTGTGATCCTCTTATGTCACCTTGGAGGAAAATGAACAGACTCCACGCTTGAGATATTGATGATGTACCAGTATAGTTCTTCGCATCTGGCCTGAGTTCAGCAGTTGCTGTCGTGTGAATGAAACCACACTGAAGACTCAACTAAAGCTTCTTTCCTATCTCCCGTTGATTAAACTTGTGCTCCAATTCGCCGTCCCATTCTCTTTCAACACGTGCTCGTCATTCGGATGATGAATGATCTGAAGTGTACCTATAGAGTCGGCTGTGGTCGTTTTATTTTCTTTCTTATGTGCTACTGCGTGCTGTGGGATGCTATTAGAAACGCTAGATAAACACGAAAACGATCACAAGCACGTTTGCGGTGTTTTATGTAAACATGTGGCCTAATTAGTATCGTAGATCTGGCACGATCTCCTGAAGGCATTAAATAAATATCGTAGACATTTTATAGAAAACGTTTAATTGCGGAATCATAATTTCCATTTTCCCTTTTAGTTTCATTGCAGTATGCTATTTGTTATTTAAATGTTTGCATATATATATATCCTATTCACCCTTAAAGTGATCCTAATCAAAACAATGTCCCATGATGTCACTACTACGACTGTAGCCAAGTACAACACAGTAGCAATGCACGCAAAGAAAATAGTTCCATGTTAGCAATCAAATTTTGAGGATGGGTTCAGTAATAAATAACATCTTATGTACAAAAAATCAATACTTGTGACTTTAATCTAATTACTGCTGACTTAATGAAGCTGAATTTTGAATTTGCAAATTGTTGCGCTCCAACTCCCAAGATGCAACTCGCCTGATTCAGCTGCTGTTTAAACAAGTCAAGGCGTAAGCAGTTTGTGCTTGTTATCATGGCTGACGCTAATGAATGCTTCTGTTTCAATGGAGGTATATTATGTGAAACATAAACCGGGTAAGTCTTTAACTAGTGGTGAGAAAACAATTATTTTAAACGTGTTTTCAAAGTTTTGGGAAAAGTATCCGGCACTTGCAATAAAGGAGGTAGTAAACCTAACTTCTGAAATTACCGCTGCTCTCTTGTCATTACGTCACTACATACATGTTTCTGACAATCGGGAGTATTCTTGGCGCGAATTGCTGACTTTAGGATCACTCTAATAGTAATAGATATTAGGTTGGTCAAAGAGAAAAATCTCATTTTAGAAATATGGAACTATATGTTAGATAATTGTTCTAAACATTGCAATCTACGAAGATGCTTCTTCACTTTGGGAAAAAAGAAAGAAATATGGGCTAAAGCTGGACTTGAAAAGGTTCAAGAACACATTTGGCATTGCTTATTGTGAGATACAATAACATTTGTTATATGCGGCATTGCTTTATAATGGTGCAGCATACAAATTGTTGCACGGAGGTATAGCATTTTGCATGTAATATGTTGCAGAGTTTTCAGATATGTCGTAGTCACAGTTGTGTGTGCAGTAAATCAATCCTTCAATATCGAAAAATTGAGATGACCATAACTTTCCCAGCAGATGCAATCACTTTTGGTTTGGTGTTGGTGATAATGGACATTTTCACACAGAGTTTTGCTGTTCGCTCTCAGGGTCGAAATAATGTAGCCAAGTTTCTTCAATAGTGAAAGAAACGCCCCTTCTTCCTGTAACATCATAATCAACTGCTTGCACTCTGCACACGAATGTTTTTTTTTTTTTTTTTGTTCGGGAATCAACATCTTGTAGCCTACTATGCTACTAACTTGTGGGTGACACCCAGTGAAAGTTTCAGATTTTCTGAAAGTGTTCTTAAACTTTTTCAACGATTCTCTCTCACAATGACAGCAGTAGAGCACAAATTAAGATCGGGTCCACCTTCCTTTGAAATTGATTGCTTCCCTCTTTAAACTATTTCGAATGGTGCTATAGGAAAAATAGACTCTCCATAGGCCTCCTGTAGCATTGTATAGGCCTTAAATGAAACTTTGTTGGGGAGATAGCAGACTTTCAGAGCAGCACATTGTTCGTCGCCTTGCTGTAGACTAAATTGACCATGTGTCAACTTGCACACCTCTCACAGGAGGTAGTAAGGTAGAGAAAGTAATAAGAATTAATCTTAATACCAGAGTACGTTTCGCTTAAACTAACAAACTTTTTAAACGTTAAGTTTTAGAGCGATAAAGTATTCTGTAAAAATTATGGTAATTCTTTATTGAACAGCCTTAATCATTGAAAGGTATTGGCGAAAGTGCTATTTGGTTGAAAATGCTTGACTAAGAGTTTAATTTCTTCCTAAATCCCGTTAATGAATGTCGAATGACTTGAAGGGCAAACACGTTAGGAAAAATCCGAAGCATTGGCAATCGAATTCCAGATTTGCAAGTACTTTCTTCATTTGTACGGAATTAACTTCGGACTCTGCAGTTTCCCCCCAAAGTTAGTTTTATGTTTGCAATGTTGCATAAACATATAGCTACCATTACTGAAACAATTTTCTATGTACCAAGTAATTATACAGTGTGTAAGAGGTGGAATTGGCAACCATGGAGTTCTATTTCTTTGTTGGTTTCTTATTGCTGCGACTTTCGGTTGTCATTGTTCATTTTTTCTTATTAGTAACTGCACTTGTCTCTTGCAATTACCTTGTAAAAGGAAACTTTTTTGGTGTTGATTAGGAATGATAGGAAACTTTGAACAGAAATTTCCTGATGTTCAACCGCGGACACGCAGGACAATAAAACACGGTTTGAGCAAACAGGATTTGTCACGGAGCTACTGAAAACATTCACCACGGGCTGTTGGAATAGTAGAAAGTTTACATTTTGTAGCTCATAGTTCTGTCACTAGTCCACGTAAGCCTTCCGGAAAAGTATCCCGAACTGCAGTTGTTACATGATCTGAATTTGAAAAGTTCATATCGATCAAAACTTTTGCAAGTGCTACCTGAAGTTTATCCAGATCTTCGCTTGGAATTCTGAGAATGGTTCCTCGTGTAACATGTGGCTGATTCTGACTTTGGATGGATAGATGAAATCTCATTTAAGCTGAACGTGCAAATCGATGTAACAATATTGACTGAAAGAGTCAAAACACACATGAAATTATCATGAAGACATTGCTGTTGTGTCTGTTTATGGATGCATTTATAGTGGGGGGTCGTGCTGGGCATTCTTTTTTCGATGGAATGGTTGCCGCGTAAAACTCTTGAGATATTACAAGAGGTGATCATTCCAAAACTTGAACGTAAGCCCTCCTTTTGATGAAATCAGTTTGCTGAAGCTTCATTACGGTTTTGAGGGGACGAATTGCTAGCAATCCTATGAAAGGATATCATGGCACAGCAGAATGGTCATCCAGGTCATAAAACCTCATTTGAAATATTGTAAGAGATTCAGTTGTAGCTCAAAAACCAAGTGATCTGAATCACTTGCAATAGAAGAGGGTTTCATAACTTGGACATGAATAATCATTTATTCTGGAATTACAGTCAGTTTTTTGTCGCATAGAGAAGCACTGACTTTTGTGTATTTGCACGTTTCAATTATAGAATGCGAGTAATGCTTGTTGCTAAGGGGGGGGGGTCTCAAAATCTGCAGGATTTTGAACAGCATCATCATTGTATCCCATGGACTCAATACCAACCTCTCAGAAGATCATTCCCTCTTCTATAGTTAGTTTATAGTTTAAATTTATTTAATTTGTTCGTTGAAAATTTTCCCCTTGCACTTACTTGTTAGTGTGACGTGCAGAAGGGTGGTTATTTGTACACGCCGTGTTGTACATAGCAGGTTGTTCCTGGGTGGGGGATAAACAGAAGTTGTCTCGTCTGCTAGAACGTGCTCGGAATTGAAGTTAGAGCGGGAGACGTGATTTGCCACGCCGTTAAATCGAAATAAAAACATGCTCTCTGAAGAAAATTCAAAGCCAAACAAAGAAACCCTTCCAAATGCAACTTTCCTAGCACGTCTGCGATGACACATTCTATCTCATTTTGCTTGGCTTTTACATTGCAAGGTAATCAAACGTTTGACGTTATTACAAATAGGTGATGAAATTGAGTTCTGTTTTATCTTATTTGTTTATTTTTTCTTTCCTTCTCTTTAGTTTATACTGGGTGACCTTTACTCCACCAGACCTCTCCTGTGCTATGTAACAGTTTATTAACTATTAATATGCGGCGTAATACATTGCATTAATTACGTTAATATGGTTAAATTATCTCAAAAGAGTATTTATTTTCGATGCGTGGGTGCGTACAGAACCAGCTCGTGATGCACGGAGATTGTTTCAAGAGAGATTCAACTTCCAAGTCTAAGTTCGATTCACAGATTGGTAAATCAATTTTGTGAAAAGGAAGTATTTCCGGTAAAAAAATTACACAGTCAAGTAAAAAAGAAACGTTAGATAACATTAGACATTCTCTGAAACGTTCCCCTAAAAATTCACTTCGAAGACTTTTTCAGCAAATGAGAATTTCCTATTCCTCTGTTAAGTGATATGGCGCAACACAAATGTCCGGATTTGATTATGATAGAAGTTCATTAATAGCTCTCCCTTTGATCATAAAGTTGAGAGCAACAGACATAAATGATTCCCCGACTGCTTTCTTATTTCTTTCGGTGAAGGCCTCAACACTAAAACTCTTGGAAAATTCTGCACTGTCTTTCAGGCAGAGATGTTTTCAGTCTTGACCTGCACTCAAAATGGTATTGTAAATGGTAAGCACATTCTGATCCTTTCTGACAGTCAAGTTGGTCTTCAAGCAACTTGGTTCAAAACTAGTTTGCGACTGTCTAAACTCAACTCCATGGAGTTGAGATGGGTACCAGGTCATCAAGTGTGACAGGGAATGAAGAAGCAAACTAGCCAAGAAGGGAGCTTTGGGCCTGCGTTGTTAGTAAATTCGTGGCAACAACCGCAATAAGGTTATGGGCCAGGAATCGACACAAGAAACGATTGTCCAATAATTCCGTCAAACTTTTGGGAAAATGTTTGTCAATGGACCTAACCCCTCACTTACTAAAATACTACTTTAGTAAGTGGGATTAATTACTGGGTATGAACATTTCAGAAAAATCTTCAGAAAATAGGGCTCTTCCAGGAGGACCCATTTGCAGACTTTGTAAACAACATTACAAAACTGCGAAGCACATACTCTTTAATATACTCAGGCGAGTAAGGGATCTTATGGATACAGAGTTCGATCTGCTATGTGTGGTTTGAGGTTGCATAAAAAGCCTATGGCTGAAGTGTGGGAGTCCATAAACTCTCTACCCACCCCTCTGCTACCTACAACAACTACTACTGCTGATATTACTACTATTACTACTGCTACTGCTGCTGCTGATACTACTACTACTACTTCTGCTGCTGATACTACTACTACTACTATACATATATTACTACTACTACTATACATATATTACTACTACTATACTACTACTACTACTATACTACTATACTACTACTACTACTACTACTACTACTACTACTATACATATATTATTACTACTATTATACATATATTACTACTACTATACTACTACTACTACTATACTACTATACTACTACTACTACTACTACTACTACTACTACTACACTACTACTGCTACTACTTCTCTACTACTACTACTACTATACTACGACTACTACTACTATACTACTACTACTACTATACTACTACTACTACTATACATATATTACTACTACTACTATTATACTACTATACTACTACTGCTACTACTTCTCTACTACTACTACTACTGTTATACTACTACTATATTACTGCTGTTATAATACTACTACTGCTACTGTTATACTACTACTATACTACTACTACACTACTACTGCTACTACTTCTCTACTACTACTACTACTGTTATACTACTACTATATTACTGCTGTTATAATACTACTACTGCTACTGTTATACTACTACTATACTACTACTACACTACTACTGCTACTACTTCTCTACTACTACTACTACTACTACTACTACTGCTACTGTTATATTACTACTACACTACTACTGCTACTACTTCTCTACTACTACTACTACTACTACTACTACTACTACTACTGCTACTACTACTACTACTACTACTACTATATTACTACTGTTATAATACTACTACTACTACTACTATATTACTACTGTTATAATACTACTACTACTACTACTACACTACTACTGCTACTACTTCTCTACTACTACTACTACTTCTCTAATACTACTGCTACTATTATACTACTACTACACTACTACTGCTACTACTTCTCTACTACTACTACTACTACTACTACACTACTACTGCTACTACTTCTCTACTACTACTACTACTACTACTACTACTATTACTACTACTACTACACTACTACTGCTACTACTTCTCTAATACTACTGCTACTGTTATACTACTACTACACTACTACTGCTACTACTTCTCTACTACTACTACTACTACTACTACACTACTACTGCTACTACTTTACTACTACTACTACTACTACTACTATATTACTACTGTTATAATACTACTACTGCTGCTGTTATACTACTACTACTACTACTACTGCTACTACTACTACTACTACTACTACTACTACTACTACTACTACGGAGGAGGAGGAGGAGGAGGAGGAGGAGGAGGAACAGATGATAAGTGTAAAATTAAGAAAGAATGTAAATAAAATAGAAAATTATTTATGTAAAGCAAGAGCCAAAAGGTCCAGGAAAATTAGTAAGCAAAATAATGGTGAAAGTAAGAAAGAGTATTAGATATTAGATACAAAGGGCAAATGGGGCCCAACAACTTCATAACTACTATATTAGAGAATATTGGAGCCTCCATGGGAACACAACTTACTATAGTGATGTGCGAATTGATTGATTAGCTGACGCTTTTAAATATGTTACTTAATACTAGTTTTGGTAATGTTAAATGTGTTGTTTCTATAAATGTAAATGAGTAGTTTAGAATTATCTGATTGTATTTAGTTGCTCTTTTTTATTGATAGTATACCGGGTGTCTCACCTAACTCTGCGACCTCAAATATTTTCGACGTGAAAAAATGTAGTTGCACAGGGACTCACACAATGGGAGAGCATGCACAATCCAGATTAAATATATATATAGTTTTCAACTCAAAGTTACATTTTTTATGGAACATGTGTTTTTTCTAGCGAACTGAAAACTAGGGATGTAACCTGCGTACTTTCTGAAATAGATAAACTTTTAGAGTGGCAACGCATACGCTGTTTCTGGTGTAGCCTGTACTCAGAGCATGGGTTGCTTGTACTAAAAGCATGCAGTAAACAAACCATTATGAGTCTTGCACACCCCACTGCTCAGTGTATGTCTCTGATCTGGTCCATATTGATATTTGGAAGCAGTTGCAAGATAATACCTCAGTAATATTTTGTTTACGATGAAGTTTCGTTCACAAAAAATGCACTAAAGGTCCATGAAAAATCGCACAGGCTTCGTGATATTGCTTATTAACGTTTGGTGCGGTATCGTTGGCAACCGCGTTAAAGGGTTCCTATTTCTATCAGAGAACATAAACAGACAGCGATATGCAAGACACTCTATCTCTTCATATGCAGAACGTGGGATTGGAAACGCGTCTATCAATGTGGTCCCAGCATGATGGGTGCCCTACACACCTCGCCCATGTTCCCAGAGAAGTTGTGGATGCAAAGTTTACAACTCGGTGGATAGGACAGGATGGCCCTGTGAGTTGGCAAGCTCGATGCCCCGATTAGATCCTGCTACTTTCTCTGGGGCGCAGTGAAAGATAACATGTATCAGGAACTCAAAACAACATAGAGAATATGAAACAGCGAAGTATGCGGCAATATCTGTAGAAACACTGCATTCTGAGCAAACGCTTGTTCACCGTCTACATAAGTGTATCGATGCAAACGATAGCCACGTTGAACATCTGCTGAAGTGACACAGTTTCATTAGAGAAGACATTACTGATTAATTTGTGAATTCGTCTTCTGTGCTGGATATAATTTACAAACATGAAGTTTCTTTGAGCTATAGGCAACTAGTATTTTTCAGTTCGGCAGAAAAAACATACATGTTCCATTAAAAAAAAAAATCTAACTTTGAATTGAATTGTGCATACCTTCCCATTGTGTGAGCCCCTGATATGGCTGCATTTTGCGCAATAATGTTGAGCATTGTAGCCCGGTCCCTTGGATATTCTTGTAGGCTACTACTGACGAACCGTGGACTAGGGTTCAAAGTTAATAATAATATTTGGTTATTTGTGATATAATGAAAATATATAAATTTTAACTGTAAATTTGTTTGTGTTTGTTGGAAACAAATTCATTCATTCATAGTTTATGTGGATGAGTCGTATTCAACATCATACTAGTTCTGTAAGCACACACAATCCCAGGAAAGACATTTCGTGCTTATGGCATAGCTTGAGCGTGGAATTGGAGGCGGTTCTGTGAACCTGGAGTCAGCGAATTCTTCCGATGTTTTCCGAATCGGACACGGCTACTGCCTGTTGCTCATTTTTTTTTATCATAGGGTGGATCAAAACGGCTGCAAACCTTGAAAAATGTTCTTTAGTGCAGTACCCGGTGCCGTAACAGATGATCAAGATGATTTATGTTGTTAAAAATGTAGAAAAACTAAAAATAAAGAATATAACCGAGGAAATTAAAAGACTATCGGAAAACACCAGTGAAGAGAAAATGGCCGCAGACAGACTACCATGGCAAGTATATTTTTATCAACCCGTTGAGAAACGTTTTCTGGGTCTAGAAGGATATAATTAGCCTCAAAGCGGGGCAGTATTGACACGTCCTGAAAAGAAGCAGAGGAAAAATAAAAGGTAGTTCTTAATGCTCCTCAAGGAATTGGATTTTAAGATCCATTATTTCAGATGCACCCTCAACAAATGGGGCGTTTGGGAGTCGTTGACAGTGCTTGCAGTACAACTTCAGTAGCAAACTAAACTATTTCTCATTTAAAGCAAATAAGAAATTATCCCACTTGAAGAAATATTGGTAAAAACGTTCCAAGATGTCTGTTAAGCTCGAGAAGTATTGTTGAACACTGGTGAATGGAGATTGCAGAAGCAAAAATATTTTCCAAAAATCAAGCGATAGAAGTGGAGGTAACTCTATGTCCATTAGCAAAATTAAAAATATAACAGAAAAGTCGACAATTGCAAAACAGCTTCATAAATATCAATTTTTTTTTCATGCTGCAGGCGTTTGATTCTTAGTAATCAAGAGGTGCGATAACGAAGGGCTTACTAAAACGCAGTGACATGCAATTTGTTTGCTTTTTATGCTACTCACATTAGAATAGAAATGCCGCGTGATGTGCAGAATGAGACATGGTAAACATAGTGTTTCATTCGCGCTTTTCCTCAGCCCACTTTATTAATTATAGTTAATTCGTTGTTTGACTACACAATCAGTTTAATGGATTACATAATTATTCCCATACGCAAACAAAAGCCTCTTCCAACAGCTTCAGCATTCATTTAGTATATTATTCTGTACTGCAGAGATAATTATGCATAACGTGCCGCGCTGTCTACATAACGTTTCAGCGCTAATATGGATATTTTAACACAACAGTTTTTTACGTCTGAGAATATTATGACTGTTTCACTCATGTGACGTCACCTTAAAATCGACCAATGAAACAGAACAAACATTTGAATTTTGACCAATTACAGTCGGATTACGGAGTGAAATTATCGAAAAAAGATATCAAATCCGTTTTATCACGCGATATGCATTTGTCTTGCGGTCAGTGTAGCCAACGCTATACCTGCACTATATAATTCTCGGACATGCATCACTGACCACTTTTGCTAGAGGCGATGGGGAGCTATTGATAGCAACAAAAGCATGGACAATCGACAGTCATAACGTAAAATGGAGGGTTCCTCAAAGCGTTTTGGTGCAAATTGATCTGATCATTAGGAATTCCAAACCACGGAATACATTTGTTTAATTGATTTGGTTTATTTACGGACGGTCTTTAACATCTCGAGTCATCAGCGTCTCATTCAAATCAGGGCGTGAAACGGCCGACAAATTTTGCTCAGAAGCCTCTTCTTTCAGGCTTGAGGTTCTTTGTCGTGCCGTAAATGTGCGACACGGGACCCACGGCTTTACTTGCCTTCCGAAGGAAGCCATACTTAGGATTTTTACGTCCGAAAAAATCCATAGTCCTGGCCGGGATTAAACACGCTATCTTGGGTTTAGGAGGCAAGTATGGTAACCACTACACCACCAGGATCGACGGCGGAATACAAATAAAAATAGAAACACTGCATGTTCTCTTTTTTTCTTTTTACTTTTCTCAGTTGGTATTACAAAATCGAACGGCACTGATTGCAATAGTCAACTTTGGTCCATTTCAGTCAAACAATTTCTGAACAGAATAGATATTCATAAGTATAATATTTTATATAAGTTTTAATATTCTGTGCGCGAATTTCAAATATATATCACATTTATTCTTATTCTATTCATGAAATAGTCCTAAAATTGTATTTTGTTTTTCTCTATTGGCATTACTGACAATCGGCATTCTTCTGTCGCAAGATTGCTTGAAAAGGTTAAGTTTAAATATACCATTATTAATATTTTGTAAGCCAAATTTGGAGGAATTATGTTTAAATTCTTATTTTATTCATGAAATAGTCCTAATAAATATCACTCAAGGGTTTGAACTTTCTTGAGGAATTTTAGAGGAGTTCCAGATAAATTCACATACTAGGTTCGTAAATTTATAGGTAATCTTGACACTCTCTCCTGATATTACTTATAATCATTATTATCGTTATGTTTGGCAACCCAAACTTCATTTCGGTAAAATAAAAATTAAGTTTGGAAAGTAATATTATTCTGCGATATTTTCTTTCAATCATATTTCTGGAATAAAATTAGATATTTTATGGAAGGCGGCACTACAGAATTATTTGCTTCTGTAACAATATAAAACTAGTTAATATATATGCGTATGTTTAGCGAATGATATTTTCGATATTATTCCTATTCTCATTAAAAGAATTATTATTTTAAGGGACTCTAAAGCAACACTACAAAGTATAATGAATTACAGTTACCTACCAACATACACTATAAACGGAATAAGAAAACTATATTATACAAGGTGGTTCTAAAAACAGAAATAGTTTTACATGGGTCCCGAGCCATGTGGGATTAAAGGGAAATGGGATTATTGATACTTTAGCAAAAAAGTGGGGCACCATAAAATTAAAGGAGCCACCATAAAATTAAAACTATATTTTGAAATAACTCTAAATTGAAATTCGTAAAAGAAATTAATAACTGAACAAGAACAACAAAACACCAAACCAAAACTTTAAAGAAAACCATATGAAGATCGAAATACTTTCAAACATCTTTTATGAAAAAAACAAACAAACAAACAAAAAACAAAAAAATTTAGTAGCCCAATTCCGTTTAATTGTCGGACATGATATCCTGTCAAACCGTCTCTTAGGATGAAATTAATCAAGGGCAGCCATTGCTCATTGTGTAAGGACGTGAATACCATCTCAGAAAAAGAACATCTACTGATATCAAAAGACAAATGTAAAATAATTTGGAAGCTCTTTATTGGGAAGCCAGGGGAAAAAATAATAAATATCTGCATCCCCAATGGCCAGCAACCAACCAATTATCTGATGACCGAAGCGGCAACAGGAACCGCATCTACAGATAAGTCATCGCTCATGGCCAGCCGAGTTACACTAAGGTTTAGACGTGAGGGCGTGGCAACAAAGAATCGGTGATAAAACACTAAAGTGACGGTCTAATACAGTCTAATGCATTTAAAAATTTATGAACTCGCATCACGCAAGGCGATGCTGGAACTGCCTGCTGTCATTTTCCAATGTGCCTGGCATATGCGTATGAAATTATCTATTACCTTCTTAATTTTCTTGAGAAATTAAATTTATATCTTCACAAATGTTCTCGTCTAGGGCTTGGAACTCGATGATCACTGTTTAAAAAATCCCCTGAGAGTACGAGGGGACTCGGTACTGACATACGAATCGTACACCTATACGCTCTGTGTTACAGATTAATTGGACATAATATTTGTCATTTATTAATGCAGATAGCCTTTATTCTACGATTCGATACGTGTAGTTTCTTTTACACTGACTAAGGCCAACGAAGCATTCGATTAACACCATTCCCCCGATGCCATGAGTCCGGCTGGCCTTGAGCATGGCTTAAATGCTGGTGCAGGCTCTCACCTTAGTATCGGTCATCAGAAAATTGAATGACTCCATATAATTTTTTTTTAAGTAATTTAAAAATTAATTTCATATAACTTTTCTTTAAGCATAGGTACTTACCACTTTCCTTATCAAGGTTCTCGGTTAGGTTTATACCTCAAAATTTTAAACCTTGTCCGCTCATGTGATTTACGTGCCATTATTGACCGTTTCGCAGCGTTAGTACTTTTTCAGCATTAGTAAACGTCAAAGTCAAGATGGTAAATGAAATAATAAATTAACAAATAAATGACATACGAGGGCGTTCTAAAAGTTCTCGGCGTGATTAAGAAAACACAAGATTTAACTTTTTTTTTTTTTTTTTTTTTTTTTAATTTTCAGTTATGAGAAAATATGAAATAAAAGTTTACCTTTCCTAAATTTTCCCTGCAAAAATATTAATAATATTGATATTATAAACTACACGAAATGCAGACTACGTTCAACCTTGTTTTTATACACTGATCGACTCACTCCGGTATCGCGGGTTAAGTGGTTTGAACATTTTATATATCTTTAAAAATGATTTCTCATTTTTAGTATGTGTCGTTTATGCTTTTATTGCCCCAAACTGATGAAAAATATTGGTCCAAAATACAGGGGGGGGGGTCGATTTCAGGCGGGTTGAAAAACAATAATGAAAAATGTTCAACGAAGACATAGTGGAAAGTTTTGAAGAAAATGCAAAATATTTAAATTGGTTCATGCGGTCCCGGAGCCTATTAACAACTAGCAGAAGAGTCTCACGGAATTTTCTTGTACCGAATTTTCCTGACAAAGTCACACAACTAGCAAACTTAACTCCCCAGAACCCATAGCCTGCGTTCCTTAAACGGTTTCGAAAGTGATATTTTATATGCCGAACTCTTCAGTTGATCAACAGGTGCGGAAGCCAAACGAATACTTCCTTCCGAATTCCGCCTGAGTGGCGAAGACCTCGCCACCAAAGTAGAGTTTTCAGGTGGCCAATCATGGAACGAATGGCGATCCCTCACTTTCCCCCCCTTTTCGCGACCCTTTTCAGCCCAGCGGGAAAAGCGAACGCAGTGGAAACGGAAATTCGACATTTCGTTCCCAAGCGCCGCGCCTGATGCGTCGTCATGACAACCTCCCGCAACCAGCAAGACGGCCACGGCATTTAATTGTGTGGTAAATTGCATCGACCTCACTTGACGATATGTAAATATCATTTCTTCAGCCACACACTCAAAATTCACTGCCAGCTTTTTCTTTCTTACCTCTGCGGGTTACAAAATCTGATAAACTGCACAGCTAGTAAGGAAATATCTTAGTAACACATAAAGAAATGGTAAAGGAGGTTAACCATCAAATGTTCAGAGTATGAAATGCGATTTTTAATACAAACCGTGTGTTAGATTTAGGTTTGGAATCAGAGTATCAGAAAAAACCGATATCATAGCCGAGATTTTTTTTTTTTTTTTTTTTTTTGAATAGTGTTTAACGCCCGTTTTCACTACTGAGGCACCACGGGCGGTGGACACTGATGATACATGAAATGAAATGATAAATTGGGAAAGGATATTTTTTTTTAAGGAAGGAAGCGTTCCAGGCCTAAGTTTAGGTACCTCCCCGGCATTTGCCAGTTATGAAGACTGAGGAAAACCTGGAAAAAACCCCAGTCAGGGAGGACGGTCCTGGCGGGATTCGAACCGCAGACCTCCCGCTCACGAGTCCGCGTTTTAACGACCTCGGCCACCCGTGGCGGTTAGCCGAGATTGGAGTCCTTAACCGTACCAACGCTCCACCATCTAAGCTACCGTGCCATGTTCGATAATAACCGCGAATGTCCTCTATTGTTATCTGAAAATCCTGGAGACATTTTATCCTTAAGAGACGACTCACCTCGTCCTATGTGGTAAAGAAGGGCATGGTAGGAACCTGAAATATGAAGAGCATCTGCACAATGAGCTGAAGATCCGTGGCCGACCCTGATCTCCATTTTTTTTATATTATTTGATTCTTGATCAATATTCTGAAGATACTGTAGAACGTATAAATTGCTTAGCTCCAATTCACAGGGAAGAAGAAATTTAGGAACACCTTGTCACAAATAATTGAATCAATTTGTGCGGCTATGTCAAAAAATCTGTATGGAGGGTTTTATCTTCAATATAATGGTATAAAACTCAACAACACTAATATTAATGATAAAAAAATCCATGGCTGTCCGATCTGACTTCGTGACTACCTGACATTTCCTAAATTTATGCATATTGGATCAGAGCATATATTGTGTTCACTTAACCATTAAGGCAAACACACATTTCAAACTTTAGCAACAGTGGGCGAATTGCCGGCTAAAAACCGATTTTTCGAAGGAAGTAATGTCAGAAATTTAGGAGTACCAACTTTCTCCTCGGAGGTGCACATTACCCGACTGCGGAGGAACATGTAGATGACCCATTATTTATATTTGTATCGTGATGTTTGTTTCTCATATAAGAAATAATGTTGATATTATGAAACATCATATAATATTAGTGCTACCATAAGTATTTATTTGCAATTTAGATTCTCTAGTAAAACATTTTACATATACTTTTTAAATCACGGCTTAAAATAACATAAAAAACACATATTAAATGTCAACCTTGAAACATTAAACTTTGTTTTTATGAATATAGAATAGTTTGGCTATGTTGTTAAACTTATGCGGTGAATTTAAAGAAAACTCACTTTATTGTTAATATATAGAATAGGACGGCAGCTTTCAATGCTGCATATTGCATATATTGAAATTATTTTGTTTTCTCTTCGAAACTTGGGGTCTTGTGACTGATAGTTGGCATGAAGGATGTGCATATTCATCCAACAATTTCACATAATGAGCTCTGTGTGTGACTGGAATAGCCTAAGCATGTTTTAATATACGTCTGAGATACCTTCTGAATACTAATGTGTTTGGATTTATGCTCACATAGTGATCAAATTCTGCAGCATTTTGTACATTTGGAGGTGGATAGGTGCGCGCGGGAACGAAAGACGTAGCGTAGCCCGCCGCGACACTGGTCATAGTTACTTTATGATATTGCTATAAATCCTGCCTCCGCCCCAGGACAGGACTACTTCAGGGCCCCATTTAGCTCTTTTGTGAATGCTCTCTCACGGGAGGAGGATTGGAGTGGAGTTATTGCATATTAATTAGTGAAAATACAAAGAATTTATTTTGTCAATGCTTTTTGTTATGCCCCTCGGTGCTCCTGCCTGGACGATTGCCTTGGAGACGAAGATCTCTAGCTCTTCCGCGATTACTCAGCTGACGAAGCAATTGAGTGATTAACTTAGCTGAAGGCTGACTGTGGCGGCGTATGTGAAGACCGTAGATAAATATAACTGAGATACCCTTCCTAACGAGAAATTGCAAACTGAGTAACTTGAACAAAACTGAGTGTAAAACTAACAACTGTGTAACTGAGAACTGTACTTCTTTGTAGGATGTTCCTCCTTTTGTATTCATTTCAAATCATGGTGGTGTGATTCTTGAAATCATACGTCGGTCCTGGTGGTGTAGTGTTACCATACTAGTCTCCTACACCCAAGAACGCGGGTTCGAACCCGGCCAGGACCGATAGATTTTTTCGGGCGTAAAAATCCTAAGTATGACTTCCTTCGGAAGGGAAGTAAAGCCATGGGTCCCGTGTCGTACATTTACGGCACGAAAAAGAACCTCAAGCCTGAAAGAGAGGCCTCTGAGCAAAATTTGTCGGCCGTTTCACGCCCTGAGTTGAATGGAACGCTGATGACCTGAGATGTTAAAGAGCGTCCATAAAAAAATTGAAACCATACAGGGCCACCAGAACGTATTCAGAGGCGCTGGGTGCTCGAAATCCACGTTCATCATTGGTGAGCCTCAGCTCATCTCTCGGCGCTACTATATAACTTTAGAAAACGAACTCTTGTTATTGGTGTCTTTGAATCGATGTTCAAGTGTCGGTAAGGTTATTGCCTTGCTAACGGACTCTGGAATAAGTAAAGGGCCGGCAGGTCGTGAACGCAATAGCTCTTTTGTCATGGGCACCTGGCACCAGCGTTCATTGTTTCCTTCGTAATTGTCAATTTGGTCACCCTAGGCATGATAAGTGCACCCAGGCGCATTTCTACAAATATTCTTTCGTTATACATGCAAAATTACCTTACAAAATTATCTTACACAGAATTTGGGGGTGATTACTTATTGTATATCCACATACCTATTTTATTAAAGATTAGATACTCAATGTCATTTACATAAAATAAGAAAGGTCACATATTAACATTTACATAATATCACACACCTATTCTGGTGGGAGCGGGGTACAAGAACGGTTGCAAGTTTTATGTCATTCTCCCCAAGTACGGAACCAAGAACCTCTCTCTTCTGATTCTATCTAATAACTGGAAAACCGTAAGGTTTTCTCTATTATAAACGTTTAAGAAGTTCTTGGTTCCGTGCTTGGAGGAGGGAACGGTAGTTCAGTTGGTTAGAGCATTGGCACGGGAGACCTATGGCCGGAATTCCGGCCGTGACCCGAATGTTTCCTGTCTGATTTTTCCTTTCCAGCAAATATCGTACACATTTCTCCAAAAGAATGGTCTTTAAATTGAGAAAGGAACGAGAATTGCTGGATAGATGGCGGGAAATAGAGGTGGTTAAGAAATTTGACTATCTTAGAGCTAGATTCAGTGCTAATGATAGCTGAAATGATCAGATAAAGTTAGTATTAGCTAACGGAAAAATGTCTATGGGGGTTGTATGGACATGTTTAAGTAAAATAGAAAATAAGCCTCAATTTGATGGAACTGATGAGTTTAAGGGTATGAAGATAGCTAAAAAGTCTTAAATTCAAATAGATACTTTTTAAACTAATATTGGGACTACTAAAAGTGTCATCTAATAACAAAGCCTTGATAGAATTAGGTAGATCAACTAGCAAAGGTAAAATTATTGAAAGAATTGTGAAATACCGGTATAAAATAAATGTGTTAAATGATGGAGATATTATTAAGAAATGTACAGGAGAATTTTAAATGGAAAAAATCATCCATGGGAGCTTGAAACTGAGGATATTGTTGAAAAAATTGCTATGGGGAATTATTGGGTAAATAAGCAATGTAGATATCGGGGACTTCGCAAAGAATAAAGAGAGTTGAAGACATCGAGAAACAAGAAATCTTTGCAAACTTTAGAGAAAAGGGTTCACTGAGAATTTATGGAGAGATAAAAACAGTTTGTGGGGGTGGAATTGCCTAGACATTTGTGATAAATTGAATTGAGACGGAACAGGAATTTAAGAGGAGAGAAATATCTTTGGGAATAAATGTCCCTTGTGTGGTTAAACTAAAAATGAGTCCTATGGCATATTGAACAGTGAACAAACGAACTGCAGTTATGGCATAAATTTTAGGGAAAAAATTAAAAAAGGAAAGATTTCAGGAATTGAAGGAGATGCAAACATAAAAATGAAGAGAGAATACTTGAGCAAAGTTAGGGATACATGGTGTAGGAAGACTAGAAGTACTGTAGGAGAAGAGAGTTTAGATATAGTGGATTAGTAACCTTTTTATATTTAGAATGTGTAATGGAAGTGATGAAATTGATTAAGGTTTGGTCTCCAGTACACCAACAACCTGGAGTTATGCTGTATCAGGACTGGGAACAGACAACTGTTGAGTAAGATGCTGGTATGTTATCTTATTTTGTAAGTGTTGGTTGTTAAACTAGAAACTGGGTCATAAGTACTTATAGCACCACGAGTCATCTGTTAAGGAATTACTCTCTCCTGGTACAGAAAACCGCTATGTATAGAATCAGATGAGGCAGGTTCGTGATTCCGTGCTTGTGTAGGACACGGTAGCTCACAGGCAAGGGTCACGACACGTTGTTGTGCAAAATGTATTAATATATAGAGGCACACATTATAAAATAGCTGCTGTGGGCTTTTACAATAGGAGTATCGGTTACAATGGGAATTCTATAACTGTAGAGAAATCGTATGGTTTATTATAAAACAAATGGAACACTCAATTTTCTATATTCTCTAGAATGGCCGTGTATTATTGAGTTTTCTGCCTCTTTGCTATACATACTTTATAAGATTTATCATATCCTGCAGAATACTTGGGCCTGGACGATATTTTAGGAGTAGTTTCGAATCTTGATGAAACAGTCCTGCCCTTTATTTTCCTTTTCTATGCCAAAACTGTTGTAAGTTTTACTCGAGGTGTTATTTCAATTGCCATTCCAGTATGACACAGATGGAAGGATAAAAAATTCTGTATTTTTTCCTGAGTTGTTTTGTCCATAGCTTGCATTCATTAACCAGATACCCTTCCGGAAACTTTGTTTTTGTTATTCTTAGAGGATAAGATGAACGTCCGTCATATTACTTCTCTCTCATGGCACTATAACTTTCTTTATTCTATGCCTCCACATCAAACCCTTCTATAACAATTTCTTTTAAAAAAAAAACCGTTCTTTATTTGTTGGAAAGAAAAACACAATCCATTAACAGTTTCACAATTACCGCCTCTCTCATTGTAGGATACCGTTCCACACTTAAATACACTGCCATAGCACTCTAGAAACACACTTTTCTGACTAAAGGATAGGAGAAACCTACACTTGGCCACCATTCTCCTAGTAGTACCGTTGTTACAATAATAGCTAAATCATGTGACTCGCATTTTTCAAGTCAAATTCTTCCTTTCTGAAAAAGATATACGAGGGTAGGTCCATAAATTCCCGGTCTAATCATTTTCTAGGTATGATAAAGACAAAAAATATATTTCACTTTTCAATATAGTTACCTTCATTGCAATACACTACTCATATCTTTGAATTAACCTTTCAATCCCCCCTAAAATAGTCAAAAGTCATGTCTGCAAAATGGGCATAAACAACATCCATCACTTCTTCGTCACACTTCAGTTTCCTTCCTAGAAAGTTCTTCATTAGTTTTGAGAAGAGGAAATAGTTCATGGGAGCTAGATTTGGGCTGTAGGGTGGATGGTGGATCTCCTTGAAGCCACATTTCTTCACAGCTTCCTTTGCAGCAAGAGCTGTGTGTACAGACACGTTGTCGTGAAGAAGGCTCTCCTCATCACTCAGCTTTCCTCGCCTTTTCTCTTTAATGGAAGCACGTAGTCTGTGCAGTAGGCCAGCATAGCACTGCCGATTTACTGTGATGTTCCTCTCCTTGAAGTCAATGAAGAGTATTCCTTCACAGTCCCAAAATATTGTGGCCATGATGTTCTTGGTTGACTGAGTGGCCTTGGAGGCGGTGCTTCGCCAGACTTACGCCACTCCTTTTTTTTTTTTTGTTCTCTTTTGGACAATGGATCATAGTAGAGGATCATAGTTTCATCTCCTGTAACAATGGTTTACAGAACTTCTCTCTCGCTGCCACGGCATTACAGAGTTCCAAAAATGCCTGGCAACAGATGACTCGTTACTGCTTTTGCACTGAGGAAAGAAGTCTAGGCACGAAGGACTGTTGTTTTAAAAGGCCAAACCTTTCTGTAACTTTGAGCTGCCGGTGTTCTATAATTTCTCCTTCCACAAGAGCGATGTTTTAAGGAGTGAGCACCTCTAAGGCCCACCTGCATGCTCTTCGTCTTCAATGCTTTCTCGACCCATTCGAAAAAGTTTGGCCCATTCTTTTACGGTAGAATATGAGGGGAATGCTTCCCCATATACACCGTCCATTCGCTGTTTAGTTTCATTTGGAGTAAGTCTTTTTGTGAAGAACTAAATAACAGCATGATTCTTCATTTTGAAATGTCACAATCTTCTACACACAGTCTTCTTTATGCAACTATATCTGAACTGAACGCAGCGGAACGGAAGTTACAGCTGCAGTTGTTTACTTAAAAGATAAGATATGACACCAGATAAAGGTTTTGTGTAGGCGATAATCCTTATCGGCTAGGCCGGAAACTTATGGACCTACTCTCGTACTTTTAAGTATTTTGTGTTCTGTGTATTGGTTACGAATCAAGTCCATAGAACAAAAACTATTGAAAAGTTCTAAGCACAGAATGAGTAAATATAAGTGTGACAAAAATTCAGCTTCAAGAAGCATACGTTTAAAAAAAAAAAAGCCATTGTTACGTCTTGAGTATCGCAGTTTACGGTATATTGAAAAAGACTTTTACTTCTGCTGTTATTCCATGTCATAACTTTTGAAATCAAGCTTATAGGCTAAGTTATATAGCATATTTACATCTCATCATTAAATTTTATTAGCATTTAATAAAAAATAAGCATAATTTACCTTAAGGTTGCTTTTGTCAACACTGACGCAGCATTGCTAGGGCTCGCAACGCACAAACATTGCAAACAACGATATAAATTTTTTAGCTTTAGTCATTTGTTTCTCACACCGGAATATGCTCCAATGCATCACATCGCGTCCGGCACTTTCAGATTTTTTTTCAGACATTTTACGCGTCTGCGACTGGCCATTGTTTTTTTTTTATTATTATTCTTTTGTTTTTTCCGGCTCATGGAAGAACATCGTACTGCATGAATGCCCGCAGGTTTTATCCAGCGAGGATCATTCCATACATTTTGTAAATATACGCTCGTATCTTTCATTGTGATGCGAATTATTCACTGGATGTTTTCATTTTATTTGTTTATAATATTTATCATATAACATCTGCTCACTCTCGGCGGTTCTGTAACTGTATGTGTTGGCTGTTTAAATCTTTATACAAAGCACATACTTGCTACACGACGCTCTCACTTACTTAACTTTTTCCTCTCACAACTTGTGCAACACAATATGCAGCTGAGAAGAGTGGAATGTGTTGAAGTGAAAGCGCAAACTTCCCAAGAAAAACACAAAGGGAATGAAGGGCAGGCCTGCAAGATACCTACAAGTAAGGAAAGGGCTAACTTTATAACCTTTATAAAAAGAAGTGTATAAGTACTTTCTTATATGTTGAAAAAATATCTTTTCACTTTGTGTTTTACATTTATATACATTGAAAAACAGACTTTAAATACATTTTAGCCATTATAGGAGTTATCAAACAGTTTAATGCCATGATTTACAGTTTAGTTTAAAAAAGTTTAAACGTTTAAAATGTCAGAAAGATCCTGAAACCTTTTTAATGGGGTTAACGCCCGTTTTTACTGCTGAGGCATCACAGGCGGTGTGGAATGATGATACATGAGATGAAATGATAAATTGGAAAGGATTTTTTTTAAAAAAAAGAATATAAATGGTATAATGCAAGTTTTATAGTGACTATTATGACGTCATCTTAAAATTGACCAATCAAACGAAACAAAATTTTGAATGTTCACCAATCACAGCCGGACTACGTAGTGAGATTTTCGAAAAAAATTATGAAATCCGTTTTATTACACGACGTGTATTTTAGTATAGCTAATTCTATACCTGCACTATATTCCTAAACTCGCATCACGGACCACTTTTGCTAGAGGCGGTGGGGAGCTATTGATAGCAAAATGGATATTGACAATCAACAATCATAACGCAAAATGGAGGGTTCTTCAAAGCTTTTTGGTGATGCGTCAAATGTGCAAATTGATTTGATCATTAGGAATTTCAAACCACAGAATACAAAGAAAAATAGATACACTCTATGTTATCTCTCTCTCTCTCTCCCTCCCCCGCTCTCTCTCTCCCTCTCTCTCTTAGTCGGTATTATAAAATCGAACGGTAGCAATTGTGATAGTCGAACTTTGTCCATTTCAGTCTCACGATATCTGAATAGAATAGATATTCATGAGTATAACATTTTATACAAGTGTTGATATTCTGTACGCAAATTTCAAATATATATCACTTTTATTCTTATTTTATTCATGAAATATCCTAAACCCATATTTTGTTCTTCTCTGTGTGCATTACTGACAATCGGCATTCTGGCGCAAGATTGTTTGAAAAAGTTAAGTACAACTGTACTTTTGTAAGCCAAGTTAGAGAAATTATATTTAAATTCTTAATTTATTCGTGAAATAGTCCTAATAAATATCGCTCGAGGGTCTGAGCTTTGCGGCTAAATTATCTCAAACCCTCTCGTGATACTTGTGACTATAAATGCCTATTTTTGAGGTTTACACCTATTTTTAAAATAAGGGTTTATAAATGCCTACCTTGATCTTTCATTACGCAGCTATTCAGTGTTAATTTATTTACCTCTAAAACAAAATTGCTACTTCTGCATTCTGTACTATGTGCTGTTGGTTTTTTTGGCCTATATCAATAAAAGTGACGCTCATTGTAGACTGAAAACGCCAATAGGAAACAAGAGCAGGACGGTCACTGTGATCACCTTGCAGAGAATTTACCTCGCAATTCAATAACCAAAGGCTGATGTGGGAATAATATTTCCCCTTCCTTTTTGTAGTAGTGCAGAGCACAAACGTTTGCATCCCCTCAACTGGTTGGCTACTTGCGTACTATTCGCCACCTCAATTTGTGATAAAGAAATGCCGAAAGAAAAGTTTTCAAGGAGTATTTTACTTAAGCAATGGATCTGTGGTGGTCAAAATTTTTACAACGGATGGGAGGGATGTATTTTGTCAGTGCTGTTGCAAGGGGGCAAGAAAGTGCATAATATTCAGTTTTATGAGTTCAGCATCTTTAGAAAAGCAAGAACATATCGTCTACGTAAATGAATCATGTTTTTACATTACTAATTGAGGTATCTAATTATTGACTCGTGAACGTTTGCTTTTAATAAGCAATTAAACTATTAAGCTTATTCTTACATGGGAAATACAAACGTTTTAATTGAAGGTTTACAAATTTTACAGGGTGCCGAAAAACAACGTTCAGGATATTGAAGAGTAGAAAGGCAGTACCAAACTAAACATTTCAGTGGATAGGAGAAAGGGATCTCAGAGGCATTTTTACTGAGTTACACGTGTCAACATTAAATTCTTGTCTGTGAGTGCCAGATGTAAACAAAACGCACTATTGTCACTAGTCACTGCTGCTAGGTGTGTCTGATGTTCAAAGCATGTGTGTTTTGAAGCCTACTGGATGGTGTCAGTAATACCGAAGCCCTCGACTTGGAATTGATGAAACTTAATGTTCCAACATGACGGCGCCCCTGCACATTTTTCACTTGCAGCTCCAAATCATCTAAACAGACCACTGGGGGACAGATAGATCGGTTGCGTATTTCAAATTCAATCTTGCAAAATATTTACTTTTAAGGAAGGATAGTCATTAATTCTTCTTCGTGGAGGACGAAATTATAGAAGTGACCTAACTGAGTTCAGAAGAATAATTAATAAAGTGAAAACACTAACATGTTTTAATAAATTCCTTTGTTACCTGATGTCACAGAGGAATAGGAAAAACTTTTAAAGGTGTTGACAAGAGGTTGAAAATACACTGTGGGTAAAATGTAAAATTAAAAGCCTTCAGTATAACAAGTATATTATGGATAAAGGAGCAGACAACCTGATTTATGCCGCCACAGGTGGCCGAGGTCGTTAAGGCGCTAAGTCGTGAGTGGGAGATTTGGGGTTCGAATCCCACCAGGACCGTCCTCCCTGACTGAGGTTTTTATGGGTTTTCCACAGTCATCATAAATGGCAAATGCCGGGAAGGTACCTTAAACTTAGGCTTGGAACATTTCCTTTCTAAAAAATAAATTCCTTTCCAAATATATCATTTCATCTCACGTATCATCAGTGCCCACCGACTGTGGTGCCTCAGTGGTAAAAACGGGCGTTAAACACTGTTAAAAATGCCTAATTTGTGAAGCACAATAAGAAGATAATGCTTTGAGGATCCATATTCAAAGAAACTAGTTGTTTGTTGCTTGGTTCTTTAACCTTATTTACATTTTTTTTTTTTGTAAAATGAATGCATATATATCTGATAAAGAGCTTGTTTTTCAATAAATTAAAGTATTATATAAATAATTATGCTCTCAAGCATTGTTCCAAAATTCAATATATGCAAAGCGGCGATTTTATTGTGGTGAGATAGAGGCTGTTACTTGCGTCAATAACCCAAAACGCGGGTTCGAACCCGGCCAGGACCGATGGATTTTTTCGGGCGTAAAAATCGTAAGTATGGCTTCCTTCGGAAGGGAAGTAAAGCTGTGGGTCCCGTGTCGTACATTTGCGGCACGAAAAAGAACCTCAAGCCTGAAAGAGAGGCCTCTGAGCAAAATTTGTCGGCCGTTTCACGCCCTGAGCTGAATGGGACGCTGATGACCTGAGATGTTAAAGAGCGTCCATTAAAAAAAAAAAAAAAAAAAAAAAAAAAAAAAAAAAAAATGCATCAATTCGTGGCGGAAAACTCGGGAAAACCGTATCTGTATTACTGTCCTTTATAAGCAATATAAAGAAAATAGAGAAAACTGTGCAAGAAGAATTATTTTAAAATATCAATCTGTTGTATTGCATTTGAATGAAGTTTACCGCAAAGCTTTATCTGACCAGGCATGTCTCACTAATTCAACCATTCAATTTAATTGCAGCAGTTGTAAACTATTCAGAGTGACAGATATTGATTTGCATCTGTAGCGGCAGTTATAGCTCCCAGGTTCCAAAATTCAAGCAGGGTTGATCGTATTGTCTGTTCCTCTCTCATTCGTTAATCTTCATCAGCATCTGGCGCAGTAACGCTCCACATGGCGCGCCACTGGTGTCCAATGAAGGGAGTTGAGAAAAAACAGTGTGCACTTTTTGTTGTATCTTAATGCGTTCACTTGTTTCCGTTATATTTCAGTTACAGTATATGAGGAGGAACGGCTGTCGCCACCTTTGCTGTTGTTACTTTTAAATCCGGCTCCGATTTGGCTCATTGAATTCTTCAAATGTCGCGGCTATCGCTGCAGCTAAGGTGGTACTTTGACAAACAGCTGTTAAACGCTTAGATTGCAGATTAATTATTTAAAAACGTAATGAAAATGTACTCATTCTTTTCAAAATGGACATAAAATTGCAGCATTTTCACTGAAATAAAAGGTAATTACGTAGAATCAGAATCGTGTTTCTTACTGTGGACTTCGGCTTAGATTGTTTATTGGTGGCTTCTAATTGTTTCTAAATGACTGAAGAAATATTAAGGATTATTTATTTTTTCTTGCTAAATTCCTGTCTTTATGTTTAGCTGAGAAAGTATAACAGCGTTTATGAATTATAGTTTTCTGATATAAAAAATTAGGTTATGGAGCTAGCGGGTTAGTTTTACAATTACAATAAATGACCTCACTTAAAAGCTCACTTATTGTATTTTCTACGCTTTACAGCAGCTTTACCATTACTCGATAATCAAGTCGGGGAAAGAGAGAATAATGTCTAAAGAGATATGGAGTGATGTGCAAAATTACTGTATAAAATATCATTATCCAAAAGCAAATTTCACTGCAAAAATACCACCTCAATTTGTTAATTTTTTTTTGTATTCAATTTCCTAACAGCACTTTGTACATAAGAACACCCTAACATAGCCTGCAGTAATAATAATAATAATAATAATAATAATAATAATAATAATAATAATAATAATAATAATAATAACGAAGAAAGGATCATCTGATCTGTTTTAGTAATAGTAGTATGTTTATTCGTGGAACACTTTTCAGCATTTTTAAATCGCCTCGGGTGGCAGACATGCGGACTCGGGTTTGATTCCCACTTAACCGTCCTCCCTTACCGAGTTTTTTTTCAGGTTTTTTCCTGTCCTCATAAATGCTAGACTGGTACCCTTAACGTAGGCCTGAAATGGTTCCTTCCTTTAAAAAAATCCTTTCCCAGTTTATCATTTCATCTCATGTATCATCAGTGTCCAACACCAGCGATGCCTCAGTAGTTAAAACGGGCGTTAAATACGAATAAAAACAAAGTGTTTTTAACATTTTCCAAGTATGCTCTTGGAGCTTCTAGGGTAATTTGTTCAGAATTGTTCAAAGGAATTCGATTCAGCATGAAAAGGTGTATTATTGCCGTAACCTGTGCAAGCAAATTCGCCACGTGCTTCTTGTTATGCAAGCATATTACAATAACCCCTCACATGCTTAAACGCGCGCTGTAACGAACGGAGCGAAACAATCACTGCTGGTGTATGCTAAATAGTGAATATGTTAACAATATCCAAAGATATTAACATGTATGTGCCACATTATTAACTCATCTGACTTCACTTGCTTTAGGAATAATGCTTTGAGGGAGATTGTGCTAACATAATAGTGAAGATACATTCAATTTGGGGGGGGGGGGGTAGAAAGAAAAGAGCAAGTAGTATTATAACGGGATGAAAATCATGAGAGGCGTGTAGATCTCTTTTCATATTTCAATATGCTTTTTTCTTATATAAGTGAACGTTACATCAATGCACAGTATAAATGCGAGTCAAAAAGGATATACATACATACTTTATCGTGTTATTAAAAAGGGGTTTGAAGATAATTTCTCAGGCTTTGTATTTTCAAGATTAATATTGCATATTTCACAATGTCGTGTGAATGTTGCTGTATAGCATGAGTTCCCCCCCCCCCTTGGAACTAAGATACAGCTATCTAGCTGTTATTTATGTTACTTTGACATGACATGTGTGAGGTGAATCAGAGTTTGTGCAGGAAAACAAGGCAACTTTGTCACGTCTGTGGAATCGCTTTCAGTATTGTTAAAAACGGGAATTTACTGTGGGGTATTCTTTACAGGGGTAATTATGGACTATTTTTAATGTTTTGAATTAATTAATTATATGAATTTATTCTGATCTTCTTGGTTTCCCTCGGCTCTTGAAGTCTGGAGCTCGCTGTTTCGTATATCTTCGGCTCCAAAGCAGAGAGTAGGATTCTCAGGGAATATGAACTGTTTGTAGGAGCCATTAGGGAAGGAAGAAGATTCTTTACTGAAATAATACATTTCTAAGCTCAAGTTTAAGTCTTAATTTACTGACACTTAGTCTTTAAGACGGCTTGGCGTCTGTCGCGTGATGATAGTCAGGTTTTATATTCACTGTATATTTGCCCTTAGGCTAAAGCTCCCTGCATTCACTCGAAGATCTAATTACACAGTTTACGTAATTTTAACTGGACTCGAATTTTTTCGGACTTAATAATCATTTATATGGCTTCCTTCGGAAGGAAAATAAAGTCGTGAATTCCGTGGCGTAAATTTACGGCACGTAAAAGAACCTCAAGTGGCCTCTAAGAAAAAATTATCGGCCGTTTCAAGTGCTAAATTCACTGGGACGCTGATGACCTAAGCTGTTAATGAGCGTCCATAAATAAAAAAAAATTATAAATTCTCATTTTATAGTTCATCGTATTTCGTTTCTTTAGTTTTTAAAATAATTCTAAACGCATTACAACACTTTAATGACAAAGAAAATATTCTGCAATATAGTTAACTTTGTGAAAACGATCTTAATTTAAAACTGAAATAAATAATCTAATCGGCTAATTCCCTGCAAATTTGCGAAAGGGAAAGAGATAGAAGAGTGGCCTTTGGAATGATTTCATTTGTGTTCAGCTTCTACTCTGTGGTATCCTTTACTTCACCTCCCTCCCACCGTCCATTCATTGGTCAATTCCATTGCCGCGTGTTTCTGTGATGTTATTAAGGCCTGGATCGTACGGGAGGGACAAATCAATTATTGATAACTGCCCCAGTTGTGTTCCAATGTTGGCATACTTAATCAATTCAAATAAACAACAGTCCTTTAAAAGAAACAGCCCACAAAGCACTTTAATTAACTAGCTGATAACTGCCTGGCGTTCGGTTATTAATTTAACAGAAAATGTTATGGGTCCAATGTGTGCTCTTTTTACTTTCTTTCTTTCTTTCCTTTTTTTTCTTTCTTTCTTTCTTTCTTTTTTCTTTTTTTTTTCCCATACAGTTTATGACTATTAGTACCTTTAGACATAACGAAGCTAAATCCCAGGATTTTTAGTGGCTCAATTGTAATTCTGACAACCGTCACAGTCTTGTGTTTGATGTTCAGTTCGTAACAAAGTTCGTTTTTCTTCAAAATCCTCAGTAGAGGCTCCTTTGCCTGGAATGAATCAGTGCAGTAAATTTCGTTGCATTATTTAAGAGAAAGCAGTACCGTTTACTTCATGTTTCTGATATTCTCAGAAAATTCCCTTGACAGTAGCCTGATGCAGCCTGTGGCAGTCAGTTTGTAGACATTCCCTAGCACATCATTCAAGGCAGGGACAGTCCGTCAATAAGACCGCCACCAAAGAAAATGCTATAATTATTAACACTTTCACTTCTCCTGGTAAACTTTTAAAAATAAAAATGCCCAAAAACAGCTATGCATAGCCAATTAGTTCTTGATTTTATTTTACACAATAAGCGCATTTCCTCTTTATTGTAGTAGCGGTAGCTTGCGGATCCTCCGTTAGCGAGGGAAGCTCATGGGCCAACGATTAAAACTTATATCTTCATGCCAACAAAGATTTATAAATACTTAAATTTGTCTTTCTCCAAGATAGGTTAGCTTTTCTCCTGCTTATTTCTGCATTCTCTTGGGCCAGCAGGAAGACGGCCCATGGCCAGCGTTCGGTATTCTTTCTTTTCTTAGGAACCAGATGTTGAGGAGTTACTGACTACGCATAACTGACTAGGAGTCGTTTTTGCACTTTGTTTTAAACTGGGTTGCTTCCTCACTGTCATTGGAAAGTTGATTTTCACAATGTTAGCTGTTAAGTTACAAAAAAGCACATCTGTTTTGTGGCAACGCATAAAGGGGATTTTTTATTGAACACTCCATTTTCGCGTCTGAGTTTAACTGTTAAGTGAAACGATTTGGATCTCATCAATCGAAAGATATAGGCGCTTTTACTCAGCAAAAGGCACAAAATTAAGATTTTTTTGTTTGAAAAAAAAAATCTTGGCTGATTCGTGTGAAGTGAGAAACATACCTTGTCTATACGTATGAAATTAGAAAACAAATAGAAAAGGCAAATTTCGTTTTTGTACAGGCCGACGAAACGACAATTCATATTACAATTTGTTGTGATATTAGAATGCATCAGTGAGAGAACCGGTTGAAATACTCATAACATTCATTGCTGTTTCTGAATTGACTGCAGAAGGCTTAAGACGCACTTTAACAGCTGATTTAGAAGAGTTTCATATAAACCAGAGGTTATAGCTCAAACGTACGATATCGCTACGGTTATGACAAATGTCTTGATCAAAAGTGACTTTTCCCCATGCCATTTGGGTGTTACGCCCCTGGTCCACCCTTGTATTGAAGCCAGAAGCCGCCGCTAATCCAAGATTCTTTTCTTTCAAGTTGTAACGATTCACGGACTTGCCCAAATGCTGTACAGTGCGTGTATATCAGTCGCTCATTTATCTGAGCAGCATGTAAAGGAACTGTGAGCACAGAGAGGATGAGAATTTGAAGCGTTCAGCGTGAGTGCAATTCACGGATCATCGGCTGCATATACTTCCATAAGTGAGGATCGATAGTGAATGGCTGTGAGAGAATGAGGGCGCCACCATGCCTGTTGCTTCTCATAGAAAACGAGCTCTTCACTGGGTAGATTCTTTATTTGAAACTGCCAACTCTTGTCTCAGGGACAGCAACTAAACTTCTTGCAAATAGAACCTTACTTGAAAAGAAATACATGCTGCTACACTTTATATCAATATTAATTATACACGTTCTTGATATCAAATCTGAGTTTTAATGTGAACACGTTCGATTTTGTGAAAAAAATCGCTTAAACGATGCCATCTATGAATAGTAATGAAAATCAGTACGCTGCTATTGGATTTCTGCAACAAGGTAGAATTTACAGAGAAATAATACTGTAGACAGCAACAGAACTGATCACCTTAAAACCGCCACAGGTGGCCAAGGTCGTTAAAGCGGGAACTCGTGAGCGGAAAGTCTGGGGTTCGATTCCCAGCAGTACTGTCCTCTCTGACTGAGGTTCATTTTTTTTCCTCAGGTTTTCCTCAGTCCTCACAAATGACAAATACCGGGGAGGTACCCTAAACTTAGGTCTGAAACGCTTCTTTCCTTTAATATATATATCCTTTCCCAGTTAATCATTTCATCTCGTGTATCAGTGCCCAACACCTGTGATGCCTCAGTAGTTAAAACATGCGTTAAACTTATTATAAACATCTTAAATGGCGACTTCCATGGCTTGTGGTCAGCGTATCTACAATAATGTAATTAGTAAGTAACTTCGAAGTTGCAAAATCAACTCAGTGTCGTATATAAAATACAATTTAAATTTGAAATGTTAAATCAATTATCCGGTTAATACACTTGATAAAATCTTAATTTAGGGAATTGTATAAGACCACTAGTGTTAACCTGACTAACTTAAAAAATGTTACAGTACACAATTTGTTATTGCTGTTTAAAAGAAATAAATAAAAAACGGACTTACAATAAAAAGTAAAATATTTACAGTTAATAAGCCTTAACAAACCTTCATAATACCACAGTCACAGCATCGGATTAATGGAAAGGTCTTCGGTCATACCAATTTTGAAGAAAGGCCTAAACGCGTTTCCCCCTTGGTACCGAAACTTATCTCTACAGGGGACAACAGGAGAAACGACCACTCTAGAAAAGATTACGTCATATTATTCTTGAAAATTCCCAACAAACAGGAACAAGACACAAGTAACAATGTGAACAGGGAGATAAGGTGGAAAGAAGATTGGGTATTACGTAAGAACTAGACAGGAACATGTGTTAGAACGGCAAAGGTTAAGTTTAACATATAGTGTGAAATATCATGGTAAGAATAAAATTTTTTTTCCTTGCTACACCTTACAGCCTCTTATAGAATTAAACTCTTGAAAGCAAGAGAGGAAGAGAGACCGTTGAAGTTTTAGATTGCCGCAGATATGGTGCACTCTACGAGCTTGATCACCGATCGTCAAACGTTCACTTGTCCCCGCTCTTAAGCTGGCGCTCCCTCATGCGCATAACTTAACGCAGACGCATTAATCGGAGAACTCCTTGTGGATGCGTCATCATTTTGCTTACATTACGTGTCTCTTGTCGTATAACTTCAGACTTTTCCACTTTTATCATTTGATATAGGGGCGATAAAATTACTTAATTTATGAAAGCATGAAACATCCCACTATAAAATTCACACATTCTTTGAACGCGATAAACCGTTTTCATGCTATCTTTACAAAAATTAACAAAAATGCATAAAATACACTTATATATTAAGATATGCTGCATCCTTGCAAAGTTGTTTAAATTGTTGTCAATAATTAAAAACAATACAAATAAAATATGAGCTTTTCCTCTAAAACATCTCCACGAAATTATTTAAAAACTTTTTGAATTATAACTGTAAAATAATTATATTTTTAATATTGTAACTTTTAGCATAAAACAAGAAAATATTTAAATAGTACCGAACGAGAAGCTTTTAAAAACAGGTACCACACTTGTGGTAGTGTTTTAAATTAGTTGTTCTCAGCGGATCACACCCCCTGTCGCGAATTCCTATAGTTTAAAGTTTAAAATCCTAAATTTTAATTCTGATTAGTTTTTAAAGTTCGTCACTGATTAACAAATTTTAAAAATATAAACAAATAAATTCCATTTTTTCAACATTTACCTTTTTATTGTAGTGTGTATCTATACAATAATAATCATAACAATAACATTGCATTGAATATATAAAAACATATTAATAACTAGCAATCCATTATGTACAACATACTTTAATTTTAATTCCTGAATGTGAGGGATGATCCCACATTTCATGATATATCGAGCTTAAGAAGACAAATTTGTATTCTGAGTTCTGGTTGTACGTTTTCCACACAGTTTCTATACTGTTTATAATTAAACACATGGAACAATTTTTCGCACGAGTCGGTTATTACGAATGGCATCAATACTTTCATGGCCGGTTTGGAAAGTCAAGGAAAATCTCCAATAGAGCCGGGCGAGCCCCAGCCTACGCAGTTCACTGCCGAAAGATGCTTGATGTTATCATAGAACTATGGGTGTTCTACAAAGCTCCCTCCGGAAAAAACATTCACCTTCAATTTTTCTCTAATGTATTTACAATGTCCTAAATTTGTATAACTTGTTTTGTTTTATACTTTCAGAACCACTGTTTTTTCAAGTATTTATAAAAATTGAGAACAATTGTAGGTAATATTTATTCATTGATGCCTTTTTATAAAAAGTCTTAAAAGATAAACGCGTATTTCTGTTTTAGCTAAGACAGTATGAAAATCTGATTTTATATAACTAATCAGCAGAGCTCAGAAGTTCAGGTATTTATTTCGGTTAAAATAGGCAGGGGAAAAAAGGCACTTAAAATTCTGAAAATGGGCAGTAATATAATTAAAATAGGTATTTATTAAAAGTGAAAACAGAGAGTAATATCACTCATTAATAATGAAAATAAGCATTTAAAATATTTAATAATTTATTTATAACATTATTTAAGTACTTAAGCTTTCTTGGTTACAAGCAACAACAAAATGTATTTTTCAAGGGTAACTGTCATAGTCAGCCACTTATCAGAGAGAATATTTTTCATTATGGAAAAAGAACTTTCTACTTCCAGTGAGTAGGTCCTGATGGTGTAGTGGTTACCATATTTGCCCCCTAAATCCAAGATCGCGGGTTCGAACCCGGCCAAGACCGATGGGTTTTTTCCGGCGTAAAAATCCTAAGTATGGCTTTCTTCTTAAGGGAAGTAAAACCGTGGGTCCCGTGTCGTACATTTACGGCACGAAAAAGAACCTCAAGCCTGAAAGAGAGGCCTCTGAGCAAAATTTGTCGACCGTTTCACACCCTGAGTTAAATGGGAAGCTGATGACCTGAGATGTTAAAGAGCGTCCATAAAGAAATCGATCAATCAATACTTCCAGTGAAGTGATTGGGGAACATTTATAACCACTTATTTCGGAAGGACTCATACCAGTTACAACAGAACTTTCCCTTTCAGGACATCATTGAAATGTTGATCAAGACAAAGTAAAGTAGTTTTGAATAGTTCTGGCGAACTAGTAAAAGATGCGCAGGGGTTTCTGGTCGATTGCATTTTCTATTAATGGATTTATAGAGGAATCACTTTGGTATTTCTTTTACTTTCGTAATGAGCACGTTGTAGGGATGGTTTATTGCACATCTGTACGACCCTCATCTTTCTCGCTTGCAATTGTTTGCTACATTTATGCAGCTGAGAAGTTACCCCCCACCACAAATTGCCTAGAATTGTCCCGCGGATATCGATACAATATCATTCGCCATGATTATTCAGAACTACAGAACTTCCCTCATCTTCCCTATTTCCTGGTATTCGTATGTCCGAGGTAACCGTGCGTTCCTTTCATTAATGAAGGTTCTGCTATTTAAAGAACTGAATTTGGATGGATTGAGAGGAAAGTTTTTGACTGCTTGAAAAGAAATAAATATATAACAAGATTATAAAAGTATATTTTTGTGAGGTGAGCATGTCATTTAATTTTATAACTTTTTTAGTTCGATATATTGAAATTCTTTGTCTTTTTATAATGCGTAAATAAGGGAAGAAAAAATCCACAACAATGTAAAACAGGCAAAAATTTTAAACCTTAAAATAGGAAACAGAAGCCAAAATAGGCACAAAAAACAGCAAAATAAAAACTGACCCTACCGACATCATGGTACAAAAATATGTTCATTTCTATCTTGACTCGATGTATGTAGGTAGGTAGGTATATATGTATATGGATATATACATAATACATACACATATATATATATATATATATATATATATATATATATATATCCACCCAGATAGAAAAGACATTTTGCCTAACTTCCGAGCTCTCTGATTAGCCTAATTATATGTTAAACCAATGACTTCTTTTGACGCCTGCAAGGCTGCTATAGAATTCTAAAAAACCAGCATATATCAGATTTACGGCATTATATCACACTAGCATCCCCAGCGGCAGACTGTGGTATTCCGAGAGGACAAAAGCTGTCTCCGATAAACGTTATCGTAAAGCCTCAGGCATCGCTTCTGATATGTTTACAAAAGCATGCAATGTTGTCCATGCACTGCCAGATTTTAAAACAAAAGGCAAGAGTCTCTATAGAAATTCGAAACAGTTGCATAGCGGCATTTGTTCTCCAGAGTTCAGATAAAGGGCTAGTGTTGTCAGTTATTTTGATATCTGCCAATGCAGTAAACAGCCTCTTTTCCCATTCGTTCTAGGGCTTAAATTTATAAATGGCATGGAAAATAATGGGGGAAATTAACTAGGTAAAAGAAGGAACTAAGGTTCGCTTCATGGAACCAGATCCTTCTGTGGCATTAGCAAGAAAACTAATGGACCAAGAACAGAATTTGGGGGTACTTTCCCAGTCAAGAATTCTGTAAAATACTGTACACTGGGTTAGAAAGCAAACTTGGAAAGGCATTGGAATGATGACTGGATATTTGCCATTCCAGAAACACCTGAGGACGATGGGACTCTCCCAATTACAGCCTGGTTGCTAAATATTGAATCCGTTTATCAATATTATTTACATTTACCGTAATGAACCTCATGTAAACATTATCAAAGATACATACTATGGTCAATGGGCAGGAGACAGGGACAAGCGTTCATTTAGGCCGTAAGGCTGAGTCTACTTAAAATAGTGTGTAGACTCGTGTACATTAATTGTTATTGACGAGATATTTGCTTATTTGAACTAGTTCGCTGCCTGTGATCTAATGTGCAATACGGTAGAAACTCAGGCTGGCTTCGGCGAGCGTAGTAGTGATTCAAGTCACTGTCAGGGAAAGGTGGTCTTTCAAGGTTGTGTAGGCTAGCCTTGGTCAGGGCCCAGTTGATTATATCTGCCCTTTGACCTGAGACGATATTTTAAAATACAACGTTTCGCTAAGTATGGTTGCATTGTGGCAATATCTACTGATGTAATTGTTCAATTTTAACAGTAAATGACATTTACTCTGACGTATTTTTAATGCCCATTCTTAAACTCCCATAATTTTATATTAGTTTACGTGAAACCGCGGACCATATGATAGTTTTAACGGTTTACCCTCTATTTCAGCGTAATTGCCAAGTGCAGCTGAACGGCGCGGTATTTTACTAGGGTTATAGAGAGAGATCAAAAGACAATTCCGTGCTGGTCGCTTGGAGAGTTGTTATACGCCGGAAGAAAAAAATTGAACGGAAATTGTGTATTGCTAGTCTGTTAATATTGTACTAACGTAAACTCTATAATTCAGAGGGATTTATATAGAACTAATTCGTTTCCTTCTTTATTTAATTAAAATGAATGACGCTAGTCACAATTTATTACACTTCAAATGTAGAGTATTTTTGGGAGATTATTAACCTGTATAGAAAATATTGAAAATGTCCTCCCTCCTGCATAAGGCAACACTTAAAACTGTGTTCATTGTGCAAAATTCTGGCATATTGTCCATCATACAGTTCACAGATGGTTTCATTTATGCGGCTATGCGAACTCACAGAATTCGCGCTATTGGGCGGTCCAAAATCCACATGTCATTCATGAAGCACTTATGCATGCAGTAGAAGTCGGTGTTTGGTGCGAAATATACGCACAGAAAACGGTGCGACTAATTTCTTTTGTTTTGACTGTGAATATTGCGGAGTACCGCCGGATTTTCATGGAGTTTGTTCAGTAACTGGACGGTGTAGAGCTGTGTTATGGATATTTTAAACAAGATGGGGCTACACGCCGTACATAAAACCAATCCATGGGCTTAATTGAACGTTTCTGGGACAACCGGAAAATCTCCAAAACCTGTGGTTACCGAGATCTCCAGATTTGACAATACCGGACTTCCTCCTATGGGGTTACTTAAAAGACAGAGTTTACGCCATACGCCCCCAGACATTGGACCATCTGAAGCACAACAATACATAGGAGATTAATGGTATTGATAACACAGTCCTCCAACGAACGGCCAGTAACATGGAACGATGTATTGAATTTTACCTTAGGCTGGAGGGGGACATTTATAACATTTTCTAAGGAATTAAATAATCTCCCAATGATACTGTACATTAGAGATATAATAAGTTGTGGATAGTTCATTAGTTTTGAAATAAATAAAGAAAGAAGTGTGTTAGTTCTATATAAACCACTCTGTACTATATATTGTTGTACTGTTTAACGAACAGCGGACTTCACTCGAGCCTTGATTGCGACAAATTGTCTGGATGAGGATTTTTCACGCAGTAAAAAAATTACTAGCGTAACTTGATAATTTGCATACTTCAAAATCGTTAATTCATTTAATTTCAGGTGTAGGACGCTGAAATAAATAATACATAAAATAATACCAGAACACTAATAATTGATGCGGTAACCTTATAAGCACATAAGAGAAAGTCTTTGAAAATGCCGTTACCAATCCATAACGCGCCCGCTAACGAAAATGTATCACCAGCGAAAAACTCAATACATTTAGCAGCACGCAAGCTGTATAGTAAACAATGACTGACTGCACTGAAGTTAATTTATAGTCGGGAGATTTCATTGATAAAATTGAAGAACCTCACGCAATTTATGAAGAGAGCGCGTAATAACAGGTGTTGTCAAACTATACCGGGTGTAACAATAAGGTAAGGCCAAACTTTCAGTACACGTTCTTCACACATAGAAGAACAAAATGTGTTATATGGACATGCGTCCGGAACGCTTTATTTCCATGTTAGAACTCATTTTCTACAACTCTATATAGTACATTAATCATGGGAAACGCACAGGAACAGAATGTACCAGCATACCACATGAAATGTTCAAAATACCCTCCATCGTCTCATCGCATCGCATTGAATCCCAAATGCGCAGGTATCTCCCTGGAGAATTTTTTGCAACCGTTTACAATACGGGCACAAAGACTCTCTGCATCTTGTGCCGGGGTTCCGTACACAAGAGCTTTCGAATGCCGCCACAAATTAAAGTCTAGTGGGTTTAGGTAAGGTCAGTCAGCATTACCTGCGTTCAAATGGAACATCAAAACACTGGCGGTGAACCTAAGAACCATAACTTAACCAGAGGCAACTAAGGGAGCACTGAACATTTCATATAAGCAAGAGTTTCATGTGATATGCCGGTACGTTCTGTTCCTGTATGTTTCCCATGATTAATGTACTATGAAGAATTGTAGAAAATGAGTTCTAACATGCAAATGAAGCGTTTCCGGACTCATGTCCATATAAAATTTTTTCTGCTTCTAAGTTTGAGGAATGCATCCTGAAAGCATGATCGTACTTTATTGTTACACCCTGTATATGCATCTTGTGAAAAGTAATTCAAAATGTAAAAATAAGGAAAATGCTCTGGTGGGTCCATTATCTAATATTTTATAAAGCAATCTGCTGAAATAAGAGTGAGAAATATCAGCAGGTTTAGTTGAGTAGCTATATTCTGGATAACTATATGCTTCATACTTCCAAAGTATGTCTCATAGAAGTTTTAAAATTATACCATTGAATACATTGACTGTTCAAGCTAGAATTTCTGGGTGTCTTTTTGCCATTTCGTCACAAAACATGAGTATAATCTAACTTATTTATTTCCTACTTAATTCCCTATGGTGTATGTAACTTCTTAAAGTTCCTGTACCGCTTGCATATCCTTCTTTGTTTTGCGTTTCTGTTCGGTTTCCTCATTCGCTTTCACCTGGTCTTATATAGTGTAAAGTTCTGTGTTACTCAATGCTGATGTGATTATTCGAAAACTATATGCAATTCTGAGGCAATAATTTCTTAGCTCACCAATATAATATGATAACAAATTTTCACAGCTCCGAAAGAGCGCCGCTTATTTCCTAATTTTTTCTACAGCTAATCAAATGGCTGGACACTAGGGACTATTCCTTGTAATTCATCATGGATTCTGATCACAGGGGGAAAAATCAAATGATACAATGAACTGATAGTTGATTAAGCTGATGGTACAGCTTTTTATTGGTATTACCTCATTACAAAGCGAATGTGTTACCTGTAGGACGCTGTTAGGATGGTCAGGGAGAAGAGTTGCGCATATTAACCCGCCCACTTCTCTCGATGTTCTGTCACTTTTTTCTTATCAAAATCTCCAAGCATTGCAGCAATACGCATGCGCAAAGCTTGGCTTCTTCTATGTTTCACACACGCCAGACGAGCGTGCAATTAGCTCGCGATAGTTGATCTCAAGAATACGTTACAATAATGATGGTATCATTATTAATATTTTAATTTATAAGTCATAAGTCCCATTATTAAAGCACGATTTCCATTATCAAGTCCCCATATGCCACAATTTATAAATAATCTGATACATTTTTGTGTGTTACAAATAATTTACTACAAATGATCGTATTTTCTAACTATTGCAGAAGCAATGAATTCTTATTAGTTTTTAATATGGGAAACATTCTATGCTCTAAAAGCAGCCATGAAACCCTAGGTCTTTCATGGCTCCAGTTTTGTTTATATGCACAATGTTTAGTTGACAAATCCAGTTTTAACTCCGGCATCAATTACCGGATTCTACTATGTCGGCAGTGAGGACCAGGATGATAATGCAGTTGTAGCATGACAGAGGAAAATGGTTAAAACCTAAAATACAATTCTTAATATTTTATATCATAAATAAAATCAAAATATTACTTTCACAAAAAGAAAGATTTTTCCCTTAATAGAATTCTTTGTATAACTCAGACAAATTTATAACATGTGAGCTACTTGATAAGAAAATACAGAAATTCGTTCTAGCTGGCCGACAGTAAGGAAGATCAGATGTAGTAGCTTCCCAGTAGTGCATTCTATAGCGGCAAACTGTTCGGCATACTAGGACCCTAAAGCTTTAAAGTAAAGGATTATTATGTAATTTAATTATACCTTTATCGAAAACGTTCATGTTGAAATCTGTCGAATTCCAATTAAGCTAATACTGCCCAACTGATCGCTGATGGAAACAAATTCGTACGTTAATGGAGTATAGCTTTCTGTGAGGGAGGCGGGGGGGGGATATGAAATTCCAATTGAAATTTCACGGATGATTGAATCAACAAAGGATATGTAATTTATTAATCCCCTTTATCTTTTAAGACTTTTCCAGGAAATAACCACCACAAAAGCTTTAAAACAAAAACAAAAAGATGCTTAATTTTTCTCGAAATATATGTGCGATTATTTTGCTTGAAAACGAGTATTCTGTTAAGATAGCGATCTGGATTTTGTTTTCACTATATTTCGATTGAGAGGTACAACTAGAATATTTTCAAAAAATAGAAATTAATTATCAGGATAAAGCAATAACCCAAGTACTCGTAATTTTAACAGCATGTCTGTTTATGAACAGCAATGTGGTCCAACAGGCGGCCATCGAGTGCTCTTTTCTCTAACCCTCGAAGGAAGTACATTGGTGCGTTCTTTAAAAACTTAAAAATAAGTTAATAATTAAGTACTGTACCTATGTACTAGTTGGAGGAAGTGAGCGAGAAAAGGAAAGATAGCCGCATATCCAACCCCATTCTTCATTCCTTCAGGCCGCGCTGTTTCCGATTTCAAACGGCGGAACGTTGCTTTATGTGAACAACAAAGCAATCCTACTGCAAGCTTGTCTCAGCACCAGGTAAATGTTCGCAGAAGGCGAAAACTTAAAAATTCATAGTGGGATTCTTTAGCACATGTTAATCGCAAGTTTGCACAGCTCGTTGAACATAAACGTTTTACAATTGGCTTGTTGAGCAATAATCATTAGTTCAAGTACTTCGAGTGTATATATATTATAACTTAAAAGATTGTATGTTGAAGACCGTAATAATAATAATAATAATAATAATAATAATTCAATTAATGAAAGTAGTAGTTTCTTTGTTGTTATAAAATTCTATACATTATAAATATATTGTAGGTATGGGCAATCTATCATACATGATAAGTATGAGGGTAAGTCAATAAATTTCGGGTCTAACCATTTTCTAGATATGATAAAAACAAAAACTATATTTTACTATTCAATCTAGTTACACTTTATTGAAATATACTTCTCACATCTTTGAATTAAATTTTCAATCCCCCCCCCCCCCAAATAGTCAGAAGGCTTGTCTGCAAAATGGGCATAAACAGCATCCATCAGTTCTTTTGTCACACTTACATTTCCTTCCTCGAACATTCTTCTTGAGTTTTGAGAAGAGGAAGTAGTCAATGGGAGCTAGATATGGGCTATTGGGGGGATGGTCGATCTCCTTGAAGTCACATTTCTTCACAGCTTCCTTTGCAACAAGAGCGGTGTGCACAGACGCCTGGTCGTGAGGAAGGCACACGCCACCTCTCAGCTTTCCTCGCCTTTTCTCTTTGATGGAAGCACGTAATCTGTGCAGTAGGCCAGCATAATACTCCCCATTTACTGTGGTGTTCCTCTCCTTGAATTCAATGAAGAGTATTCCTTCACAGTCCCAAAAGATTGTGGCCATGATCTTCTTGGTTGACTGATGACCTTGTCCTTTAGAGGCGGTGCTTCGCCAGGTTTGCGCCATTCCATTGATTCCTTTTGGACAAGGGATCATTAGAGGACCACGTTTATCTCCTGTAACAATGGTTAGCAGAACTTCTCTCTCGTTGCCACGGCACGGCAGAGCTCCAAAAATACTTGACAACAGATAACTCTTAAGGACCGACCTGCATGCTCTTCGTCTTCAATGCTTTCTCGACCCATTCTTTTACGGTAAAATATTAAGGGAATGTTTCCTGATTTTCACCGTCCAATCGCTGTTTAGTTTCATTTGGAGTAAATCGTTATTTTGTGAAGAACTTAATATCAGCTTCGATACTCCATTTTGAACATGTCACACTCCTCTACACATAACCTTCTTTATGCAACTATATCTGAATAATTGAACACAGCGGAGCGGAAATTACAGCTGCAATTATTTACTTAAGAGATGAGGTATGACGCCAGATAAGGCGTTGTGAAGGCGATAATTGTTATCGGCGAGGCCGGAAACTTATGGACCTACGCTCGTACGATATACAATTAGATAGAGAGAGGAAAATAATTATTTAGTTTACTAGTAATTTTCATTCTAACCAGAAAATATATTTTCTAGCTTCGCGCACTTGGCTGCAAAATGTTCATACTCGGCAACTGTGTGTAATCTGCAAACACGTCCTAGCATGCTATTCGACCTCTAATTTAACTTGGCTTAAGATAATATTCTGGAAAAGTGTTTTTCTCGGGTACTTCCAGTGAGTGTATATGACCCATATACATATGTACCCATTCCTCATCCGCTACAAAATATGACAAGTTTTCCTATCAGATCTACTCATCATCTTTTGACCCTCATAAGTCTAAACCTAGAAATTCCGTTCTAATTTCTCTAGAACGAGCACAGCTCTTTATCTCAGTTAATTTAATTTCATGCGATAGGCTCAAGGAGACTTCCGTTCACACAAGTAAGTTGTTACGAAAGGTATTAATATTTTATGGCCTTCTTTGATAGTCTGGGAAAGTTAATTATGCAGTTAACTGCCGAAAAATTCATGATATTGCCTGGGAAACCATGACGGTACATATTTTTTCTACTTGGTCAAGTATTCGGCTTACGTATTTTAAAGCTCCCTCCGGAACAAATAGTCGCCTTAAATTAGGTTATAATTTACTTTACCTCAATAAACCTTATTTCGAGGTTTAAGCTTGCCTGTTAGGTTTCATATGTATTGCATCCAATCTTTCCTGTTGGTCTATTATGAAAAAGAATTGGTGATAAATAGACTACATCTCTGTTTTAAACCGCAGTTTGTTTTCATTTCTTTTGCTATTTTCCCGTCCAATTCAATTATAATTTTTATATATGTATAAACGTTGTATAGCTTTAATTATGTGTAATCGGCAATCTTTTTATACAGGATGAACAATTCTTTACGCAACTGGTTTCGCGACATGCAGCCGGCCGGCGAGGCTGGCTGCTGTATCGCCGGTGTTCTGCTTACCCAAGATTTCAACTCATACTAAAACCTCGCGCAGCGGAGGGGAAATAAACTCCCCACTTACCCGCCTCCGCCGACATAGTGCCGGTCCTGCGGTTGCGTCAAGCATTGTTGTTAGTTTGTTTTATTTACAGACGCTCTTTACCATTTGAGATCATCAGCGTTCCATTCTACTCAGGGCGTGAAACGGCCGACAAATTTTGCTCAGAGGCCTCTTCTTTCAGCCTTGAGGTTCTTTATTGTGCCTAAATGTATGACATGGGAACCACGGCTTTACTTCCCTTCCGAAGAAAGCCATACTTAGGATTTTTACGCCCGATAAAATCAGTTGGTCCTGACCGGGATCAAACCCGCGATCTGCGCCAAGCATTGCTCACCCTCTATATTTCCCATAGCCGTAAGAAACTCACCTTATCAAACGCTTTGTCTCAGTCAATAAATGCAATTTGGATTTCGAAATTGATTTCTCGATTGTTTTTCTATTTCTTGTTAAAGCATTATCTATGCATGCTCTGATCTATATCCAGTTTGTGCTTCACTAATGTGCTTTTCTGTTAATGTTTTTATCTGGAAGGAATGATTCGAGCATAAATTTTATACACTACAATCTATAGACTTATCCCTTTATACTTTGTGCAGTCATTTCTTTGTCCATTTTAAAAATGGGCATGACTTTAAATATTTCCCATTCTTTTAAGATTTTCTTCGTTCTCCAACATATATTCATTCTATGTAATAGTCAAAGTTTAATATTAAATCCTACATATTTAATTATTACTATTTGGATATGATTTATTGCTGGTGATTTGTAATTTTTCATTTTGTTTATCCCTTTCTGCATTTCATCGAAAGTTGTATTCACTGCCCTTCTTCATATTCTTCTGATATATTTTCATTATTTTTTTCATGATATAATAGTTCTGTGCAACACTTCATGCATAATTTTGCTGTACATCTGTCTGTTGATTTTGAATGTCTCATCCTTTCCGTGCTACATTTTATCTCCCATAGATATCTTATTTTAATTGTTGCTATAAATGTATTCCATGGTTCCTGATGACTTTATCAAACTTTTAGTTTTGGCTATAATCGTTACAGTTTATACTTTTCTTCATTTTCTTGGTTAGTGCCTTAAATAGGCTTTTTTTTTTTTCCTCTTTCTATTGGTATTTTAATACTCTATTTCGAGATGTTCTTCTGTTTAAACTTGCATTAAATATTGCGTCATTCTATGTTGGAACAGATCTTTTATATCACTGTTTTGTAATAAATATATTTGAAATGTTTCCTTATTATCTTTATTATATTTTCTATTTGTTGTATTGTTTTTCATCTTGCTAAAATGTAAATGTCTGTAGTTACCGAGTAAGGTCCTGTATTCAATTCCGCTTCTCTGCTGACAGTTTTATCCTCAACTAAGTTTGCCAATTTATAATTAACATGTGAATCCTCTGGCAGCCCATGTATATTTACCTCAATAAATACACATAGTAAATTTTTACCATCTTTGGTTTTTGTTTTTTTTTTTCGTAATTCGTTGTTTTATTTATACATCGAGTATAAATGTTGTTAGCAGTACCCTTTGGAGGGCCTCGTGTATCTTTGGTGTTCGCAGATCACAGTTTGAGAACCACATATACAGTATCGCTTTGGATAATATGAATCTATTTATGTTGACTATTTTATGTACGCGTTTTTCACATGAGTCACTATTTATGTATATATCATCTTTTCGTAATACTAGTGGATATATTAGCATGCATGTTACATAGACTGTCTTATTCTATTATGTGCACTTATTTTAAGCCAATCAGAGCAATTTCTTTATTTTGATGTAAGTAGGCTAGATGGGGGTACAAACGCCTGTTAAGGAATAAATCTCTCATAGCAGAGAAAGCTTAGGAAGATCTCGTGATATAAAGTATCAGATGAGACAGGTTGGCGGTTCCATACTTGAAGGAGGACACGATAGCTCTGTTGGTAAAGCGTTATCCCGGAAAGCTGAAGATCCTTGATTTGAATCTCTGACCTGACCCAATATTTCATTTCCAGCTTAAGGCTAGCATGAAAAAAAAAAAAAAAAAAAAAAAAAACAATTTTTGTATGTAATTTTATTATAATACATATAACCTATACAAGGTACATATTTTTTGTTGTGATCCTATTTATGCAGACAGTACAGAATACATTTTCATCATATTGTATAGGCCATCAAACTGACTTCTTTTCTATTTTCAATCCATTGTGTGTATTTTTGTCACAATATGAGACTTTATATATTTGTTTTTAAGAATACGTGCACTATTATTTAGCTGTACAAATAAAACTTGAGCTACATGCGGTATGATGACCCGAATTCGAATTCCAATGGGTGAAGCTGCCTGCCTGATCGAGTAGCAGATAGCTTAGCGCTTTAGTTCTCGCAATTTATTTTCGCCTTCACTTACTCCCCCATTGTCTGATATGCCCGGAAATGCTATGAGTTTTAGAAGTTCTTCAAAATAGTTGTTATATTAGGAACAGCTATTGTTCATGAAACTTTTAATGGGCGTTTCTGCCTACTCACGGTGGGAAGCAAATATTAAATCTAAAATGATACCCACCTATTCATAACTAAACTTCTTCCAATACTCAAGAATTTATTTGAAATGAAAGGTAGTAAATAAGAAAAAATCTCCCATGACTTATTCATTATTATACTTATTTCTCGAAAAAATGCATTAATGGGTGTACGATATTTTGCTTTTGAAACTTCCTCTTTGAGCAGTTAGGTTAATGAACAAAAACTTATGTCTTAAATCCAGAGACCATGATAATAAAACGTGTGTGCTACAATGAACACAATTGTCATGTAAATACCACAAGCATATCATGCATTTAATCGCTTAAATTGTTGACAAGCAATTTCAAGTGACTGTGTTGCTGAACAAATACGAAAATAGAATAACATCTCACAATTATAAGCATGGCATAACTTAAACCCTAAGTAAACACTTGATACGTTTTATTGCTGTCACATTGGTATAAATTTAAAAATATTTCCTCCGGTGACAATAAACTAACAGGTGTTCTAGATATAGTTTTTCACGCGAATTCAGAAATTTTTCTTTTTTTTTTCTAGGATGTCAGATGTTTTCAAAAAGCAGAAAAGCAGAACTTTTATTTATAAATAAAACTGTTTTAGGTTTATCCTAATCTAAACGCTAAATATATAGCATGAATTGATTTTGAACCTTTACAGCAGTATTAACGGGGTGTGTGATAGGGATGATTTATGGAAAGGTAATTAATTTAATTGAGTGGTTCTCAGGGATAATATTGTTCCTTTCCCGGCGATATTATTACCGCTGACTTATAGTTTTTGCCTCCGCTGAGACTTTCTGCTGAATATATTTATGTCTTCTTCATACCATAGGGGAATGAGTGAGGAAATGAACTGGGTGGTTAACAAGATATGCAGTGCTATGATATATAGCACGATTTATTATCAAAGTTTGTGCCAATAAATGAGACACCGTTATTCCTTGGAGAATTTCTTGTTACATGTGACCTTTATGTACTATATGGTGACGCCCTGACTCACTTTGATAAGTCCAAAACTTCCTACTGTTCACTCAATAAAACTGATATTGATGCAATGCTAAACTTGACAAGACTATTCTTATAACACGCCACTAGTTCCGTAATGACAAAAAATCGCTAACTTCCAGCTGACTACAGCTACCTCTGACCAAGAACCTCAAGAACTGGTGAAAAATTGCTCTTGAGCCTCAAAATAGTAAGCAAGTAAACGTGGGGGGGGTCATTCAGTTTGCCTCGCGCTCCCTTTATTCTTTTAAAATGTTATTTAAGAAAAATCCAGAATATAATCTCTCAACTTCGCATTACTATTGGATAATAATTTCCTCCGGTCCTTATTATTTTTCCTGATTGGTTAATAATGTTTACGTGACTCAGCATGCCACACACATATAAAGTTAGTTTCTACTTCAAGAGGTTATCGACTTGTCATGTTATCCCCGAAGCTGGAATAGTGTTATTAGGCCTATTCTTGCTAATTTAATAACAACAAAGCTTTCAGGCAATATACAAAGAGATATCTTTTCCATTAGCCCTGCTTTAGAATTATCCAAATAATAGCGGTTCGCTTGCTTTATATACAAGAATACGGTTTACAATAGGCGACAGAAATTTCCAGGTCAGATTTTATGGCTAGGGTGATTTTCTGCACTCTGGTACAAGAAAATAACATTTTATACACAACGTATCAACACAAGTAAAGAAATAAAAATGACACTGCAATCATAATTGGAACAGAAAAGTTACATAAAGTTAATTAATATAATAACTCTAATTTAATTAGGGGTGGCAACTTATAATTTCCCTCTCACCTTGTTGACCAACATTCGTCCATAAAATACGCCCTCTTTAGCATCCAGCTGTAATCTGCCATCATGTTCATATTTTATCTTCCTTGATATCTCTTTTCCATTTCCTTTAGGCCCTAATGATATCTTTCAACCATCTCATTAAATTAATTGCCTAAATGTTCAGGAAACTCGTAAGAAAAGCAATTTCACACTCGCATTACAGCCCATTTTGAAATGATGTAGCAGATATTCTAAAACATGTTCATTAATTTGAGTAATTTTCCCTGAAAATTTAAGGAAATAGTCTTGAGGCTTACCGGGACACACTATATATTTTTTTCATATGAATTGAATATCGTTAGCGAAAGAATATGTCCCATGAAAGCGGTCTTCATTTGGAAACTTTCTTTCCTTATTTGGTATCTAGAAACTGCTTTATTAAGTCTAATTTGATATACAAAGTAAGGTGTAAGGTCTTTTTTTTGCATGATATATTTTTTTGATTCTAAAGTATGCATATTTCAGCTAGGCCACTGTTTTTCTTCTTCTTTTGATTGTTCTATTCGCAATTAACTGGATAACTGACCTCGAAGCTTGACAGCTCTTGTACAAAGGACGTTAAAGCATTGCATAGTACGGCACGAGGCGAAGGGAGTGTGGCTTCCGGTCTCATAACCCAGGTAATGTTTAAAAAAAATTGTTTGTAAAGATTAGACTTGTATGTACAGCTCTAGATAAGTAGGGAGTTTATTCTCATGTTAAGTATTTTTTCTGAAGATAAATGCCCATTACCTAGTTAAAAACTTCGAATGAATAAATAGAAAATCTTAATTCACATAAAATATATTTTCAATAAAATATGTAAGTACATATTTTCAGGAAATCCTAAACGAACACGTATTCAATTTTATTTGCACTGCTCTTTATATGTGCAAATGTTCATGCACATTCCGAAAGATTACCATGTTTGAAAGGTGCAACCTCTCCTGTCACTCAGCACTTCCTCTTGTGGTCTTCTATTTCGCATGTCTTCTATTTGGCCATCACTAAATGCATCGTTAATGTTTTCTGTCCCTTTTGAAGCTCTCTAACCCATTCTTTTAAGGTTGAATATGAAAGGGAATCTTAAACATTTACTCCATCTGTAGGAGTATGTGCTTCCTTTGTAAAATATTGTATCACCGCGCATTAGGAAACTGCACACACCTCTAGTTACTTCTATTGCACAATTGTTTAATAGTAACAAGGAAATATTAGACTATTTCCCGGCCCAAAGTTCTTCCTACAACTTGCAACTGCGTCAAGCTGGAAACTTACGAATTCTACCCCGCTCTAGAGATGCACAAACTGTTAAAATTCACACATAGTTCTTCATATACCGGGTGTCCCATAAGTCTGGACACATAGGATAAGAACACAATGCAATCACAGGATATGTTCAAAGTGTTTGCCATTGTGATGCTACACAGATGAAGGCGCAATTTCCATTCTTATATCACTTTATAAATCTCAGTTGTGAAAATTTCCCAACACGCACGAGCAATGCGTTCTTTGAGATAGTGAATGCTCTGAATATTGACTTCGTATATCTTGTCTTTGAGAATGCCCCAGAGATGAAAATCAAGCAGAGTAAGATCTAGGCTCCTGGGGGCCTTTCTATGGGTCCTCTGCGTCCAATCCAATATTTTGGAAACTTTGCATGAAGTTACCGTTTCACTGTTCGTGCATAATGTGCAGGTGCGCCATCCTGCTGAAACAATTCCAGGAAGTTTACTTTTGCGTTGAATAGACTTGGATATGCTTCTTCTTGCAACTCACTCAGATATCTTTCATCGGTTACCGTCTCGTGAAAAAGGAAGGGACCAATGGTTCTGTCTTTCCATATCCCGCACACCACACTATGACTCTTGTCATTTTCTTGATCTTTTGAAGGATTTATTGATGACCAGTATCGGGTGTTCTGACGGTTAACTTCCCCGGAAACATAAACGTTTGCTTCATCAGAGAACAGAATGTATGATGGAAACATCTTATTTCTATCGCACTGCCCTTCGGCCCATCTACACAACTGCATGCGTCTTCACTTAAGCGTTAGTGGAGTTGCAGTTTGTATGGATGCCAAAGATTAAGTTTTAGGATGCGATAGATGCTGCTCTTGGTCTCGCCAGTTTTACAGGACACACGCCGAAGAAATCTTGGGACTGACAGCGAAGTATAAGCACTGACTGGTTTATCACTAACAGTTCTTGGAGGTCCGCTGCCAGGCCTTTTATGCAAGGACCCATTCTCTTGAAGGTTTGGTATCAGTTTGCCAACACATCTGTGTGTGATTGGTGAACTAATAAATTTTTCCACCACTTACCGATAACTATGGATTCCCATCGACAAAATAACTTGTATTCGCTCCTCCGTACTGAAATCATTTACATATAACAGCAAGACATGTAGTAGGGTAAACCTATGGGTTGTTGTTGATTTGATTTATTTATGAACTCTAACATCTCAGGTCCCATTCAATTCAGGACGTGAAACGGCCAAAAATTTGCTCAGAGGCCTCTTCTTTCAGGCTTGAGGTTCTTTTACATGCCGTAAATCTACGACACTGGACTCACGACTTTATTTCCCTTCCGAAGGAAGCCATACTTAGGATTTTTACGCCCGAAAAAAAGCCATCGATGCTGCGATATTGGGTTTATGAGGCAAATATGGTTACCACCACACCACCAGGACCGCTAACCCTATGAGTTCAGACTTATGCAACATCCTGTATTGTTCATTCCAGATACAAATACTGATTTAATGGTGATATGGTGGAGTTTATTTATCGCAGGAAGGAATGTTATGAATGTTCTCTAAAATAGAAATGTACATGAGTATTTCCTATATAATGGTATTTTTGAAATATTTTAAAATTAAAAATAAATACAAACTATGTAATTGCATGCTTAGAATCTGTAACAAAAGAACATTACAATTTTTTTTTCTAAAATTTGTTAACTTATGCTAATCACATTTATTAAATTTAACTCTTTTAAATACTAGGAATTCACTATTTAACTAATGCAATGTTACAACGACATGTGCATCGTTTCTATTTTGAATCTGAACTACTTAAAAGCGTCGGCGAGCTAGAAATAGAAGTTTTTGTCATTTTCCGGGAATGTTTTTCCATTCCTCTAAACACAAAATGATTGTATTATTTCACAACTCAGCTCTCGATTTCAACTCTGGGTGTTACACTCAGTAAACCGAAAATGATTGGCTCTGTCTCTCTGATGCTGGTTACCAACAGAATTACAGACCTTTTAAGTTAATTACTTCGACGGTTTTCAGATGAATAGTTTTCGCACTTTGTAGTCTGTTTTTCGCAACATTTAGAGTCAATAAATGCTCAAAATAGAAAGTCTAAAACAATAATATATGCTTTTGAATAGTTTTTGACATAGCGTGCACGTGCCTTTACAACGCTATAGTATTTGTTTTAAAAATGTCTTATTTTCACTGGATTGAGGGAAATATTGTATTGCTTGTGTCACTAGTCACTATACAGCATTTCTGCTACTGTTTTAAGTTCATTTACACAAATTTGAGAAAACTTTAAATTATAAGACTGAAAACTGCCACTGAAATTTTATAGAATGTATATATAAAAGATGCACCCAATAAGTTTATCTCTTTGTATCTAAAGTGTTTACAGTATCTGAAGAGAAAATTTATAAGTATATAATTACTCCAAACCTGGCATCTGTATGCTTTGTCTTATAAGCAGGTCTCACCTAAAACTGTTTTAAAATGTCCTGTAAAATGATCGAAAAATTTTAAAATATAATCCTAAACATTTGAATAAAAGTACGAAACTATTCACTGGAATGGGGTATGTTTATGCTGTTCACATGATACATGATATGACGTACTTTGAACTACAAACAATTAACCAATATCACTATATTTTGGCGAAAAGTAAAACATTTCATAGTTTCATAAAATTAAGAGTGCAAATATATTGATAATACTTAATAATTAGCATTTCAATCCTTTCAGTTTTTTTTTTCATTCTTTTTTACACATAAAATGACTTAATTCGACAACTGCACAAAATTAAGAGGGTAGATCAATAAGTTTCCTGCCAAACAAATTTCTAGGTATGATAAAACACAAAGACTATTAGACTTAGAATTCATATTTCAACCCCCCCCCCCAAATAGTCGGAAGTATTTCTGCAAAATGGGCATAAACGGCATCCATCACTTCTTCGTTACACTTAAATTTCCTTCCTCGAAGGTCCTCCTTGAGTTTTGAGAAGAGGAAATAGTCACTGGGAGCTAGATCTGGACTGTAGGGTGTATGGTCGAAGCCACATTTCTTCACAGCATCAAGAGTTGTGTGCACAGGTGCTTTGTGAAGAAGGCGCACACCACCACTCAGCTTTCCTCGCCTTTTCTCTTTGATGTAAGCACGTAGTCTGTGCAGTAGGCCAGCAAAGTACTCCCCATATACTGTGGCGTTCCTCTCCTTGAAGTCAATGAAGAGTATTCCTTCACAGCCCCAAAAGATTGTGGCCATGGTCTTCTTGGTTGACCGAGTGACATTGGCCTTTAGAGGCGTACTTGCCAGGTTTACGCTACTCAATTGGTTCTCTTTTGGACAAGAGATCTAATAGAGGACCATAGTTTCATTTCCTGTAACAATGGTTTGCAGAACTTCTCTCTCGTTGCCATGGCAGAGCTCCAAAAATGCCTAACAACACATGACTCGCTGCTTTTGGACTAAGGAAAGAAGTCTAGGCACCCATATTGCACTAACCTTATTCGTGTTTAAATGTTCATGAATAACTCCAAGAACTATTGTTTTAGAAAAGCCTAACCTTGCTGCTATTTCTGTAACTCTGAGCCGCCGGCCTTCCTTAATTTCTCACAAGAGTGGTTTCAGGAGTGAGCACCTCCAAGAGCCGACCTGCACGCTCTTCGTCTTCAATGTTTTCTCGACCCATTCGAAAATGTTTGGCCCATTCTTTTACGGTAGAATATGAGGGGAATGCTTCCCCATTTACACAGTACAATCGCTGTTTAATTTCATTTGGAGTAAATCTTTTTTTTGTGTGTGTGAATAGCTTAATAACAGATTGATACTCCACTTTGAACATGTCACAAGCGGAGCGGAAATTACGGCTGCATTTAATAATAACTTGACAGATAAGATATGATATCAGATAAGGCTTTTTGAAGGCGATGATCCTTATCTGCGAGGCCGGAAACTTATGGACCTACCCTCATATGTTTTATTAGGACGTTATGCCAGCTTTAAATGGAAAACATTTGTAAAGAAAAAGCTGTTTCCCTATTAAGCGTCTTTATCAAATGGAAACATCCCTAAAAAAGTGCACGGTGTACTGGCTTCAATTCTTCCCTCACTGCTCATCGTAGACAACGGTGACCACGCTTACGTTCTCGAAGAAAAGAAACATCGATTGTACATTGTATAACTCATTTCACGTCTATATGTGCGATAGGTAAGTACACTAAATCGTTGAATGTTGCTTTGTTTTCAATGCCAGTCATGCTAAAAGCTTCACATTTTAATACCCCAATGAAACACAAATAATGCATAGCCTGAATTCTTGTCAAAAACACAGTTTAATTTTACCCTAATATCAATAGGAAACATCACCAGGAACATTTTTAATGTTTCTTTGGTTGTTCTAACCAGATCGATTTTCTTTTTGAGAATTTCTTTATATCTCAAATACACCACATTTAAGTTGTGGTTCTTATGGCGTTATTAAACGTTGTGATAATATTAAATAAACGTAAAGGATGACCTAAAGTATAAGATTAATAACTTTACCAAATTGTAAAATAAAGATCTTAATAAAAATGAGTACAAATTGCCAAAAATGATCAACCGTTTCAATAACGTGGGGGATATGCTTGGAATTTGATTACATGTATCTATATCCACTACACACCAATTAAAATGTACTGTATCATCATATAAATAAAAACACCTGGTGAAAGATATTCTGGTTGTATGACTAGCCTCTTTAGCTCTCAAATCAACTGGGAATATAACTGCTCGTGTTAATTAGTAATGCTGCGCTGTTTGTACAAATGAATTGCCTTTTTTTTTTACCTGTAATATTTTAAAGATAGGAGTATATTTCTATTTCAATTTCTGTTAAAACAATATTGTTTGTATAGAATTATTAAACTGCCGCTATTGTCAGTACTGGTTTACTATTATGGCAAGCGGTAACAGAATTTGTACCAATCTCTCTTTTATTAAATACAAACAAGGAAATCCATTGAAAAGTGTTGAAAAAAGAATTGTTTTAAAGTTGTATATATTTAATTAAAATGACTCGGTCAGTTACAGTTGGATGTAAAAAAAATCTCTTAACAGGAATTTTTAAAACACAGGGAAAGGGGTTTCCTTGAACTGTGATGATTTGGTGAAAACTGCAGTTTGTCGAAAAGTTATGTTATTTTTTTTAAAACGAATCCACAACTTTAAAAGTCCTAAATACTATTAACGACGATTCACATTTGCCCATTCCTAAGAGATTCATCTTACACAAGTTTTTTAAAGACACGGGGATTTAATTTTTAGCACAACAAAAAATAACAATATAGTTTATAGTGATGACACAATATGGAGGAAATAATAATCACTGGAAGGCCTGTGGTGCTCTATTTAGCATTGTTATAATATTTTGTTCCTTTTTGTGTAGTATAAACGACATAATTATATTTTTATAGTTCCTATTACTCTATGAAGACAAATAAAACGAAACAAAAGTACACATAGACGTTAGGTTTTTGTTTTATTTACGGACGCTCTTTTATTGGCCAAGGCTCCCCATTTAATTTAGCGCGTGAAACGGCAGAAAAATTTTGCTCAGAGATCTCTTCTTTCGGCTTGAGGTTCCTTCATGTGCTATAAATCTATGACAGGGACCAATGCTTTACTTCCCTTCTGATGGAAGTCATGCTTAAGATTTTTACGCCCTAAAAATCCATAGACCCTGGCCGTTTTAGCCAGCGGCCTTGGGTCTATGACGCAAGTGTGGTTACTAGGACAGACACATAATGTAATTGACTAATAAGAAATATAGTTTGGGCAAAACTGAAAACTCGCAGTAGTACTTAACTTTTGATTTTTCGATGGAAGGAGTGTACTTTTAGCAGAAAATCACGTAATATAACTTTTTTCGTAACTTTTACAATGACAGACTACCTGGTTCACGTAAATAAATTTAAATATAATTATCATGTTCTATTTATGTATTAATGATTAAACATTATTGTATGCATTTTTGCAGAAAAATTAATGTAATATTAATTATTTAATCAATAAATATATTTTATAACATTACCATATTCAGAACTCGCATTTCCGTATTAGTATGATGCTATAAAACATTTTAAATTTAACAAAAAAGAATAAATAGTAAACACTATTAAAAATATTTACTCAAATTCGCTCAACGCTGTATCTATGCCATGTAAATCTACTGTACCAGACACTACTTTATAAGCAAAATGTCCCCAAATAAGATTTTATTTTTTGAGATGAAACGTATTGTAGAGCTGTACAGCTATTGAACACTAATAAAATAATATTTTAGTAAAGTAATACGGTACTATAGGTATATTTTCTAGTTATAAAGTATCTTCCTTCTTTTTTTACTTTTTAATATTAAACAGTATCAATTACAAGGCGGACCAACTAAGAGTTTTCGCATGTCTCAATGGGCAGAATGAGGAAAGTGCTAGCGATGAATACTGAAGGGGAAAATATATTCGTCGGATAATAATATATGAAGGTGTTTGATTAATTAAGCCCCACTTTGAGGAAGCCAATTTTAAGTGAAAAAAAATGTGTTGGGATAATATATGAGGGGAGGGGAGAGATTAAAAATAATTGGTAGGTAATGACTATTAGTTTATTGTATTAATGGTGTGTTCTCTTCTTTTCCCACACACGATTGTAGCAGTCTACTTGCCTCAGCGTAACTAATCGTAATAAGCTGCAGTTTTGTGATCTTTAACCAGAGGGAAAGGAATCAGGAAGCTGGCTGCAGATTCATAAACTTTGTGACTTAAGTGAAAAATACGATTTTTTGTTGTGTATGTCTTTTGCAAAACTAGAAGTCACCGTTATTTCCTGAGAAGGCCATGGGTCTCTTGCTTTACGTTTGCGCCGTCTAATCAATTATTCACAATCACGATACAGTATTAACTTATCAGAAAATTTCTCAGTCAATGTTCCATTTCTCCAGTTATTAACAAAACACCCACTCAACTGAACGTAACAATGTCACTGAATTAAAGTCTCGCTGAGCTATAACATCTCACTGTATTAACTTAACTGACGATACGAACTATCATGTAGAAAAATACAAGTATAATGTAAGTACCGAGTACAGCTGAGCATATAGGACAGTACATCTACGTAAAAGTATCAGAATATTTTGACTTACTGACTATCTTTCCCCGTGTTCCGCGCCTCGAAATCGCTATCTTATATAACGATCGAAGTCTGTCGGTCTAGATGCTACTTTCTAGCTTTCAAACCTTTTTTTAGAATAATCTAGAACCCCTTCTCTCATTTAAGTATTCTCATTGGTTATTGCGCCTTCATACGGTCTTTCTGATTGGCCACTGTATTACGCATAAATTACAAGTTTATCTATTTGTTCGTCTTTAAGCCGGATATATCGTTACATTGTTCTTCTGAAGGTTATTTCCTCTTAACACCCACGTTTCTTGGCAACAACAAAGTTTTACGATTCTTCCTGTTAGCAACAGAACAAAGCTAAGGCTTCCTGACCGTGCACAATAGAACGCCTTCGACTCCAACCTTTCTTAATTCTCAGGTCTTAAAGGTACATAATCCGGCTGACTTAAGGTTTTACGATACAAATAAATGTTCCAACGAGTATAGGTTTATGTCCCTTTTGTCAAGTTAAACATAACAACTCTTATGTTTGTGCACTCTTGCTGGAGAGTATTACCAGCATTAATTAATAAATCTTCAATTGTATACGAAACAAGTAAATTAATGCAAACATGTTTAAATCTAAATTATACAGAATTGATTTTTGCGACGCTTATAAATTATTGGGGAATTGAAGGTAACTTCAATATGCTACTATTTCCCTACAGTTATTTTACCCCCTCTCGGGGAAATAACATGATCGGAAATAAATTAGTAAATATATTAAATGTTTAGGGAATTAATAAATAAATGTATTAAATACTTAGACAATTAAATAATAGTTATATAATCATTAATTTACAGTATCAGATGAACGTCATAGTAAAGGCTGAAAGTGAAGTCATTTTTTTTTTTTTTTTCCATTCAAGCGCATCTGAGTACTCTAAAGAAAATTTTGTGACACTCCTTGAGGCGCTTAGTTTCCGATATTTCAATAATAGTTCTCTCAATTTCACTTTCCATTCCGTGGATTTGCCTTGTATTGCCTCATAAATAAACATCGCAGCAACAAGGACTTACCTCAACTTTTAGTGCATCTTTCGTAAGGATTCTCTTTACAGAAAACGTTTTATTAATATATTTAACTATTTGTAATACAATGTGCAGGCTCCGAAAAAGTCTACAAAACACTGTTTGTCACAAGATTTCTTCATTATAATTTTTGTAAAAATGCAAAAAACAAAAATTTAATCTGAAATTAATGAACTTAACTGCTCCAGAACAAAGAAATATATACAAAATACCGGCCTCAGACAGTAAATAAATTGAAGTGGTAATAATAGCTACAAATTAAAATCACGTACATTATGTAGTGTACACTGTAGACACAACACTCAGAAATACTTTGCATTTATGCATTATGCATTTATGCATTTATGCATACTCATAGAGAAACGAATTCAGTTTAAAAGCCACTCATTTTGTATAAACTCTCACGATAAAGTAAATTCTTAATTTTTAAATAAATGTCTTTTCCCACTTGTTTGAAATTACGAATTTTGCTAAATAGATTGATCAAATATTATTATACTTGACCACTATACAAATAAAATATTAAAGGAGAATTTAATTCATTTCCCTAGACAAAGCACAAAATTAACTCCATTTGTGTGGTACAATTATTGAACAGTGAGAATTACTGTTCTGTCATTTAAACCACATCTTCCAGTTAATGTAAATTCCATTATAAGCGATTTTCACTGTATTTTTTGATTTTGAAGTTTTTAATCGTTGATTTCAATTTACTTGCTTGGTTGCTTTGCCCTTGTCTTCGATTTATCCACAGTTTCCTGCTTCAATATACAGGATTTGTTATCATCTATATCTAAACAAACAACACACACATTATAACATGAATTCCAACCAGCTTTTAGTTCCTAATAATCTTATCACAGTTCTATCCCAGGATTTGTCTTGTACCCAACCTCGCAGGTTATCGGTATGTTTGGATCCTCGTGTGTATGTTGCTTATACATTTTCTTTTCATTCATTTCACTTTTCCTAATCTTTCAAATCCATTTTACGCATTCTTTCTAAACAATTTGCTATTTTCTACTTATTTCTACTCCACAGTCTACTAATGTTTACATTGCTAATGTGTATTCTTCATGCGTATCTCTTTTTGTTCCCCAATTTCCTCTCCATCTTTCGCTTGCCTTATATTCCTTCTGTTACACCACACATAACCCATTCTTCCACATGCAGTGCTCCCCTTGTAGCTTTTCAATAACTTTGCACCTGATCTCATCCAAGCAAAGTCTTCTTTTTTAACTCCCTACACGATTGCAAGGAAATTTTATCCTTAAAACTGCTCCAGATCTCCTGCTTTTCTACAGCTTCCGTCCGTCTCCTCACTTCCTTCTAAAATCCTGCCACATTTCTTCCTCCTTGCTGCCACATATCACTGCATATATATCATGTGTAAAGTATTTAATTAAGGAAAAATAATAATTTACATTGTAGCTGGTATAGAACCTTGAAATAATGAATGATTTTGTGGATGGTTCAAAACAGCCCAAAGTCCGATAGCGTGCGAATTATTTTTTCATCTTTTCAACACTTAAAGCAGTTGATTAAACTCTCATAAGAGAACATCTAACCCGGCCCACAAGTTGGGCTGCTTAGCAATTGCGCTTCAGTCAAAGCTGCTTCCAACTTTGTCAATAGTGAAGTTATCATAGGTTTCCTAGTCGTATGAAAGCCACTTAACTGTTGGGTGCGTGCAAAGTTTGTCATAAGTAAACTTACCAGTCGATTCCCAAGTCAAACGAAAAGCGCATATCGTTGGGTTCATAGGGGTGTACAAAAGGGAATTGTGATGTGAATTTTCCATGAAGATTGTATCATGTGTGCAACATATGCTAATTACGTGGCTTTACACCTGCCTGCAGCCAGCAGCTATTAGCTTTAATTGCAATTATTAAAATTATTTATATTTACAAGGGACCTTTACGATACGCCTCTTATTATTATCTTTATTAATATTTATTTTAGGAATTTATTATATTATGAATGATTTAAGACAATTTTACAATTGATAATCAAATTATCAGTCCAATAAAACAAAAACAAGTTTAAATACAAAAAGGTTGAAGTAATGGCGAATAAAAAAACAAAGGACTCGTGTTGGAGATCAATGATAATGCACCAAAACAAGTATAAGCTCTTTAAAAATAATCTTTAATCACAAAAAACCATTCCAATCATAAACATTAACATGAACCAAACAGAAAACTGATAGGAAGTAAACACTTTGAAAATACTGAAGAACCAAAACAGAGCACTCCAACAAAGCAACGGTTAAGTACTTTAAATCTCTTTTGGCCGCCGATTTATGTCAGCAGTAAATTCCTCAGTCATTCCTTAGCAATTGCAGAATCTACAAAAACTTTATACAAATTTAAAAAATGTTAATATGTTTACTAACTAGAGGAAAGTTATTTATAAGCAGTGGTTTTGGAAATAACACACCATTTTTTAAGAAGCAAAGTAACTCTGTGCAATGAAAATACAACTTAAGTATCAACTTTAAAAATGTATCTTAAGGGTGTAGATCTCCTTCTATTTACTGACTGGTTAGACGGTCATACAGCAAAGTTATCTAAAGATTAAATGAATGTGAGTGAAGAATTAATTATTCTTTTGGAATGAGTACCGATTTTGATATAGATTTTTTCTTGTTACATAATGGTAAATAACCTAAGGTAAGTAAAATACACATTCTCATAGGAAATTTCTCCTCCAAAGTTCATAGGATAACTAAAAGTAAATAATTGCCAAATTTAAATATTTAAAGTTTACATGTCTTATTTGTACGCTTTGGACAGAAATTTCCGCAAAGAGGTACCGCAGTTAAGTGTTCTTTCGCTTCTACCTAAATTATTTTCTGCCTTTCATATTCCAGCATTTTCTTTTTAATACTGATCATGAAACATTCTAAATTATAAAATATAATTTAATAATAAGAATTAATAAGAAATCCAATCATAATAATATATTGTAGAAAAGTGACGGAGTTACTATATAATAATTTTAAAACGTTTAAATGAAACTGTCATAGTTTTAGAGGATTTTAATTTTAACATACCCAGCAGGTATGTGTAAAATACAGAGCGTCCCAATAAACTCCGAACCGTGTTTTGCCTACAGGCAGCGGCGCTCGTTATCATCTGGGGGTGTGGTAGAATGGCGCTAACATCAGCTTCCTTAGCAATTTAACTTGAAGTTAAAATAAGAACAATTAATTACTGGTTAAGGATAATACGGGGGAATCAAGCTCTTCTTCGGGAAGTCTGTTTAAGGGAGCAAATAAGGGAAGGGGGGAATATGGGATGGGCATCAAAAATAAGGAAAGGTTTAGACAAAATTGGGTTGGGGTATATCTGGCTAAGGGGAGAGAACATTACACGAAATAGTTGGAAAATAGTTAACAGACGTTTGCGAGATATGATAGACAAAATATTTTTTCTCAATGCGCAGAAAAGGTATCGCTGAACTGCAAGCTCAAATACATCCGGTGTGGGGGAAGGGGGATTATCTAGATATCTGTGGCAGGGAAGAAAGAAGTGGTCTCGCATGGTTCAGGTTAGGGGCTTGGAGAGGAAACAAAACAGTTAATGCTTTCGGGGAAAGAATTTGCTCATTGTGCGGAGAAAGCGACACCTGGAGGCATATTTTGGCAGAATGCAGGGAAACGGAGATTTCAAGAAATAAATATTTATCACCGCAATTTCTGAATTCCAATAGAAATTCGAACATATGCCGGGAAGTGGTGGTGCATGCGAGATACACACACACAATTTGGGAATATTTCTACAGAAGACCCGACAACGGAGATTCATGGCCATAATGAAGAGGGGGGATGGAGAGGGGGTGTGAGTAAAGGGAAGGGGGCTCAAGAGTAAGGATTTCATTCATGTCTATGTATTTGTATTTAAATTATAATAGAAAACTTAAATGTATCGGAGTATCTGTATATTTGTATGTATGCATGTAGATTTGCGTGTATGTAGGTATGTGTGTATGTATACATGTATATGTATGGACGAATGTTTATGTATATATGTATACATGTACATGTATGGACGAATGTTTATGTATGTATGGACGAATGTTTATGTATGTATGTATGTATGTATGTATGTATGTATGTATGTATGTATGTATGTATGTATGTATGTATGTATGTATGGCCCTTTTGATTGCTATAAGGACAACATTAGCATGTACGGCCGTAAGGCCCATGCGACAGATGTACTTATTTGAGTGTATCCTAACATCGTACAATAAAACATCCATTACCAACTTTAGAAAGGAGAGCTGAGACTGGCCACCGTCGTTATCCGTGCTTATTTGGGACCGCTTTAAAACAATATCCATCGGTCGATGTAGTTCACGTAATTTCCTGGCGGGTATTTAATTTAAGTTCTTTCAAAGCACGTGGATTTGTCTTGTATTTGGAATGTTTAAATTTATCCCAAATATTAAAGACGCAAGGTTTTAGGTCGGCGAACCGAAAGGGCTACAAATCTTTATTAATAACTCTGTCATTCTGCAACACTCAATTCCTCTCTTCAAAATATGTGAGCTGTGGCCGAGTCTTTTTGAAAAAATGCGAAATCACGCTTCCTATCGGTTAAGTCTGAATGAATAAATAAATAAATGAATGAATGAATAAGGGAGACTAAATTATATGCACGTATATCACAGTTATTATATATGGTTTTAACTTTTAACAATTTGGTAGCTTTTGCACCGAGCCTTAAGGAATGGCTGTTTATTAGAAAATATGCATAAGTGATGTTTTTTACGGGGGGGGGAGGAGAATTCTCTAAACGATAACTGATTTTTTTTAATGGTGTTTATGCCCATTTTTACTACTGAGGCACCACAGGTGGTGGTGATGGCATGTGAAATGAAATGATAAATTGGGAAAGGATTTTTTAAGGCAGGAAACGTTCCAGGCCTAAGTTTAGGGTACCTCCCCGGCATTTGCCATTTATAAGGACTAAGGAAAACCTGGAAAAACCTCAGTCATGGAGGACGGTCTGCTAGGATCCGAACCCCAGACTCCCGCTCACGAGTCTGCGCCTTAACGGCCTCGGCTATCCGTGGTGGTGCGATGACCGATGTCAATGTAAAATTCGGTGAGTACCCTATGCTGTCTTTTAGGTTTCTTTAGCTGAACACCTCCCTGGCCTAAATTTGTTATATGAAGAATATTTATTTCACTAATAGCATTTACACGTTTTACACATTAATTGCATTGCGAAATGCATTTAAGTTATTATTATTATTATTATTATTAAATAATATTTCTATTTTCCACTTTATAACCCTCAATTTATGGAGTTGTATTTCTTCCATACCCTATTATAATTAACACCAGGTTAAATATGTAATGGGGGATGTATATTTACCCCTAAATAGTATTATTTCTATTCTTCTTGTCCATCTTCCATAACAGTTTTCCCCCTCATCTTCCTGATGTATTTTTAAAGTTCTTTTATGTGTTCATCCGATCTTAAACTTAAAATTCATCTGCCTCTTATTTCAATTAGTAAGCTCTCACACTTTCATAATAGGAACTGTTCCTCAAAACTGGGTCTATTTACATTCTAAAATGCAATTCCAATTCACATATAGACATTTCCTCTTAATATATCCATTCCTTATCCCACTTTAACATGTTACTCCTACTCTAAATCATGCCAGTCCTTCCCTTCCTGTCTTAACACAAATTTCAGCTTATTTTTCTCTTCCCCAATCGTTTTTAAGTGTTCTGTATAGTTGCAGATTTTTTTGACATTAAGACTAGCCCAAATTTCCTGTCTTTCAATATTCTCAATTACATTTTTATCTCTTTCCAAAATCCTTTTCCCACTCTTTCCCCCTAGTGATCCCATGCCAACTTCCTGTAAAATATTTTGTATATATATCCAGGTTTCTTTCCTCTTAATTCCTTCTTGTGTTACCAAACACTGTTTAATGATGTTCCCCTCCTCTATTTCCATTACCTTGCTTTTACAGCCCAATCTTCTTAATTCCATTAGAGCAACCTCCTTAGACGAAGATATTGCTAAGCCTAGGGCAAGTGTACAAAATAATTATTCATCACATTTATTGCTTTCCATCACCTATCTAACCCTCAAATGTCTATTCCATACATCATTCTGCTCTCTACCATTAAGCCATATACTTTCTTTAACCATTTTACTTGCATATTTGGTGTTTTATTTATACAACATCTAATTGCACTCATTACCATTTTTTCTTCTGCCAATGCTTTTATTTTTGATCACTCCATTTTGCATTACTGGACAGTCTAATCTACAGGTAATAAATTTTCTTGATAACTTTGATTACTGTGCCTTCCCACGACCATTTTCCTAATTTGGATTTTTTTTCATCACCATAATCTTGAATTAGTCTCTTTTTTATCGTAAGAGCCCATTCTCTAAAAAATATATCTATAGCTTCTAGTGATCTGCACTCCTTAATTAGGATTGTACGGCTGTGGGAATCCTTCTTCAAATCGTCTTTGAGCTTGGCAAGTTAACTGAGTTAACTTATATGAAGTATGAATAAATACACGTTGTACAGTAGAAAACACAGCTATATTCACTTTGCTATTAAATACAGAACAAAAACACACTCTTAATAACTGAACTGAACAAAACCACATTGACAGTAAGAAGTTAGCACTACCTTGATCCTGTCAGCGGAGGGAAACAGTGTAAAACATCGCGAGTTAGTTCGCAGTTCATTGAATCGCTACGTATAATGAATTGTCACGCATTTTTTTTTGGTAAATTGATCTTTTTCAGGTAGGCAAAGCAGAAGATATCTTTAATTTTCTTATCGCACTCTAGTGGAATCAGTATTAAAATAAAATATGTAGTAAGTTTCTTAACTTTATCGAAATATCGATAATGTACCACTTACGTTATATGTTTTTATTTCATAAGTTCTGTTGTTAAAATATTAATGTGCCTCTTAAATAAAAAAGTACGTCACGCAAGAGCTGCATAAACTAAGCGAATTCTTCAGCAAGTTCAATAATTTTAAAAATTAATATAAAACCTAAATTATGGCCTTATTAATTAATGAAATGCACTAAGTTGTCATTGTTGTGTGATAATGGGGGAACAAAATTAGAATTCTTGCAATCTATAAGCATCACAAAAGAGAAACTACATTTTTAGAATTGCTATTATTGACATTAAACTACAAAAATTAATAATATACTGTTAATTAAATGAAATATATGACTACTGATAGACCAAGTTATACTGCATGAGTATTTTTAAGCATTTGTAAATGTAACCACGTTTACAAACTAAGCCCTTGATATCTTTACAGTCACTAAAACATAGAGAAATAACAGAACGTTTCGAATTACATTGTTTATTTAAAAAGATGATGTTTATATGTTTCAATAAAACAGAAACATGTTACTACTCACAAACAATTGCATTGTTTACTGAGCAAATATACACAATCAATAATGTACAATCAAAAGTTCCATCTATTTTAAATGATCTTCAAATTTAATTTAAATGTTATGTAGCAAAAGCATGCAAAGCAAACTTTTTTGAATGCATTACAGAGCGTTCTTAGATATAAATATAATTCTCATACACATATTAGATTAATATTTCACAGTTGCTATCTTCACGACAAGTTTTTGTCAAATATAAAACATATGCATCGTTATAAATACAGTTTATATGCTGAGTTAATTCGTCCTTTTATTTTGAAATAATGGAGGAAAAATTAAACCCTAGAACTCTTTTTAAATTTCGGCTTTTAGGTATATCCCTACTCTTAAAGACCGATTTCCTAATTTTCAGAAATTAATTTTTCTTATGTCATTCAAATGGTGTACGCAGAGTTTTGTTGTGAAAAAACAAATATTGGTACCGCTAGAGCGATTTTTAAATTTTGGATCTCAGGTTAACCCTCTCTACTAATATTCCGATTTCTGAAACTTTTCAGAAACTATTTTTCTTAATCGTTTAAATGGTATGAATGGAGTTTTTTGCGAAAAAATATTAACACCGCTAGAGAAATGTTTAAATTTTGGATTTTAGGTAAACCCTCCCTTTCTAAAAGTCTGATTTCACTGATTTTCAGAAACTGTTTTTCTAATTTTATTACAATTGCATATGCCATGTTTCGATGAGAAAAAACAAATATTGCGGTCGCTAGAGGGATTTTTAAATTTTCACTTTAACCCCCACTCTTTAAATGTTCGCTTTTTACTTATTTTCAGAAACTATTTTTCTTATTTTATTTAAACTGGTATATATCTAGTTTCGTTGCGAAAAATGTCGCTAGAGCGAATTTTAAATTTTGGGTTTCAGGTAAACCCCCATTTATAATATGCTGATTTCGCTGATTTTCGGAGACTAATTTTATTTCAATGTGATATACCGAATTTCGTTGAGGAAAAAAAATTGCGACCGCTAGAGTTAACTCAAATATATATAATTTTTTTATTGCCATTTTCGGGGCCTCATGGATGGGATCGATGGAGATTTTCAGATTTTTTTTAAAAAATCTTTTCATGGGTAAACAGCAATAGCTACTACATTCATTGGAAATTCGCTAAATAGGATTGGTAGACATTTGTGTTTCCAGTATTATAAAAGAAGGGGAAAAATGACAAGCTCTAAAAACAATTGAAGGCATTCAAATATAATTTTATTTGTTTGAGCTATCACGCGGAAAGTGTTGTCTTTTTAATTAAAGTATGTGTTGAAACACTTCTAACATACAGGCGTGAAATAGCATATAAGTACGTAAGTGAAAGAAAAAAAAAAGAAAATAAATATTGTTTATTAATCACCTTATAATGCACATAAAGTTAATGGAAGTGCACTCAATTATAGCGTCTGATTGCGTTTAGCTCCTTTTCGTAACAGAAAATGACTAATATGTACGTTAGCTTTAATCTTGACCTTACATAAATCAGTCTTGTATATGTCTACCCTTCGTTGTGAGGCGATATCTAAATTGTTAAGTAAAGAACCTTCTGAAATAGCTTGGTCGTTTTAGAGGTTATGGAGAAAATACGAGAATCGCGAACTTTTCTAGAATAAATTTAATTTATCTTGCGGCAACCATGGAAACGAGAGCAAGAGGTTATAAAAATGTCGTAAAAGGAAATTAATTTCTGCAGGCAGTATTATGTACAGCAAGCAATCTAGTGAACGGTTATTCACACACACTTTGCCAATATCGAGCCTTTCTGCCAGAGGCTATCTCTGGGGAGCATCACAACAAATTCGTATGAAAACCGTTTTCCACCTCCTGTATCAATACTATAATAATTATTGCTTCAATGTTCCACAGCACGGCAGTTCACCAAACGACCCGCGAACCACCGTACGCTCTTGCAGTTAATGACAAACAACTAGTTCAGTACGCTTATCCAACATCTACCGTGTACAGTGTACAACACTTCGCAATGGCATATTAACAAATATTGATGTAGTGCAGCTAGAATTAGGTAGGCATTCCACCAAAATAAGAACTATTAAAAGAATTAAGAAATACATGTACAGAATTACAACATTTGAAGAGAGTAATATTATTAAAGAATGTTTCAGTATCCAAGTGAAATGTAAGTGGAAAAGATCATCGTATCTCAAAGTGCAGGAATTTCGCTATGGGAAACTTATAAAAAAGTAGAGATTAGGGAGTACCAAAACAAAGGATTATGGGAAGAAAGATATTGAAAGACGAGAAACATTTGGTAGTATAAGAGAACGGAATTCATTCAGGCTTTATAGGGAAATAAAAATAGTAAGGGGTAGGAAAAATATATAGAACAATGATAAAGCAGGTCGGGAAGCGGTCGGTCTTGGTGGTGTAGTCTTAACCATACTTGGCCTCGTAAGCCCAAGATCGCGGGTTCGGGACCGATGGATTTTTTCGGGCATAAAAATCCTAAGTAATCCTAAAGGTCCCGCGTGTCGTACATTTACGGCACGATAAAGCACCTCAAGCCTGAAAGAAGAGGCTTCTGAGCAAAATTTGTCGGCCGTTTCACTCCCTGATTTGAATGGGACGCTGATGACCTGAATTGTTAAAGAGCGTCCTAAATAAACCAAATCAGGTCTGGAAGGGAAGGGAAGGGAAGGGAAGGGAAGGGAGAACTGAAGTTAAGAATTTAAAAGGGTTAAGATATGATAAAGATGTAGAAAAAAGTCCAATGTGTGGAGAAACTAGTGCAGATCTTCAATGTTTATTATACTGTAAGCAAACAAAGCTGTGAAGAGAACAGGCTTGGCAACCAAAGTGGAAGAATTGAAATGGGGAAATATTAATTAGAAAGTTTTTAACTGTAAAAAGAAAGAAGAATATAAAAATGATAGGGATCTATTTGGGCAAAGTTAGAAAGAAATTCATAAGAATGATTAAGGGGAATATAGAGGGAAATGTAAACTTAGAAGTACAATAGGTCAGATAAACAAGGATAGGATAATACAGGAATAAATATGATGGCCATCAATACACTAATAACCTGGAGTTGTGTGTAAACAAACAACTCAAAAAAGAAAATATCTAACAAGCAAATTTAGTATCATTTTATTTTATATCTTAATTTTTAATGAATTGATAAAATATGTATTTTTGAATGCAGTATTTTTGTAACCTGTTGGGATATATTTTCAATAAATTTCAATTTCAACAAATGTAGAACAAAATAACTGTCTATAAATTGAAAGAGAAACCAGGAAGTAAAAGTAAAGTTGTATTAAATTTTTGTAGTGTTAATAGGAAATGTTGAGTGTTTAGTGTAAAAATTGGGGGATAATTTTAAAACATGAAGGAAAAAGTACGTACAACATGATGCGCTATAATTTCAAAAATAAGCGAAAAAAGGAAAGCATGGAAGGCTTGCTGTTATTTGCAGTCTGTTACCTCTGAATAACAGGAACAGTTAGAGAGAAAAATAGATAATGCTATTATGATATACTGATACAGTTTAACGTCCCTCACTACATCGAAGGTGTAGAGAGATGATGAATGAATATTTTGATGAACTGAATTCATAAATGACACCGGAGCTTGCAAAGTTTACGGATACCTGACATTCATTTTCAGGATAAGAAAAAAACTACGGAAAATACCTTACCCTGACAATTGAAATAGCGGAACTCAAATCATGTACCTCGGGATCTGCAGGCAGACACGCTTTCCACAAGCTCAAGGAGGCGATCTACAGAGAATATAAAATATACAGCGTGTAACGAATAAGCATAAAGAATCATTACTCACTTATACAGAGAAAATAATACACAGCGCTCCCATATATTGCCAGGCCGCGAGTTCCCCGGATAGCCGTATGCGCGCTCCACTCACTGTGTATTACACTGGGGGTAAATGTGGAATCTCTCTGCTCCATTACCTATAGTTCTGTGAGGCACATGACCATTTAAATGAAACCATGCCTCATCTGAGAAAATTATTAAATGTGAATCAACAGTACCATGAACGATATTTTGTAAAATCCAATTACAGAAATTTACTAGTTTTTCGTCGTCACGAGGTTGTAATTCATGAACTATAGTCACTCGGTAGGGTTTCAAATTTTAAACGTTTAGCAGCTCTATGAACAGAGGTTTTTGAAACATCCATTTTCTGTATTACATGTCTTCGCGACTTCTTTAGTGACCGTTCGAATGATGCACAAATTTCGTTTCTCTACCTGGAAGTGGAATACCTGACATTTCTACTGAAGTTGTCTACACACCTGTCTACATGCTTCGTTTTTTACGTATGTATCATACAGAAAAATTCTTTGTTCAATCGTGAATTTTTCGTAGACATTTCAGTAGACTAATAAGAATAAACTAATGTAATTCACACACAACAAATATCTTGAATAAACTTTCACTTTTGAGAAGCAAAATGACAAACTCTAGTCTTTAAAGCTCGAACAGAAGGCAGCAACTGACACAGATAACACAGCTAATAAACGTAGCCTTGAGCGGGTCATTCACTGCTAGTGCGCAACTGAAATAATACCGAGGTCACTGCAGTGCAAGCGAACTATACATATGTGCGATATATGACCCGACTATAAATGGAACGCATGGTATAATATGAACATGGGTCCGTAATTGCTTTATATCCTTATTAGAGCCCTTTTTCTACACCTGTGCCACATATCAGAATATTAAAAAACCAGAACTGTGGAAAACCGAAATCATATATGTTTAATGTCTTCCGTTAGCACGGATACGTTCATCAACACGCTGTCGTATGGACTCTCCGTTGCGCTGATGTGTCCCTGGAGCATCTCGAATTGTCTGGCAGCCTTGCAGAATACAAGCAAGAAGACTGTTCACATATTTGGCCAATCCATAGATCATAGGGGCATTCGCCCACTCCGCATTTGAATACTTCATTTTACTGTACCTGGAACGGGATGCGTAAACACACAGAACTTATAGCATGTGCTCGGTGCTACATCAAGCAATGAAGTGAGTAGCATAACAAGTTAACTACGTGGTACAGAACGACTACAACAACAGTGAACTTAGGAACTAAGAGTAATTACAACACCGCTGTCCTATTTAACCAGAGGTAAAAGCGAATGTTTACCTAATGCACATGTTAAGCAACTATTCTGTTGTGGGATTATTGCCACAGGGCAACAATACTACATTCTAATTTGCATATCACACCGTGTAAGTGGAATTATAGACAAAGGGCTATAACAAGGATATGAAGCATTTCCGGACCCATGTACATATAACATATTTGCACGCTCTATATTCAAGGAATGTTTCCCTCAATATTTTTGTTACCTTCTGTATACTAGGATATTGGAATGTTGTTATTAAATTAAAAAATGTAGATATGAAAATATAAATTTACCACTGTACTGGCTATAGTTGTTCGGTGATATATATACACATTATAGTTCCGTAATATTATTCGGGCTCCACGTTGTTTATAACCTTACGACAAAAACCTCAGCTCACCTGGCTTATCGTAATCGTCGTTTTCATGTCAACAGCTGCACTAGAGTCCAACGCCAAGCAGTTGGCTGAAACGAGTAATATAGAGTACAGGGTTTCTACAAAAGAACTCCGAGGTTTAGACAAAATTTATTACACTAATAATAATAATAATAATAATAATAATAATGTCAACTTGGGTGTGTACATAGATTTCATAGGCGCCCCATTCATAGCTCTCCATACATCTAAGCGATATTCAATCGCTTTGCATGTGCGCGCCAGCAGTCGAGAGTTATGTTTGCTATGTCTGCAATTATCCTTTCACGTAGACAATAAAGGTCACCAATATTTTTCGCAGTATACAACGCTCTTGATATATCCCCACATAAAAAGTTTTGCTGTGTAATGGAGGCCATGAAATCGGTCCTCCTCTTCCAACCCATCTGTTAAGGAACCGCAAGTTTAAAGCTGTGCAAGCAAACTGATTGTAGCGGGGTTGAGCCCCATCTTGTTGATAAAAAAGCAATCCATCATGTGCCTCAATAGCGTCCAACTACAGAAACATAAAAATGAATAGTAATATCACAGTAAATAAACCCAGTAATGATTTGATCCATGAGAGGGAAAGGTCAGATAACACGGTCCGGGATCAAAACACACGAAACATTCACTTCAGGGAGTCACGCTGTCTTGAATGATCTCATTTGGTGACTTATCCACCCCCCCCCAAATCGACAATTGTAATGATTATTTGTACCATTAATGTGAAAGGTTGTCTCTTCAGTAAAAATTGCCTTTTTCAAGAAATCTCCACTCTCTTCAATCTTGTTTAAAATAACCTGTGAGAGCTCTGCTCTCTTATTGTCTTTCATTTATTGGAGTATTTGAATCTTGTATACGTTAATTGAAGTATTTATGTATCACTTTGAACACGGAATTTTGAAAAGTTGCTGGTTCTAAACTGCGTCGTTTTAATTGTTTTTGAACTCTTAGTACAGGGTGCAGAATCCTGTTAACATCTGATACCCGTGATTTTCCTTTGCAAGCACTCCCTGTTTCTTTGAAACGTTTTAACCACTGGTGCATCACCGCTGTATTCTCGACGAAAATTTTGTTGGGCGTGTTTCAGTCATCCATACTATGGCCTGAGCCCTCTGTTGTGGAGTTGCCATTCTGACAAACGATAACAAATGCAAATGCCTACATTTTCGCTGCATGTGTTCCAACTAACAATGCATTCATACCACACCAAACTTTTTGATTTGCTAAATATACGTGAAAATGTAGGGTGGTTCCATATCACTTATTTCATCCATTTTGCTTTTTTAAAACCCCGGAGTTCTTCTGTAGAAACCCTTTATATTCTCCTGAATGAGGTTTGTTTCAGTTTTAAGTGAGTGCGATTTGCCCAGCTATAGGCTTTTGATAACGAGAAGAAATGTAAAACAGGCCTAGATAAAGCTTATTCTATGACGCTTAGGCAATAGAATATACGTGCAGATACTCGTTCAAATGCAGAATTCGCTTGCGGGAAATTCTTTTGCTTTTAAACTACGTGGTTAAAATATATTTATAATTAGTAAATTTTATGCTTTTTTTTGAAGAGGACTATGCTAGAAACGATACAACTTTTGTGAAAGAGGTTTTTTCTTCATTATTATTTTATTGCATATTTTGTGTGACATCGAGATCTTTATATCTGCGCAGGAGCATTTTAACTGCAGTTGAAAGCAGTTTATTTGCAGAGTGAGGGAGGCAACACGCTAGTTCTGATTTCCGTTGTATAAACTGAGCGAATTACTTGTTTACTCATGACAATTATCATTTCAGTTACTGTGTGATAATAGCATATGCAATTGTATGTGTTAAATTTAGGGTAAATTATATTCTTGGACAAATAAACAACAATATGCTTTAGTAAAATCGATACGAGCAAAAGTTATGCTGATGATTTTAGATGCAACAGTGTTTATAAACAAGAAACGACCACATGGTGTGCAAACTGTTTTTAATGACGTAAGAAATGTCGTAAATTTTGTTCAAAGCCAAAAACTAAAGCCGCAAGCCTTTGGCGCTAATGTATGCATTCTCTCCTATTTTTGTGGAAGGCAAAAAGGTAAACTTTTTTTCAAGTTTCTTGCGGAAATATCCGGCAATAAAGAATGAAAGAGAATCACTCCATCCTCAGAACAGTGCTATTCAACATGGGGTACGCGTACCCCCGGAGATACAAGAATATTTCTTAGAGAGGCATGTAAAATGTAATTGAGAATCACTGATGCTAGCACTCACGAAAATTCAGTCACGAGCCGATTAACTGGTGTGAAATAAATAAATTGAGATCGCATTAACAGCTCAGAAATACCATAAAATATTTTTATGATATTTGTAACGTAGTTCCTTTATTTATTTCAAGGCATAGTTGTCATTTTATAGTTTAAAACTAGGTTATTTAATAAGTGATAAAATTTAAATTTATTTTAGATATAATTTGAATAAGTGTAACTCTAGGAGTACAAGCTTGAAAGGAAAATTATCTGTACGGGATGTGGAGTGCAAAGGTTGGTTGAATACCAGTGCTCTAGATAACCCATTGTTCTTTATTTTAAGAGCAGGTGTAATTATTAACGCATGTAAATACTAAATGCATATGGAAATTAATTATTATTAGGAACGAGAAATTCTTTAGAGTATATACCTTATGTTCTGTTTTTTTTTTTTTTTTTTGAATGATTTATTTACGGATGCTCTTTAACAGCTCAGGTCATCAGCGTCCCATTCAACTCAGGGCGTGAAACGGCCGACAAATTTTGCTCAGAGGCCTCTCTTTCAGGCTTGAGGTTCTTTTTCGTGCCGTAAATGTACGACACGGGACCCACGGCTTTAATTCCCTTCCGAAAGAAGCCATACTTAGGATTTTTACGCCCCAAAATATCCATCGGTCCTGGCCGGGTTCGAACCCGCGATCTTGGGTTTAGGAGGCAAGTATGGTAACCACTACACCACCAGGACCGACATGTTCTGTTTGTGGCATCGTAACACATATTTTGATTGAAAAATATTCAATTTTCTTGGAGTGGAAAAGTGTGTTTTTAATAGTGAAAGTATTTTTAACTTGTGTTTGTGTGGTTTAAGGAGGGTATATATTGAACTCATATTATGGGATGCATGCACTTTCTCCAGAAAAGTTCACTTCTAGCATGATATTGGCGTTTTTGTTTATTTCTGTTTATCACTTCTCAACAATATACTTACTAAAATATTGATTTAAATCACAGAACCAAACAAAATTAAGTACGTTAAAAGTATGTGTTAACTTATGACTAAAGCTCGGATATCGGCTTTGGTACAATTAATTGTTCTTCAGGTACTGGGAGTACGGGTCATATGCTCAAAGGTGTAGTGGAAAGACAAGGAAGTGTTCCTGTTCAAGTTAAGGGAGGATAGCTAGAAAATTTGTCACAGGTCCTAGTATTACTCTTTGCACATTTCTTCTAAAATTGAACTGAAGAATAATAAGGAAAGTAGTTGTGTTAATTACTGAATATGGTTACTTCAGGAAATATCTACGAAAAGTGGTACTCTATAAAGATGAACCCCTTGCATAATGTTTAAACAGGATGAGAAATCCGCTTTGTATATCCTGTTTTAGTGTCCAATCCTGGCTATAAAGTTTTTTTTTCTCTCTATAATCAGGGAAGACCTGAAAACGGACGCTAACTCTGGAACCAAAATACTGCAACTAGTTTAAGGAACAGATTTTGGGAAACAACGAAGGCACCCCTCCCAATGGTAGCACAATAAACATTAGTTCGACTTTTGAAATCTCGTTGTACCACGTTTCATTTAAAACTTCTTGCAGTGGTTTCTGCATTTAGGATGCCCTTGCAGTGGTTTCTGCATTTAGGATGCCCTTGCAGTTGTTTCTGCATTTAGGATGCCCTTCTTTTTCCCTACTTCGTTTTTTCCGTATTTGGTCTGGTAAGCTTATTCGTAAAAAATTTCTCTACATTTTCCTTTGAATTACTGCTAATCTTTTTATTGAGCTCCATGTCTGTGAGATGTAAAGGTTGGCTGGTAGGATGCACATGTTCATGGCTGTACTTTTTAACTTAAACTTGAATCCGCTGTTTAAGTTATGAGAGAGTTACGTCATTAGCAAATCTTAGGTTAGTTTCCTTCTATTTATCTTTATTCTGTGCAACTCCTAAAATTTCCTATAAGAGGCAAATGAAACTTTTGGGGAACAATAGATCACCTTGTCTTACACTTCTTTCTAATATATAGTAATTTTTGCATACTTGTCAACTCCTTGCTTCTTTAATGCTTTCAATAATGGCATATGTGTACTGTGTCAAGTATTTAGTTAAATCATTAATTTGTTTAATGATTATTTTGGGGAAAAAGTATATATAGCTTATATCAAGCTAATTTTTCTGTAGTTAATTACTTCTTTCAGAGAAAATCCAACGGTCAGCAATCGTATATTCCCCTAAAAGTCCCAGAGAATCAGAGAGCAAGGGAGGTATATACAAGAAGAGTCAATTCAAAAATAAGAAGATGAAGATACTCGAATTGAATCAGAAGAAGGGAGCAGAATTAACAGAAGAAGGTAATAATGGTAGTCTTCGGGCGGAAAGGAAGCAGCTGAGAGAAGAAGTAGTAGACCGAGAACAAAAGGAGGAAAATACAAGATACAGCTAAAAGTAGAAAAGTAGAAGAAGATGAAGGAAAAAGAGAAGATAAGAAAACTGCATTGTCCATACACCATGGCCCGACATAGCTGCTGCTTGAGACCAGCAGCAACCTCATTGATGTCCAGGTCCTGTAGCCTGGAATTCCGGTGGGAGTAGCCCGAACACCGTGCGTCAACAGAAATGAAGATTGTACAGATTAAATTGTATAACATTGTAAATTAATTAGTTGCAAATGTAATTATTGCTACTGACTGCCCAGTAGTAGCAACTGTACGTTTAATTATAAATTATAGTTAAAATAGCCGTAGTGTTGGATTGCAGTATCGGTTTAGTTCTTTGAAGTTTTAGTTTTGTTTAGTTATAGTATTGGTACTGTAGAATTTAAATTGTAATTGCATTGATAAATGTAAGAATAAAAAAATCTGGAACATTAAGTCCGGATATAGAATCAAGTTATCAGGATATAGGCATTACAGAATAAAAGAAATAAATACTTCTTTCCTGAGTAGCTGTCACTGTAGTTGTGTAATTTCTGTTCTTATTATTTCGTCAAAAGTGTAAGAATGCTCCAAAGTAGGTGGTGTATTGCTTTTATTTCTACCAAAATAATTTGACTTTATTATGTTGTTTAGAATTCCAGTGAGTGTTAATGAAAATCCTTCCTTCTATGGACTTTAAACTCTGTGGCATAATTTACAAAATACAGCTCTTTTTATAATGTAGTTCTCACATCCAAATTCTTTAACAAGCCAAGTGTTTGTTTGGCATGACTGGCCCCTTTCTCTACAATTATTGTATACTTCTTGGAGATGCTGAATGACACACATACTCTTGGCTACGATGGGTCTATGGCTGTACAGATGGGATATTAGGCTGTACTGCCTGACATCGAGTTGCAGGCCACTTGTTTTGAGTTATTGAACCGGCAATGGGCCGAGCATTAGTGATCACTTGAGCCATGTGTCATTCTTGAATCCTAAATCCACAGCTGTGCTGCTCGCTGCTTCGAGATTTCTTCTCGTTTTGGTTAGTGCATCGGAAAACCTATGGTAGATTCCTCACAGCGTGCTGCTAGTGCAACAAAAGTAACTGTCTTATAATTATAGCGAACAATATTTACATAGCACGAGTTGCCACTCTGAGCATTATGCAATTAGAACAGCTCATTGTGTTGTCACAAATGAATTTGTAGTTAAAAAGAGTTCTGTTGTTGCACTGTCCTCTTCTACCTCAACGAAATTATATACAAGGGAATGTTAGTAAGTTATAGGTCTGGAACCCTTCCATCAATAAAACCCCAAGTGGTTACCATGACAAATCGATTCTCCAATTTTGAGAAAATTTAATATCATTTGGTGATGTATTATTTGTTTTTGAAAGGCTTGTCCAGCAAATAAATATGTACATATATGGTGAATACATGGTGAATTCAAAGGGCAAGGATCATTGTGCTTGAAATGGGCAGTTTAAGAGAGGAAGATGAACACCTTGTTAGAAATCCCGTTTCTGTGTCTGCTGACGCTGTGCATGATATAATTTTACAGGATCGACGAATTGGGCGAAGCGCATAGCAGAAACTTTGAACATCAACTTCCATGTTTATTTGTCCTCATTTTGAAGACGATTCTTCCAAATTTTTTGGATCGCACATAACTATGAACAAAATAAGGATCCATTACTGCGATACAGAAACAAAAGAACAACCAAAGGAATGGTAGCATGATGGTTTGTCCCGCCCAAAGAAATTTGGAGTTAAAAATCGGCAGGAAAGGTTGTCGCATATATTTGTGGAACAAAGAAGAAGTTGTAATGACAAAACGTTTAGAATTGAGCAAAACGATGACTGCGGCGTATTATTTTGTATTACTGGCCAAGCTTCGGGAACAATTTAGCAAATGCTGCTCTTTTGCAAAATTAATTATGTTGATTTGGAATTTATTGCATCCTCCCTATTCGCCAGTTGCAGCTCCTTCAGCCTTTTATCTATTCCAAAAGCTAAAAAGACATTTTCATCGAATGAAGCAATGATAAGTATTATGAAGGAGTGGTTTCCAGAGCAAGAAAAACAAACTTTAAAAGACTTAGAAAATGAGCGTTGTCCTAAGTGTATAAAGTTAAAAGGTAATTATAGTCAATAAATAAAAAAAAGTTTTGAAATAAAATTCCATTTTCTTTGTTAGGCAAAGAACTTGGCATATTTCCTCATGTATGAGAAATCATTTTTATCTTTATAACCATTTTGCTCTTCACTAGACGCATGACTGATTCATCTTCTGCCGAATTATTGAGTGTACTAAAGTATTTATTGATCGTGTGATTAAAGAGAGGGGAGTCTGAAAACTATCCCCTTTTGCAGTTTATCCCGCAAGCGGAACTAATGCGCTGATATAAAGACTTCATTAACGAAGGCAATAAAATTGGAGACGAGTTGAGGGGTAAGGCGGTACAAATCCGGAGGTAAGTTAGCGGATAACAACCAAACTCCAACGTGTACTTCTCTTTCCCAGTAAATCTTCTTGTAGTTTCTGAACTTGTTCATTCCATAATCATGTCAGTAATCGATATTCCTGCATGCAATTTTCTGTCTATAACCCAAACTGCCGCATTACAGTATCCACTTGCTAGAGGTTGTCTTTAACATTTAGAACAGACAGTTTTCATCTTCGGGCAAATTTTTTAAATATAGTATTTAACTACAGGTGTGCCAAAATGAACACAGGTTTTTTAATTGAGCCCCTTTGTTGGTTTGTTAGGTTGCCGAACCTGAAATTTAACAGACTGTCATCTGTTTGTATTGCCAATAAATTATTGTCATTTGTGTATATTGTTATCAGCTAAAATGGAAAGACACAAAGGATCCACGCGTCCAGATTCTGTTAAGTACATTTTAAGTACGGTAAATATTATGCAGATACCATTTGAAGACTTGGTGTAATTTTTGGTACACAATGCGCCTAGCGTGTGAACAAAGCAGTGCGGAGACTGGTAAGAAAATTTGATACGATCGAATCAAATCACATTCTCTTTCTCGTCTATCGGTAGAGAGCGTTGCTACGAGCCCAATGAAGTCGATTCGCCGCTGTTCTCAACTAATAACCATTCCTGTTACAGATATTTTTAATCTTGTGTTTATGGGAACAATTCATCAAACATCTCTCAACTCAAGGCAGAAATTAGACGTGTCATGGGTTTAATTCATCCTGAACTTCGCGCTAAAACCGTTTGCCAACGGAGTGAAGATAGTGCCAACGAAACTGGGGAGAACATTTGTATGATGTTTTGTTTCATGTTTAATGGCAGTGTTTGTGTTTCATATTGACTTAATATTTGCAATTTTCAAATAAATGATGTGTTTATCATTTATGTCATATTATTATTATTAAAACAAACAAATTCCGATCGTTATCAGAGACACACTACAGAGGGTGCCAAAAAGGTATACACATTTCAAGCAAAGAAAAAATTGTGTTCACACACACACACACACAAAACTGGATTCACACCAACAGAAAATGATGAGCACTAATCATTTAGACTTTTAGAGTTAGAACAGTTACAGCAGTTGCTCAAAATGCCCGCCATTACGTCGATACTCTTCTGAGTACGTTGAACTACTGATTGAGCAACGTTTGCGAAAGTGTCCTCAGCGATTGCAGCTCATGCCGTTTCAATTTCATCCCGAAGTGCTGCCAAAGTAACTGATTTTCTACGGTATACAACATCCTTAAGAGTTCCCCATAGGTAGAAGTCCAACGGAGTTAGTTCTGGAGAACGCGGTGGAAACTCAATGGGACCTCTTCGTCCTATGCAGTGCCTTGGAAGATTGTCATCAAGGTACGCACATACATCTCGGTGGTGATGTGGTGGTGCACAATTCTGTTAGTCTCCCAGATCTTGTGAACATCGCATATAGTACCACGAGTCTCAAATTTGTCTCGAATGCATGCAATTGTTACTCGCGTTGGCGGTGCTGTTCTGTACACACGTCTCTATTGCCTTTGAACTTCAACAACATTCTCGATTTTCCAATACCACTTCAAAATTGCTTTTCGCTGTCCAAACGATAATCCTGGCTCCACTTTGTTGTAGCAACGCCAGCATAACGTAATGTGAGTCACATCTGTTTACAGAACATCATACGATAATCTTGGCTTCATTTGTTCATTGTTGATTTACCTGTCACGTAGCTACGCTATCGTAATGTATGGGAGTCATATCTGTTTACAGAACATCATACTACACATTACTGTTGTTTTTCGGTCCAACTTTGAAATATATTAAATAGATATCTACTGCCAAAGTGTGTATACATTTTTTGGCACTTCGGTATTAATGTTGACTGTTGCGGTGCCTTATCGCAATGGAAGTCTGAATTAAAACCTTTTTGAAGAAGATTCATGCTATTGCAATTTATTTCCACGTTTTGGGCAAAAGTGTGTGTTCTTTTCATGCAGTAAACTACGAATATTCTTTAAAAAAATACAACTTCTTTTATAATAATTTGTGGCAAGGACTATATATCTGGAAAGTATGTTTTACTGTGTGCAAATGAGACTGACTTAAATAATCTGGAAATTAATAAGTAAAGAAAAAGGCAGCAGTGAAACAAATGGGTCTTCAGAAAAAAACTTATTTAAAAGAAGAAAAGAGCTTAATATATGTCTGAGGAGATAATAAAGAATATGTAAATTGCAAAAGTAAGTGACTGTAAGGAAGAAGCGGTTTGTGCTGACTTAAGAGTAAATCAGTATTCCCTTTGAGTTTCCTGCAGGCAGGTTATTAGCAGATCTATTGACATAAGAGAGAAAAGGAGGCGGTTTCTTCCTAGAGTTGAGTGTATAGAATGTAGATATAAGTTATGCTCGCTTCAGTTTTCATTGGACTGTGTTTTATTATTAAAAAAAGTTCGGTTCATACTTTATTGCAATAGCAGTAGATTTCGGTTTCTTTTTCCATCATAACTCCTAACTTTTGGTATGTGATTGCTAACCTTGCACTAAAATGTTGCACACTTTTGTTTTAAAGTAGATAGAGCAGAGTATCTTTAACAGCGAACTGGTTCACCTCCGGAATGAAATCTGGTAGGAGTTGAACATTTTATTTTCATTTGCAAGAATCTTAGAATTCTCTCAGACTTATGCTTTGTCATGGACACTATTGCAGTTAGTCAAATAAAGTAAAAAAATCCATAATAATACATTTTTTGTTCTGTTTCTGGTTAGGAAAATTTTGGTATTAAGAAATAAGGACCCTCGAAATGTAAGCTAAATAGTTTGCTGAGGACGAAATACAGAGCCTTCATAGGGTGCGTGGCTGACTTAAAGGGAATTTCCTGTCCTGTTTTTAACTGATTATGTTTCCCCTCCACTTTCCCACCTCTCCATGTGCTGACGCGAAGTCTTTGTGCTGTACGGGAGTTGAACGTTGTAAGATCGCATTTTTCAATGTTATAGTGCTGTTATAATGCCAAAAATTTCATATATTTTAGCACACAGAATCTTCATATAAGATTCCTATGTGACAACAAACCTTGTAGAGAAGTGAGACGGCGATCTGTAGACATATTCCCTGCTATTCGTGTGCCTCACAGAGAAACAGTTTGTAATATTGGTAAACCGAAAGTAAAACGCAGTGTTCTTACAGAGGAAAAACTCGATGTCGGAGATAAATTAGAAGGAAGCTCAAAGAAATTTCGCAAACCTCGCCTAGGAATGTCACTAAACTTTTAAAATTAAAACCCTAAGATAGCTATAGGTCTGGAATTACAACCACGCGATAATGTGAGTAGAATTAATTTCTGCAATTTGGTGTTGGGTAATGTTAATGGTCGTTCTGTTGACCCGTGTTTAATTTTTTTTTTTTTTTTTTTTACGGACGAAGCATGGTTTTATTTACATGACAATGCAGCGATACAAAACTATAGTTATTGGGTTTCAATGCAAAAACTCCCCATCTTGTACACAAAATGTCATTATAGGACGAAGAAATTAGCTATTTGTGTGCTGTATAAAACTAACACTTGAGCTTAAAGGGATATGAATATCCAAATCCGACAAATAGTGTGCCCGTTAAGCCGGCCATGCGTCCAAACGAGAGCTCTGTATTTGACAGTAATTCTTTATTTGAAAAAAATAATAATAAGTATACAAGCTTAATTGCATAAATTTCCTAAATTTAAAGGAGTAAAATCCAATAGTCATTCCAAATTCTAATTTTTAATTTTAAATTAAAACAATTAGAGGTTTATTATAATGTAGGGTTTAAATAAATCTTGAGGTTTCAAGAACAACTATGATGCTTATTTAAAAGAACTGAATTTAGGAACAGGTATTTATACATAGACCACATTTATACTATATAGTAAATTAAAAAAAAACGTATATAGTTTAAGATATTTTCTTTTTAATAGTTGTTAAAAACTGACTGACAACAAATTAGTTCTAATGGAAATAGCATATGCACACTGCTATAAGTTAAAGCATAACATAAACTAATAAACAGATGAGTGGATGTACAATTGTTATTAATTAATTAGTTTGTCAAGTTCGTTCATTAGTGTAGGTCATTTTTAATATTTATAATGGTGCTATAGTAGTGATGTATTTATTCCAGTGCCACCATTACAATACAAAAAAGTTCAACAATCATGTGTCCGTAATTTTATGATACACTTGGTATGTTTGATTTAGCTTAAGATATAACATTTGATATTCACAATAAGATATAAAACATATATATTCAGCAATAAAAAGAAACAAATAAACTAATAAAAATAAAAAAGAATTAAAATGCAAATAAAATAAAATTAGAAATACTAGAATAATAACTATTAAAAATATAAAATATACATATAAAATATAAAGAAAGCCCATTATAAATGACACACAGCTGGATTTAAGGAAAATAAAGCCGTGGGTCCCGTGTCGTACAATTACGGCACGAAAAATAACTTCAAGCCTGAAAGAAGAGTCCTCTGAACAAAATTTATCGGCCGTTTCACGCCCTGATTTGAATGGGACGCTGATAACCTGAGCTTTTAAAGAGCGTTCATAAACAAACCGAATAAAAAAAAAACGGTGGTGGGTGAATTGAAAATTGTTAACTTTTTATGCAGAGATATTATTGGTAAATAAGTTCATTTCATTTCAATAATCAGTTGCGCGGATATTGCATCCGCTTCACCGGGAGTTACTGCTCTGACTGCCGATCCGCCAGCTACTGTGAAACGGGCGAAAAAACTATGGAAGACCCGGCACTATTCTCTTCCTATCCGAAGTGGTTATAGAATAAACAGGGGTCAATAACCGGCGTACCATTTTGAATATAGTGTGTGAATTGTGTTGTTGCAAGACTATAGGCAAAGAGGGCAGTAACAATGAAGCGTTTATTCAAAAGTGATAATTTGCTAAATAATACGTGTTATATATATTTAAAGTGTCCGCGTAGGCGGCATACCGGATGATTTGGTCACTATAGGTTAGATATGTAGGTGTTTAAATGTTGTTTCACATGTACAGTGAAAATTAGCACAGAAGGACTTAACAATGGACATGTCTGTTGCAGTGTATCGTCAGGGAGACATAGGGTCGAGCTGGTACGCCGTGCTGGGAGGACAACTGGACGTCCGAGTAGAGCAGCCTCCGGGTAAAGACAAGGTAAGTGTCTATCTTTCTACTGCTACGGTTTAGAAGCTAGAAGTTTCAGCTGTTAATCTTCCTCGAACATTTCGCGTACAGTCCAAGACACAAGTTCCGCTACCACTGAACCCAATTCCTTTCATGCAGATATTTCGAACATTGTTTATACCATCAACCAACTTGTTTTAAATAACAATGCTGGGGTGAAATATTTAACAGCGGAAATCGAAACTATAGTATACTTTTCTGCTTAAAACATCATATTTGTAAGAATGCAATCGAAAATTTATAGGACAATGGATTTAATAGAGTTCGATAGTTTAGAACCATGAAATATATTTAATAAATGTGCATGTTTTGCAAGTTTTACATGACATTGAGATATACATTGCTTCAATTTCAAAGATAGAGAGAGACAAAGTGATTAACTCAGAAATGCCTGTCCAATAGCAATCAAATGAACACCTTTTGGGTGCAACAACATATGTTTTACAATAGCGCTGTAATCTGTAATAATAATATTTTCTGTTTCTACCTCTTATAACTATGAAACCACAAATATATGAAACATGGTTTCTCTCACGTTAGATCCCCGTCGATTCTGGTCGTGTAATGGTAACCATACGAGTTGGTATCCACAATATTCGGGAGTACTGCCATCTCGACAGTAGTTTCAGCAGAGTTTTGTACCGCTAGGTGGCAAAACTAGGACATCTGATGAGTGACTGTTTAAAGTTTCATGCAGCTGGGTAAATGTGTTGAGATTCTATAGTACTTTTCATGATACTCCATGTGTAGTGTGTGGCGATTTTACGATGGATCCAAGATTAGAACAGAGAGTGTGCATCAATTTCTGTGAAAATTTCGGAAAAAATGCTACGGAGACCCTCGCAATTATTTAACAAGTATTTGGGGAACAAACCATGAACCGTACAAGTGTGTTTGAGTGGCATGCTCGGTTCAGGGCCGACCGTACAGCTATTGAAGACGATGCTCACACCGGTAGGCCCATCAGCTGCACAACGCCTGACATTATTGTCAAAGCTCAACAACTCTTTCGTGAGGATTGACGTCGAACCATTGAAGACCTTGCTCATGAAGTGGGAATTGGTTATGGGACATGCCCATGAATTTTAACTGATGAATTGGGCATGAATCGTGTCGCCGCAAAATTTGTGCCAAGGATCATGACTGCTGATCAGAAGCCGCAGCGTGTTTAAGTTTGCACGGAGCTTCGTCAGGCCGTATCATCACCGGCAACGAGAGCTGCATGTACGCTTGTACCCTGAGACAAAACAACAATCCTCCCAGTGGAAGAGCCCGAACTCACTAAGACCAAAAAAGCGAGACAAGTGAAGAGCAAAATCAAGAGCATGCTCCTCGTTTTCTTTGATACCAAGGGAATTGTGCACAAATAATTCGTCCCACCAAATCAAACAGCGAATTCCACGTACTACTGTGACGTTTTGCGATGGCTCCGTGAAAATGTGCCGAGACGACGGCCCGAGCTTTGGCGACAAGGGAACTGGCTGTTACATCACGATAGTGCGCCCTATTACATTTGCTTGTTCACCAGGAATTTTTTGACGAAAAACACTTTGACGGTTGTTCCAACCACCCATAATCGCCTGATTTGGCACCCCGCGACCTCGCTCTATTCCCCATACTGAAAAATAAATTTGAAAGGACGTCGGTTCAACACAATTGAAAGGATTGAAGAAGAAACGCTGTCTGTGCTAAACACTCTCAAAGAACAAGACTTCCAAGATGCACTTGGAAAATGTCAGAATCGCTGGGACCGGTGTATACGTGTGGAAGGGAACTACTTCGAGGTTGATAGCGGTCATTAGTTTTAAAGTAAGTTTTTGACCAGATGGCAGTCCCGAATATTCTGTACTTGCCTCCTAAACACAACATCGCGGGTTCAATCATGGCCAGGATCGATGGAGTTTTTCGGGCGTAAAAATCCTAAGTATGACTTCCTTCGGAAGGGAAGTAAAACCGTGGGTCCCGTATCGTATATTTATGACACGAAAAAGAGCCTCAAGCCTGAAAGAAGAGGCCTCTGAGCAAAATTTGCCGGCCGTTTCACGCCTTGAATTGAATGGAACGCTGATGTTAAAGAGCGTATATACATATCTTAGATTCCTTGCCTGGAATAGTAAAAGATAACAGTTTTTCAAATATCACAGTGTTACATTGCACTACGTTTATCTTTCTTTTCTAGTTTTCCAGTTCGTATGTGAAGGCCTTCAAAATTTTTAATGCTTGCATTCCTTCCTCTCATCGAAGGTTACATTTTATCATTTATTTTCTTCCCATCATTCTTTGTGTGCGTCTGCATCTGTGATATCATTGAGACGACCTTGACATAGGACTGGCCATCAATTCACGGCCCCTTAGTTTGTATGTGTACTACACAGGATAATAGAAAAGTTGCATAGGACAAATCCGTTATTGGAACCGAAAAAGGAAAGAGGGGGAAATTGTTGAAAATGTGTGGTTTTTAAAGCATTTGCCTTATCTGTATTCAGCTGTCAACCAATTTGAACACTTCCTTCTTTAATGTGCATGCGGAGTAATTGCAGGAAAGGGCAGTTCTTTCAGTTTGCTATTATGGCTGTCTGAATTTCAAATTAATAACTACCCCCTCTTTCATTTTTGGGTATCTGTATGAATAACGGAGTTGTCTCTTGGCGCACCACTTTTCATTCACGCTATATGTGCATTCAGAGCTATTCGCTCCCAACAGCGATTGGCCCGGGCATTGGTGTGTAGCTCCCACGAACAAGGAAGGATAAATACAGCGAAAGCATAAGAAAGAAGCATTCATTCTCTTCATCTGAAAATAATTTATTCAGTTGCTCAAGGACAAGCAGAAAATAACATCCATGCAACTTTGCCGCTC